>JANFOE010000652.1:0-600000 GCA_025667525.1 Glebionis coronaria | reverse complement strand
CCTTAATACTAGAGTGGTAACTATTGTTATACGAAAACTCTGCTAACGACAAATGTTTATCCCAATTCTTACCAAAGTCTAACACACAAGCTCTCAACATATCTTCTAGTGTTTGTATCGTCCTTTCACTCTGCCCATCAGTCTGGGGGTGATAAGCAGTGCTCATGTCGAGATTCGTTCCCAAAGATCTTTGGAGAGATTTCCAAAAATTTGATGCGAATCTAGGATCTCGATCTGAAATGATCGATACAGGCACTCCATGCTTGCATACAACATTATCAAGGTATATACGAGTCAGCTTCTCTAGTGAGAACTGCTCTTTAACCGGAATGAAATGTCCTAATTTGGTCAGTCTGTCGACAATAACCCAAATCGAGTTGTTTCCAGATGATGTTCTAGGAAGCTTGGTGATAAAATCCATCGTAATTCGCTCCCACTTCCATTCAAGAATCTTTGGTTGTGGAAGTAGTCCTGGTTTCTTTTGATGTTCAGCTTTAACTCTAGCACAAGTCAAGCATTGAAGAACATACATAGCTATGTCAACTTTCATATTCGGCCACCAGTACAACTTCTTCAAATCATGGTACATCTTATCAGATCCCAGATGAATGGAATACTTAGATTTATGGGATTCTAACATAATCAAATCTCTTAAGCCTCCAAACTTAGGTATCCACATACGACCTCTTAAGCATTTCACTCCATCAGCTCTAACCTCTAAAGGATCTCCTTCTCCTTGGAACCCTTCGTTAACAAAATTCTCCTTCTTACAAGCTTCTATTTGCGCATTTCTAATTTGCTCAGGCAAATTATTATGCACGGTCAACACTAGAGAACGTACCCTGATAGGCTCTCTATCTTTCCTACTTAACGCATCGGCAACAACATTGGCTTTTCCCGGGTGATATTTTATATCACAATCATAATCACTTAACAACTCTATCCATTTTCGTTGCCTCATGTTCAATTCCTTCTGGTCGAGAATATACTGTAGGCTTTTGTGATCGGTGAATACCGTACACTTGGTTCCATACAGATAATGTCTCCACAACCTAAGAGCAAAGACTACAGCTCCTAACTCAAGATCATGAGTAGTATAATTCTCCTCATTCTTCCTTAATTTCCTAGAAGCATATGTTATCACTTTCTCTCGATGCATCAAAACAGCTCCATAGCCTCTAAGAGATGCATCACAATATACTACAAAATCTTCACTCCCGTCGGGTAATGATAAGATTGGCGCACTACATAATTTTTGCTTCAATGCCTGAAATGCTCCATCTTCATCACTTCCTCAAACGAAAGGTTTATTCTTCTGGGTAAGCTTTGTCAAGGGTTTAACTATCAAAGAAAATTCTTTAATGAATCGCCTATAATAGCCAACCAATCATAAGAACTGTCGCACTTCCGTTGGCGTTGTCGGTGCAGACCAATTCTTAATGGCTTCAACCTTTGCAGGATCAACATGAATTCCATCCTTGTTAATCACATGACCAAGAAATTGCACAGAATCTAACCAAAAATCACATTTCGAAAACTTAGCATACAACCTTTCATCCATCAACAAATTCAAAACAATCCTTAAATGTTCTCTATGCTCACCTTCATTCTTAGAATAGATTAGAATATCGTCAATAAACACAATCACAAATTTATCCAAGTAGGGCTTACACACTCGATTCATTAAATCCATGAAAACCGCAGGTGCGATAGTTAACCCAAATGGCATTACTTGAAATTCATAGTGTCCATAACGAGTTCTAAATGAAGTTATAGGAATATCTTCTTCACGGACGCGAAGTTGGTGATATCCTGACCGCAAATCTATCTTAGAATACACACTAGATCCTTGCAGTTGATCAAACAAATCATCAATCCTAGGTAAAGGATATCGATTTTTAATTGTCAACTTATTCAGTTCCTTATAATCAATGCACATACGGAAAGATCCATCCTTCTTTTTAACGAACAAGACTGGAGCTCCCCAAGGCGACGAGCTCGGTCGAATAAAACCTTTATCAGACAACTCCTTAAGTTGCTCAGATAACTCCTTTAATTCAGAAGGGGCTAATCGGTAAGGCGCACGTGCCACCGGTGCAGCACCAGGAATTAAATCGATTCGAAACTCTACTTGCCTTATCGGTGGAAGTCCGGGTAAATCTTTAGGAAATACCTCAGGAAATTCACAAATAATAGGTACATCTTCCAATCGTTTCTCCCTAGACTCATTCCCGGTCACTTGAGCTAAGAATAACTCACAACCATTCCTGATGTACTTTTGGAATTTAATACATGAAACGATTTTCAAACGGGATTCACCTCGATTACCATCAATTATTAACATCCTATTGCTAAGAGGAATCTTAACCTTCTTCTCTCCACATAAAATAGTAGCATTGTTCAACGACAACCAATCCATACCAATAATAATATCAAAACTACCTAATTCTATCAACATCAAATCAATCGGAAAGGAATGGTTTAAGAGATTTAGAGAGCATCCTTCTAATAGCCTATTAGTTTTCACTAATTTGCCATAAGCCAATTCCACCTCGTAACTGGTACTTATCTCAACAGGTTCAATGTCAATAAGGGCACTAAATTTAGTGGATACAAAGCTCCTATCAGCACCCGAATCAAATAAAGCAACAACATAATGATTGTTGAGTAAAAACGTACCGGTAACGACATTCGGATCCTCTTTCTTCACCTCAATTGTTCCAAGTTGATAGATACCACCCTGGGGGTTTCTTCCAGGTACAATCGCTTTCAACTTGGGGCATTCCGATTTCCTATGACCTTCTTCATTACAGTTGAAGCAAATGGTTCCCTTCTTACACCTTTCAACCTTGTGTCCAAGCTTTCCGCAATTTCGGCACTTCCAGCAGTCGCCAGCATGCCTCTAGTTGCCACACTTAGGACATCTATCATCGTTGCGCGGTGCATTGTTGGTAAGAGCATTTGCATTCCCCTTTCTCTGGTTCTGACGGCGATTGAAATTCTTCCTATTATCACCTCTATCTACACGATCACCGTCTCCCTTTCTTTTCTCACCTACACGGGCTTCATCTTCCCTATCCTGAATTATTTGCCCAATGAGTTGGTAAGCCATTCGAACAGCATCATCAATGGTCAGTGGTTTCGATGATGTCACGTCCCCCCAGATATTCCTGGTCAACACTTTAACATATTGCTCAATTTGGATCTCTTCGGGTTCAACCAATCGAGGATATAGCAAGGCCAACTCATGGAATCGGTTCGTGTAACTATCAATGTCCACACCTTTCATTCTCAAATGAATCAACTCTTGTTCTAACCTAATAATCACACTAAGAGGACAAAACTCCAAAGTCATCCACTTCTTAATTTCAGCCCAAGGAGTAGCATTAGCAGCATCAAGACCCATGAAAGCAATTCTCCCGTTCCACCAAGTCAACGCACGACCTTTAAGAGTAGCCATAGCAAAAGTCACCTTATCTTCCTCCTTACACTTACTAATCCGAAACACCGACTCAATCTTCTCAATCCACTGGCTTAATCCCACAGCACCTTCAGTTCCATTAAAAGGTAGAGGTTCACACTTCATGAACGTCACATAAGTACAGCCACCAACTTCAGGTGCATTAGTTCCAAGTCCTCCTACGTTTCCTCCAGCATTAGCATTCACATTATTAGCATTCACATTCACATTAGTACCACCAATTCCACTACCTCCAGCTCCACTACCGCCAGCTCCACTACCGCCAGCTCCACTACCGCCAGCTTCATTTCTAGCATTTGCCATAAATTCAGTCATAGATGCGGTAACTTGCTCCGTAATAATCCTACGTACATCATCCTCAGTCACAGCCTTCTTGGGCGGCATAGTTCTATAATTTCACAATTTCAAAGCATTAAGCATTCACCCAACAAGGGATTCATATAATATGGATTGAATTCATAATCAAGATACAAATAAGGCACAAGATGGAATTCAAGACGAGATACATATTTCATTCAATTTGAAACAAAAGTATTGTCTTAGTTACATCCCATATCAAAGTTCTAACACTATATACACTCAAAATTCGTGCCAAGTATACTACTAACAAGTCGGTTCAGTCAAAGCTACAAAAGCACAAAAGATACAAAGGTCACTACTAAATACAGACTGGTCTACTGAGAACCGCCAGATGGTCCATCATCCATCGTCTTCTGAATCTTCGTCGGACGATCACTAGACACATCTTCAGCTGGGCGCTTACGGATTACTCCTCTTTCAACCATGTCAGCATAAAATCTACTGTTCCATCCCATGGATATATTCAACTCTTTCTCAGCTTTCTCATGCATCGCACGAGCTACACTCAACTGAATTTCCATAGAATTCACCTTTTTCTTCATTTCGGCAAACTCACCACTTTCCAACATCGATAACCTCCTAAAAGCCTCATTCAAACCACGTTCTACATCAGTCAAATCCAAACTAAGCAATTCCCGCTCTTTCTCGCCAACCTTAGCCTTCGACTCCAAATAAGCAACCTGAGTCTGAACAACACCTAATCCAACCTCTGTCATACAACTCTTAACACGGGAAGCATCTAGATCACGTCTCAAGGCCCATGGTGCAAGACCATCAATATTAGTAGCCTCTCGAGTACTAGACGACTCTCCTATCTCACGTCTACGAGTAGCAATACCATCAGTACCGTCAGGTGCATTGTCATCCTCATCCTCCTCTGATTCAGAATCAGATTCAGACGATTCAGACATTTCATCCCTAGGTAACTCAACCTCAGAATCAGACAAATCAACTGGTGGGGGCAAAGGCTCGCCCTCTGGAACATCATAAGGATAAATAAGCTCGGCTTCCTCATCATCATCGACCTCAACATCTATACCTACATCCTCCTCGACATCCTCGTCGTCAATCTCATCATCTAAATTATCTAACCCAATCTCATCATCATTCTCAATATCAACATTCTCAATCTCATTCTCTACCAAGTCAACCTGAGGGGCAATCTGATCTCCTAGTCCTAACTCGGGCTCGGGATCCTCAAATGGTTCCTCCTCATCATCCATATCATAATCTACTAAGTCTAAATAAGGATCATCATCTATATTAGGTTCGGGAATAGCATGGTTTTCTACAGGAATATTAGGGTCAGCCATGACAATCTGCATTTATATATATATCTCGTATTAGGATAACATACTAGTTAAACAATTACATAATGAAATCACGATATATACATATATATAAATTAAATTATATATATCAAAATATATATCTTCTCAATAGGGCTTGTTGGTAACGTCGAAGATCTCTGGTACCGTTATAGTCAAAAGATTTTCAAATATTTTCTCAAATGTTCATTGTCAAAAGATTTTGAAAAGTTTTGTTCAAAACCTTGGTTTTTAAAATCTTTTGTTCTATATAACGAGAGCTTCGGTACCAAACTGTAACACTCTCAATTTTCGTATCGGTACAGCGGAAGGGTCTTTTAGAGTGTTACGGGATAGCACAATAACTCCAATCATAGACAACACATAAAAATGGTTGTTCAAGCTTCAACATACATTCATTCGATAAAAAGTTTTAAAGTGTACAACAGGTCCCAAATTATACAGGTCATTAAGTTTACAAAACATAGATCGAATGAACATTTTTAATATTATGTGGGCCATCAGAGTCGATCTCCATCCGGATTACCTTCAAGCACATGAGATAAAAACATGCAAAAATCATATCAGCGAATGCCGAGTGAATTCATAGACTTTAATAAAAACCGTTATATAAAACAATCATTTAAAATCAGAACACAAGTATAATATCGGAAGTAAGTCCACGTATTGCTAGTCAGGCAATATATAAATCAAGCATTCATCTTAAACCGTCCATGAGACCGTAGTCTCAATATTACCATGATAGGTAATATATTCATCGTTATTAGCATCGTATCATATCGGATATTTAGATTATATAGGTTGTAGGATTATTATTAGCCGCATGACATTGTTACCTTACTATGAAAAAAGCGGGCCGCGAACCCGACAAAAAATTTGCCCATCTAAGTTAGCGTGTCGTCACAAAAATCACGCTATGGAATCTTCTCATACATAAATTCGCTTACCAATCAATGTGGTACGACGGGGATCAACCGTCAAGGCGCGAACTGGGGTGATCGTCCCCAAATAGTACTATCAAATGCATAAGCGTCTACCAAATCCTGGTAGTTCACAATTCATGCTAATGGGACTTTAAGTGACATAACCTAACTACTAATAATCCTTTTAGTCTCGTTTATAGGGTCATAGCATCATTCGGGTCCATATCATTAAGCATACCATCGGGACTACTTGTGTTCTATTTTTATAAAATCTAGCATGTTATCTTCCTCACGGGTTTACAAATCATTTTATAAAACATTTAAAAGAGTGTGAGGCTATGAACTCACGTTGATAATGAAAGGTGGATTATCGGCTACGGCGTGCTTCGGTCACGGAAACCTATATAAATAATAATCGGTCTTAGACTTTGTCCAATGACTTTTATCAAAATAACAATATACATATGATGATTTTGTACATATGATGATGATCAAGTGGGTTTATACATCCTTGTTTACTCATTTTAGTGTTTACGTTTTGGTAACGTTTTACTAGTTTGCTAGTTTTACCTATTTACCTATTTTAAGTCCATTAAGCTTAGTATAAGTTCTTTAACTTATTTTAATCCATTTTATACCTATATTATCAGTATATATACTTTCCATGTTTGGCCCAAATGGGTTAAGCCCAATAAGTTCTTTTTATAAGTATTTATCTTATTTAGTCCAATTATTAGTCCAATATGCTTAGTTAGCTCGTTAATGTCCGTATTTCTTATAGTTCGGGTTTTATCGGTTTTTACTTGTATTAGTTACTTATATATCAGTATATGACTTTTAAAAACTTTACATTAGACGGGTTTGATCGTCTAAGTTTTATTTGGCGAAAAACGTTAATTTTACTGTAATAGCCGAAAAAGTCGTAAAAATCAAGTTTATAGTTTTTATTACTTATAAATATTATTCCACTACCATTTATATAGTTTATCCATTTAATTAACATTTACATATTTATATAAATAAGTTTTATAAGTTAGTGAGTTTTTATTTTACATTTTATACAATAAAATTTGAGTGCTTATATAATAATAATAAACATTAATTCTCAAAATCTGATTTTTATTTTCATGTTCACCATTTTTACCATATCTAGATTTATATAATGAATTAGAAGCTCATTTTTGGGTGACATGTTCTTCATATTATGTTCTTCATTTAACTTAGTTATAGCTACTGCTCATTTTAAGTTCATCTTGCCTTAACAGTCCCTACAAAACTGCTTATTCAGATTAGAACACCTAACTTGTTTTGATCATATCTCACTCATTATATTGATTCCATTGCATGGACAACTCTCACATGTGTATAACATCTTGTACTTACTGTAAATGGATCATACCATGCAATTTTATCAGTTTAAGTTTTAGTTATATACTGTTTTTATACAGCCAACTAAATAATCAAGATTTTAGCCTCATTTCTTATAGTTATTAACCTTTTTAAGCATATCTATCAACACTTGATCCCCACACAACATTTTTATCATCATATATAAATCATATACATATACAAAATGAAAGAAAATACATTTGTTCTTTACAAAATAACAAGAGAAAAATGGAGAGGATTATCTTCTTTACCAACCAAGTGTATTTCTTGTTTTTGGAAGACAAGAACTTGATGAATACCACAAGTAACTCCAAGATCATCAAACACCAAGAACATAAGTTGGGAAATCATCCCTAGGACACAAGCAAATCACCTCCAATGTTGTTAATATGGCCACCAAATGATCAAGGCTTCAAGATAACTCCATGATAGAGCTAGTAAACATGTATTTCATGGCTAGAAAAGATCAAAAGGGGTGTTTGTAGCTTGAAAGTGGACGGCAAGGGGAGGGTTTTGAGAGAGTTTTGATGTTGGTTTGCATGTAAGGAAATGGAAATGAGTTAGTTGCTAGTGGTTTTGAGTAGACAAAGCTTAAAGAGTAAGCTTTGTTTACACTTGTAATAAACTAGCTAACATGAGGCCACATAAGGTGGTGGTGTCATGTTGGTGCCGTCCAAACTAGCTAGTGGGGTGGGACAATGTATTTTGTCCCATCTCACTAGTTTACGGGTATTCCTCGATTCTAGTTTTCTCGATTTACGTGCCCTCGGGTCGTTTCACGAAAAACATTTTTATAAATTATGAATCAACGTCACAAAACGAATCCAATTAAAATTGTCTCATCAAAAACAGAGTTCAAAAACGTAAATACGTAATCCTAAGGTTTCCGGTTTAGTCGTAAAGGACGCTAAATTATGCACGTAAGCCCAAATTTAAATCCGTAAATTGTGAGTTCGTCAACCAACACAAAAATAAGTTTCAAAATATTATACGAGAAAATATTTCACTACCTGAAAGTGTTAGATTGTCACATACATAGTCCTCAATAGATCCTCGGGTGAAATTGATGAATCACTTAACGTGACTTTTGGTGAAACCCCTCCTTCATCTAAGATATCAAATTTGGTAGATGATGACTTGGATAAAATATACATAGTTAAAGCCAAAGATGTTAGAAACATATGATTTGAAGACCTTAATGTTGAAAAGGGAGTAAACATTAAGGAGTCAAAGGATCATGCTCTCGACAATGTAATAGGAGAATTAAATCAAAGGACCCTAAGATCTCAAGTCCAAAATCAAAGTAACTTCTTTTGTTTTGTCTCCTTGATTGAACCAAAGAATGTTAAAGAAGCTTTAATGGATGAGAGTTGGGTCATTGCTATACAAGAAGAATTGAATCAATTCATTGCTAATGATGTTTGGGAACTTGTTCCTCCACCTAGAATTTCTACCATTATAGGAACCAAAGGGGTATATAGGAATAAGTTTGACGAGAATGGTGTTATGTCTCGTAACAAGGCTAGACTTGTAGCTCAAGGCTAAATCAACAAGAAGGTATTGATTATGACGAGACATACGCACCCGAAGCAAGATTAGAATCAATTAGAATCCTTTTAGCCTAGGATTGTGCATTAGACTTTAAGCTTCAACGAATGGATGTAAAGAGTACGTTTCTCAGCGGTTTGATGAATGAGGAGGTATATGTGGCTCAACCTCCCGGCTTCATTGATTTTGAGAAACTGGATCATGTCTACAAGCTTAAGAAAGCTCTTTATGGTCTTAAACAAGCACCCAAAGCTTGGTATGATAGAACTAAAGCATTTCTTGTAAAACATTAGTATACCATGGTGATGGTAGACAATACGCTCTTTACAAAGAAGAAAGGTTCTCACCTCATTATCGTACAAATATATGTTGATGACATTATATTTGGTTCAACTTGTCAATCATTGTGTGATGACTTTTCCAAAATCATGCATGACGAGTTTGAAATGAGTATGATGGGAGAACTTAACTTCTTTTTAGAACTCCAAATTAAACAAATGGAAGATGGTATTTTCTTTAATCAATCCGAGTATGTTAAAGAAATGCTAAAGAAATTTGGATTAGAAGACTCTAGACCAACGAAGACCCCTATGGCCTCGGATACTAAACTCACCGTAGATGATGACTGTGAGTCGATAGACAACACCAAATATAAAGGTATGATTGGTAGTTTGTTGTACCTAATGGCAAGTCGACCGGATATCATGTTTATTGTTTGCCTTTGTGCTCGCTTCCAAGAGGCTCCCAAAACCTCTCACCTTGAAGCGGTTAAGCGTATCTTCCTATACATTAAGGGCACTATACATTTAGGATTATGGTATCCTAAAGGGACCGACGTAGAAACCATTATCTACGCGGAATCGGATCATGCGGGAGACTATGTGGACCGGAAAAGCACTAGTGGAGTTTGTACCTTCATGGTTTGTTGTTTAACTTCAGGTTCTCCAAGAAATAAACCGCTCTTGCAATATCTATAGGTGATTATCCATATAAACATGATATGAACATATAATAAACGCAGCGGAAAGATCACCTATTAACGGATCCATAGAGTCATATGATTAATCAATATAAAGGGAGATAAAAGTATACTTTTGTAGCGTGATTCGATAGCATCAAACGTAGACAATCACCAACACATGATCTAAACAAGAAACCAAATGATCAAAATAGATCATCTCTATAAATATGATCCACACTACACATCACCGTATACCAAATGAATGCTAGTTCGATAAACGTAACTTGTCAACAACACTTGAATAATCTTGATTCAAGATTGTTTTTTGAATGAATAAAAAAAACATTTTTTTTCTTTTTTTTTGTTTTCCGTAACTCACTATTTTGTCAAAATGGAAGAATTCATTTTGATAGAAGTTATCTTATCACATTAATGAGCATTTGTCAAAATAGTATCAATACCATCAATTCAGAAATATATAACACTTCTTAGTTATGGCCGGGTAGAAATTTTCTAAATGGGCTTTTAAATTATAAATATTATCTAATTACTAAGTACTAGCTTAGATAATTAGAAGCCCGATATTTATCCCGAGTTACGCAGGTTATGTATATATCGTATATACTATATACACGATATATTAAGTGGTCCCTCTGTGTATATGTGTGTGACCCCATAGGCTCACATGTGTCTAGCCATATAATTATTAATTATGACACGGGCATAATCCAACAGCTCCCACTTGCGCAAGTCATAATAATCAAGTAATTATACAAGCAAAGGTTAGCATCTAGCAACACGTCAGTGCCCCTAGAAACATATGAGGATAGTTTCTTAAACATGTCATTTAAATGGTTTATATATCAGTCATCCTTTTGTTTCAGATACTCTGTTAAACTTTAGACATGGATTATAAGTCATTCTTAAGTTTAACTATTATGTTTCTCGATTTTTTATATTGAACTAGATTTCCAAATTAATAGAGTATCATCTCGATTACATTTGGGTGTGGCTACACATAGACCAGTACAAATCATCGAGGGGCCCGGTAGTATCTAACTCCAATACAAGTGGAGGAACAAATTCTATTTTGACTGTACGTGTCGTTCATGTGTTTCACATCGCACCTGAAAATGGTCTTTATAGCAGCCTTGTTTAGGAAAACGTTTAACCATATCAAAGATTGACATTCCACACATACAAAACCTACTTGCATCTCAAGTCTAAGGATGAGATATTTAACCACTTGTGAGATTCACTATTGACTACGATCCATGTAGTGAATTCTCGTAGGTTGGGTCAATCCAATGTTCATCCAATGAACACATATGAGTTTGGCGGCATCATCAATTAATATTCATCCCTAATGAATATGACCAACTCACATTTGTCTTAATTCGACAATACTCCCGTATCGTCAAATGACAATGGATAATTTAGAATAACTAAATTATTAATGGATTAAACATGCTAATATAGAACACAGTAGTACAAATGAAGACGATCTACCAAGTATATCAATTCATTATTTAGTAAAACTGCTTAACGTTCCATTATCCAAATACTAAAAAAACAGATATACATGAGACTACTCTAAGGTCAAAGACCAATGTTCCAAGCATGATGAACATGTTTGACTACAAGACATTGAATTTACATAAGGACCTGTTGAGTTCTCATCTGAGTGAACTTTGAGAATACTTATTTCAGTAACTCACACTTAGTGAAGATTTTGAATAATACGATGATTGTCATTTTGTATATGTGCGCTCAAGTGCTAATACAGTAATACTAGCATCGCCATAGTACATTACATAGGTTGTTTGAAGCAAGTAGAACACCTATTTAAGACAATCTTCTTAACAGCTTCCCAAACTGTAAAGTATTCTTATTTTACTAATGAGTAGTGCAACAATGCTTTTCATCAAGCACGTCTAGGTAGTAGTATTATCATTGAAGATGAAATCCTACTATCACTAGTATTGAGTACCATCTCAATCAAAGTAAGCATTAGTGTATAAACTCAACATTAATCTTCTTAGCTAAAATCCGTAAACGATGATCAAGTATATAGTATTCTAATGACTTTCACTTAGATACTTTGTGATCAGTTCATCTTGCATTCATGCAAGTATCAACATTAGTCTTATACATCACATATCATATGTAATGAATCCACTAGGTAAACTAAAGGTTTTCATGTACATAATCAATCTTATCACGTCAGATTAAACTTTGAGACTTTCTCAATGATGTGTCATATTTAGACTTATTAACCGCCTATGTCTTATTATAATAAGCATATGTCCCAAGGTTATATGTTTTACTTCTTTTATCTCTCAATAGAAATATATTCCAAGTCAAGGATTAAAAACTAGATTTGATGGAATAATATTTCCAATATGTTAACAACATATGAGATTTAAAATAAATAAAATAATATGCTCCTACTAGCTTTAAGGGTACTCGAGAGTTATCTTTGTTTTAATCATGATCATATCCTTGATTCAAACTTAAGATTCTAGCTCCTAGATGCATGCTCTAATCCACACTTGGATTTCTAGAGTTTGTACACCAATTACCATATTTCATATTCATGAAATCAAGTATGGTAATTAATATCTTTATTAATTTAACACTCGTTAAGAAAAGAAAGCCTTAAATCATGATCAATTGCTTGAGCATGCCTTAAACTCTATACAAAGAGAGTATCGATAAATGTGTACAATTGTGTCCATATCTATCTTCTCATAGAAGACCATTTATAACCTATTAGTCTTACTGATTAGTTAAAGCTAATCAAATTCTAAAATTGATTTTCTTTTATGGAATACATCTAACCATTCATAGTTTGAGTCATTCATTAGATTCTAAATTTAAAAATGAGTCTCGATAGTTATGAGGTTCAAAATGATCCTCTAACTCATATTCCTCAACATTGACATGACATTCATATCTTCAGGTGCTTGAGGTATCCTTGCAGATATGCGAATGGGAGTTACAAACATTTGTGGTTTTTGCATTTACATGCTAAGCCTCATTATGTCGTTCACTAGTGTATTTAGAAGGTTGTATTTTATTTCTTACTTTCTATAAAGATGCACAAAGGCTCCCACTTGCTTCTTATAAGAGGATACTTTCTCCAAGTACACAGCATGTCGAGCAACAATGAATTGTTCTCGTTTGGGATGTATACAATACACTAAAATATCTTGATTCAAGTTCTGTTAATAACATGTCTAACATGATTTTAACAAATTCAAGACTTCAACTAAGACTTACTGGGAGTCATCCCATTTCATAAATTGATGATTTCTTAGTTACCTTCTTGTTTGGAACCATACTGAATAAGCACTGGCATATTCAAATTTTTGTTAACCTTAATAAGATACAAGAGAGAGTAATTAATGTTATCAAGGATCAAATAATAACAATAGTATTTGATTTTACACATGAAACATAGTGTTGCAATTATGAGACAGTATCATAATTCCTTTGATAACATAATACTCTTGGCTCACATATTTAATAATTTGGCCAAACCAAATTGCATAAACAATATATTCAAGCCGATTGCATGCTATAAAGTATTATTATTTTAGTAGTTCAAGAACTTCATGTTCATGTTTTAACAAGAAAATATAACATGTTGATCGCTAAATATACTTTATAAGATATTGAACAATCCAATAACTTCATTGTATATGCCCTAACTGGAAGACACAACAAGTCAAGTACTTACTTTATTTTATAAGTCTTTGAACAATTCAAGGAAGTTCATGTTTATGTCTTTACTTGAAGACATAAATATACTAGAAATAAAGTATTATTGAATGCCTACTTTTGGCTTCAATAGTATTTTCAAGTTAATTTACATACTTCATATTTATGTCTTTACAAGAAGACATATGCTTATTAGCTAAAACATTTAGGTAATGCGATGAAGTAATTTTTATTATTTCTTGACATTAGTTCTCTATTAGACAACATACATCAATATGTATAAGTCCTAATAGAATATTATAAGCCATATTGTGTTGTACCTTGCACACTCTAATAATTCTCCCACTTGAGCATGGCACAACATCATATATAAATAATATTAAAATATCACAGATATAATAAGATTTAAGTCATACTTAAATCTAGCTTGTATAGAAAGGTTATGTAGAACTCCATCGTTTAATAAGCAATCATGCATAACTATTTTTAGATAACATTTTGGGAAGCGACATCATAAAAGAGACTAGTTATCTTTAAAATAATATGCAATAAGGCTTAGAAAACTATGATGTTATTTCAAGACAATCTTGAAATTAAGTGGGTCACTTACAAGGTGATAAGCTCATAGCTCCCACTGAATAAGACAACTTTACAAGTGTGTCCTATGGTTAAAAAAATGCATTGCTCCCATTAGTTTAGACAACATTTTGAATGTATCTATACTAGTGAAAAAGCAAGTAGCAATTTTTATACTTTCTAGTTCTTTAAATGTCTACACATTATAGCCAATGTGAGTCTCGTAGACTAGTAAACATGTACATAGATATTCAAAGAAAAGTATCAAGTTCTACTATATTTGTGATGAGATTTCCATCGATGCCATTAACTTGAAAGTTTTGCATGCAATTCCACTTTCTACTTTACCTCAAAGGTGTGTAGAATCTTATGGAACTTGTTTGTGTAAGGAAAATATACTATAAAAACATGCTAGTAATTTCCTTTCCTCTCACGGTTTAATGAGACTTCAATTTCTAATCAAGACTCATACAATATCTTAACACTTTAAGATATGCAACCGTACTTAATCGTTTTGACTTACAAGACAATGCGATTTCTTGAGTAGGTGTATATTAAGATTGATTAGAATTGAGAAGATTCAAGTGTTCCTATTACAACTTTCTCATACAAGGAGAAAGGATGGGAACGAGTCTTATTCTTACAAGGAAAGAAGACTTAGTTTGTTTTCTTCTAGCACAAAAGGAAACAAACTTTGTTTACGGTTTGTGTTGCACAAAATCATTAATAGAAATACATAGTTCATATTTAGTATTTTAGATAATTATCCTTTTAAAATTAACTACCCAAGTTTATAAAAATGATTAATTTTATGAAAAGGCTAAGATCCTCATTGAGGTTCCATCACTAAATCAGTTGATCTGCTAGCAATGATAGATTCAACAGGTAGATGACGTTCATCAATTACAAATATTGTGAAATTCTTAGATCCTTATGGGACTCATGACACAAGCAAACATTTCACTAAATGTCAAACTGGCATGTTTAGTCCCATCCTTGCCTCGGTCAAGGTCTCACCGTTGTACCGATTAAGTCATCCAATTTGAGAACATGCGAGAATAAGTCTAGGTCTCACGCATAGATAATAATCACCTTGGGTTACACTTCACATTCGTCTCATAAGATGCAAAAAGTAATTGCAAGTGATCTCAAATGATTGGACGGCGTGACTTAAATTTGAGACGGGTATAGAAGTTTGATTTACAAATCAAAAGTGTGTACGAGGAAGCATGCATTCATCAATCGTAGCACAAGTTAAAAACATTTCTTAACTTAAGTCTAATCTTGTTTTAATTTATGCGTGACTTTCACTCTACTTGCTCTTGTTGCCTGCAAAGTTGTCCAAGTTAAAGACTAATAAAACCTAAGTGGAAGTATTATTAGTTTAGACAATACATAAAATAAATAACATTCATAACATGTTATGAATTATTATGAAAACAAGATTTTTTTAAATCGTATTTAAACTTTAGACTAAATCAAAGATTTAGTTTTATAAATGGTTTGTGATTGGTATCAAGTTTTATAAAAACACTTGCAAGTTATAGCAAGATATCAAGCAAATAAGCAACCACACAACCACAAGTATGCAAAGCCTCGAACCGATGAAAAACCTAAGCTTGATCTCGTGATCTATCACGAGGACCAAGAAGTCAACTAAGGGTAAGTCAACACAACAATAAAGTGGGCTCCCACTTGCTCCATGACCATCAAGAGCAAGTAGAACCCAAAATGAACATGAGGCCCAAATTTGCCAAAACAATTCAGTCGACTTCTAGGGCCCAAAACCCATAGAAGGAGTCTTCCCTTACCTTAGTTCCAGTTGAGACTTTTGAAGGCCCATGAGTTGTGAATCAGCACACCAAATTTGGGCTTCTATCTTCTTATAGAACTCCGGGAAATCACGTTTTAGTGCAGGTCACTCAGCAGCTCCGAATTTCACAATATGTCTTTAATTCTTTAGCCATTCCCATCCAAGCATCGGTTACAAATGATTTTTGACTAAAAACATTTAACCTATCATTAACCTACTATAAAGTTCCCAAACAATGGCTATAACCAACATTAAAAACATATTACTGAAGCCGAAACAATGGCAAATCCCCAAAACTGAAATTAAATGCAAATCAATACACAACATGTCATATTTGGTCTAGGTTTTCATCGGCTTTGCATACGAAACATAATAATACCATAATATTATAAATATAACAAGGTGTTGGCTAATTCCATGACCGAACATGCATGTATTTGCCATGGATATAAAATAAACAACAAGATACACTAGTTAGTCAACGAAATCGAAGAAATAATCAACAATTAATTAAACCCCCGATTGGTACGTATAACCGATGACCTTAGGATTTTAAAACCACATTTTAAACACCTTATAATCATCATATAATTACAGAAATTATGTACATAGGGCTGTTCTAAAACCGATTCACAAATCGTGCCAAAACACGCATTTTTTGGTCATAGTATACGTACCGGCAACAAACCTAATTAAGATATGCGTAACCCGTGGCCATGGAATAAAAAAATACAGATCATAAGACCATATTATGGTCTGTTTTAACACGAAAATTAAGCCCTTTGGGCTGTTTTAATTTTTTTCTTTATTAATCCTCCAAAAACACGCGATTTGGCCACTTTTACGCATACCCGATAATCATATGACATCATATGATGGCTCGTGATACCACTATAGGTGATTATCCGTATAAACATGATATGAACATATAATAAACGCAGCGGAAAGATCACCTATTAACGGATCCATAGAGTCATACGATTAATCAATATAAAGGGAGATAAAAGTATACCTTTGTAGCGTGATTCGATAGGTTCAAACGTAGACAATCACCAGCACATGATCTAACCAAGAAATCAAATGATCAAAATAGATCATCTCTATGAATATGATCCACACTACACATCACCGTATACCAAATGAATGCTAGTCCGATAACCCGTAACTTGTCAACAACACTTGAATAATCTTGATTCAAGATTGTTTTTCGAATGAATAAAAAAACCATTTTTTTTTCTTTTTTTTGTTTGCCGTAACTCAGTCTTTTGTCAAAATGGAAGCATTCATTTTGATAGAAGTTATCTTATCACATTAATGAGCATTTGTCAAAATGGTATCAATACCATCAATTCAAAACGTATAACATAACTTCTTAGTTATGGTCGGGTAGAAATTTTCTAAATGGGCTTTTTAATTATAGGTATTATCTAATTACTAAGTACTAGCTTAGATAATTAGAAGCCTGATATTTATCCCGAGTTACGCAGGTTATGTGTTATACTATATACACGATATATTAAGTGGTACCTCTATGTATATGTGTGTGACCCCATAGGCTCACATGTGTCTAGCCATATAATTATTAATTATGACACGAGCATACTCCAACAATATCCACCACGGAAGCCGAGTATGTGAGTGCCGGTAAAGCTTGTCAACAAGCTCTATGGATGAAGCAAGCGCTTTTTGATTACGGGATTTCTCTTGATGATGTTCCCATCATGTGTGATAATAAGGGTGCAATTGACCTTAGCAAGAATCCCGTGCAACATTCGCGAACCAAGCACATAGAGATTCACCAACATTTCCTTAGGGATAATGTTTAAAAGGGGAACATTTCGATTGTGAAGGTGCCCTCTATAGAAAACTTAGCCGATATCTTCACTAAGCCACTTAAGAGGGAACCTTTTAATTACTTGCGTCTAGGACTAGGTTTAATGGAACATATTCCTTAATTGCGCATTTTATTAATCGAGTTTTTTTTCTCTTTTGAGTCTTTTCGTTCTTTGAGTCATTGAGTCTTGCAAACTCTTTCTGGAAAACCTCTCTTTTCTTTTTCAAAATTCTCAAAGTTCTTTCGAAAATGGTCGAGAAATATTTTTGCATTGTTAATTCAATCTAAAAATGTTTTTTATAGCTTCTTGCTATTAATATTGAGCTTACATAATTCATATGGATGTGTCTCTCAAGTATAGCAAGAACAAAAGTGAACTATGGAGGATCATTGTGTCATGACTTATTATCTAATTCAATACACCTCCAACATCGATTTTATTTAAAATCCATGTATTTTGGTCAAAACCTTGCTTGGTGAGTTCTTGTGTCTTTTCTTTGTCTATCTTTACTTTTTAGCATATCTCTATGACTAGTTAGACTAGAAAAATGTGAATTTTTGAATTAGAAAATCCTCCTTCATCACCAAAATCCACCCACTGTAGGCGGTTCTTTAAATAGACCGCGACTCCATATTGAAATGGAACCGCCGGTGGAGTAAAGGAACCGCAGGCAGTGCTTCCTATTTCGGGTATTTCTAAAACTCCAAATTTGTTCCAACACTTTTTGGAATCTTTGTTTCATCCCTTTGACCACCCTCAAAATATCTTGAGCTTTCTTTATTTAACCCTAAGCATTTTGTATCATTTCTCAAATCAAAATGTATTATTCTCCAAATGAAAGCCTTGAGTCTCCTCCATTTTCTCCAATTGCTTTCAATCCAAATTCACCTAAGAACACTCAAAATCACATTTCTTCTCCTTCTAAGAATGTTGATTGTGGAACTTATTTTCTTCCACCACTAGCCTTTAGTGTTCTTCCTCCTTCACATGATAATGTCATGCATCATGGAACATATTGTCATTGTTTTAAATATCAACATCTTGCTATGGCTCATATCTATGAGGAGTTGAATTACATCAAAAGTATCTTAGTCAAACCTCCTCTTCACTATGACTATGAGATTACTACCAAGCCACCACCACCTCCTTCCGCCACTACTTTGTCTTTTATCTTAGCATTGGTTGCTTACCTTCAAGACATCTAGTTCAAGCAAATCTTAGAGTTCCAGTTTAACTAGGATTAGATCTATGCTTTTCTTTTGACTTGTTTTATTTTACATACATCTTTTTATGTTTTGTTTCCTTGTATCTTTTTTTCATGTTTTTCTTTTAACATGACTTATCTTGGATCTTGGTCTCTTCTCTTTTATTTTTTTGTGTGACCATTGCTATATCTTCTTGGGTGTTTCTTCTCTTCTACTAACCCTTCTATGTAGGTTGTTATCATATCTCGATTCCTTGGTGCCCCAAGCAAAGGGGAGTAAACACCAAGGGGGATCATTTGCAAAGCCCGATTCTTCTTTTCTACAAAGACTTTTGCAACCTTTTTTCTTCGACAAAGGGGGAGAAGTGAAATAAACTCGTCTTCGAAAATCTTGTTTTTTATGTGATTGTGTTTATGTATTGTCGAAATCAAAAAGGGGGAGATTGTTAATGCAATGATGCCTAAAAATGTTACTTGCATTTTTCGGTCTCACTTTGTTTTGATTACGACAATATGTAAAAACAAGCATTTACTAAAACAACGAAAAACTAATTCTTGAGTTCAAGTATTTTTCATTTCAATCATTATCACTTAAGGTATGTACAAACAAGTACTCATCCAAATTAAGTGATCAAGGATTTAATCTTTTCTTAAAACTCACTTTTTATTAAGTGTGACAAGTTTTATTTAACTTTATTTTTAAGAAAATGTTTTATTAAATTAGTTATTTGAAATTTTGAAAATGGCATATTCTATCTTGGTTTGGAATATCCTTTCAAGATATTTTAAACTCCAGATTCGAACCATACCAATAAAAGACAAAAAGGAGTGGAGTCTAATCTGGCGGTTCCTTAAGTGGCTATGCGGTTCCTTATAGATAAGGAACCGCGGGCATCTATAAGGAACCGCGCCAGATATAGCCGTTGGAGCCTTGTCTTATAAATAGTGGACCATTCTCAGATTTCCTCTTCACCTCTTTTGCACATATATTTCCAGATTCTTTCATACTTCTAAAATTACTGAAATCCTTGGTCATTTGGTTGATTACTACTTGTTTAGAAGTGAATCTTTCTTTTCCCATCTCTTCCTCTCCAATTGCAAAGAGAAGAACACTTTCATCCTTGAAGTGTTGTGTCTACCTCAAAGATCCATTGAAGATCAAATCTTATTTATTCATTGTTGTGTTATTGTTGTAAAGATCCAAGTAGTTGTGTCTATTTGGAAGTTGTGTATGTACTAAGGTTAATACATGGTCCTTAAAGTATATTGGTGTAGATTGGTCCTAGCTAACATTGGGGCTCGACTTTTAGCTTAGAGTCGGAAATTGGATAAGCAACGTTGTGTAAAGTTTCTCCATCTTAAGGAGCTTGTTTATTAGTGAACTCTCGAGTAAGGAGTACTCGAGGAGTGGAGTAGGGATGAGGAGTGAGCTTCGTTGCCGAACCATTATAAATCCTTGGTGTTTGGTTTGATCTTTCTTTCCCTTATCTCTTTACATTCATTATTCTTCACACTTGTGATTATTAGTTTATTTGCACTATCCCTTGTTCATATTGTGTATAAGAAGGTTTCACATAATCACTCAACTCTAAGTTTTTGAAAAGTATTTTTGATAACCGTCTTTTGACAAGTAAATTTTAAGAATCTATTCAACCCCCCCTTCTAGTTTCTACAAAGTCCATAAACATTTTACCCCCACTTGGACATTTTTCGAATATCACGATTACATTGACTAGCGTCTAGTTACACTTAGCAATGTCTCTAGTACAACTCGATTAAGGTCTCCTAGATAAACCTTTTAATGATTCATCATTAATATTATCTTTTTATTTCTAATACAACGTTAATAATGATATGGATCTTAGTCATTCCTTTCATTAACCATTTTGTTTCTCGTTCATAGATTCAACAAGATTACCAAAACAAATTTGGGTGTGGCCACACAAACATCTTACTAATCCCACGAGGGCCCCAGCTGTATTAAACTCTAAAACGAAATTGGAGGAAATAAATCCCATATTGACTACGAGCAAAACTTATGAATTTTGCAACACTTCCGGAAATAATCCTTATATCTACCAGTTACATTTAGCATTAGATTATTCCACAGAGATGCACTAGATTCATAACAGTTTCCTGGTATCTCAAGTCTAAGGATTACTATTTACGATTTACTTGATGAGAAAGATCCACAAAGTAAAATCATATAGTTGGGATAAGTCCAATATTCAATTCATCGAATATCATCCAAAAACGATCAATATACTTTCAAGTATACTCTATCGCTACTTTGATTTGTCTTAATTTAATAATATTCCCATATTATTAATCGACAACGGCCATTTAGCATAACAATTTATTCATGGATTAAAACATGTAAAATATGATACAAAAGTAAATAATAAGAATAAACGAAACTCAGTCTTTATTTTATTAAATATTAATGTCATAAAATCCTTATCCAAATACTAATCATCAATTTATTTCATGAGCTTGCTAGCTAGTTGTGGGCCAATCGCCTTGCCAAGCTTAACTACCTTTGGTCTAGGCAAAGCCTTAGTTAAATGATCAACTACATTATCATCTGTGTGAACTTTTATTAATTTGATTTTACGAGCTTCAACTTGTTCTTGGACGTAGTGATGTCTACGTTTAAAGTGCTGGCGCCTTTCATGACTCTAGAATCATTGGCGAATATGATTGCGGCAGAATTTTCACAATACATATCAATAGGTTCTTTAATTGAAGGCATCACTCCAAGATCTCTAATAAACTTCTTAATCCAAACAGCTTCCATTGCAGCTTTTGAAGCAACCATGTACTCAGATTGAGTAGCATGCATTGTAACACCCCCAAATTTATACAACTCAATACAGTGGAAGACTAGTTGGTGTTACGGGATAGCACATTACTCACATCATAGACAACGCTTAAAAATCGCGTCATTTATTAATAAAGCATTTCCATTCATAAATATCAAATTTACATAGGTCCCAAGTCATTACATTTCATATAAAGTTTTACAAAATATTTGAATGGAAAATATTGTTTAAGTGCGGGCCATAAATTCTTGTCGTCTTCCCGAGAATTACCTTCAAGTACCTGAGATAAAACATGTTAAAAGAAAAGGTCAGCGATAACGCTGAGTGAATTCATAGAGTTTAATAAAATCCATCAATATAATATCAGTATAAAATTTTTACTGAAAATCATTTTGTACAAATCTTTGTAATAGGCCATAAAATAGCCAAAGTCATTTTTTATACAAATCCTTGTCGAAAATCATAATATAGGCATTTGCCTTAAAAATCATTATACGAGCCAATGTCGTAAAAACATCATACAATACGTCTTATGACGTTGTATGAAAATAAAAACCGTTATATGAATATGGTTATGAAAACCAAAACACGAACATAATATCAATAGTATGACCCCGTATTGCTAGTCAGGCAATACATCGTAATTCGGAGCGTCTAGTAGTATTTCGTTAGTTTGGATTATTATAAGCCGCATGACATTGTTACCTTACTAAACCAACAACGGATAGCTAACCCGATACTCAATTTGCCCATCTAAAGTAGCGTGTCGTCACAAAGGTCACGCTATGGAAATCTTCTCATACATAAATTCGCTTACCAATCAATGTGGCACGACGGGGATCAACCGTCAAGGCGCGAACTGGGGTGATCGTCCCCAAATAGTACTATTATATGCACAAGCGTCTACCAAATCCCGGTAGTTCACAATTCATGCTAATGGGACTTTTAGTGACATAACCTAACTTTAATAATCCATTTTATTTCATCTACGGGTCCTTTAATCATTTATCGGGTCATACAATCGGGTCATACAATCATTCGGGTCCAAAATCAATAAACAAACAATCGAGACAAATGGTGTCCTATTTAATAAAAAACTAACATGTTATCTTCCTTGCGGGTTTATAAAACATTTATAAAAACATTTAAAAGAGTGTGAGGCTATGAACTCACGTTGATGTGGGAAGGCGGGTTGTCGGCAATTCGAGCGTACGGTACGTGCTTCAATCACGAAAACCTAGACAAATAATACTCGTCTTAGACTCATGTCCAATGACTTTATAAAAATAAAAATTATGTATACATATGATGATTTTATATATATGATGATCAAGTGGGTTTACATATTCTCGTTTGCTCATTTTAGTGTTATGTGTCGGTAACTTTTATACTAGTTTACTAGTTTTACCCATTTACGTGTTCTAGGTCCAATAAACTTATTATAAGTTCTTTAACTTGTTTTAATCCATGTTATACTTATATTATCAGTATCTACACTTTACAAGTGGGGCCTAAATGGGTTAAGCCCAATAAATAAGTTTATAAGTGTTTTAGTCCATTTTGTTGTATTATTAGTCCAATATGTTAACTTAGCTCGTTAATGTCCGTATGTCCTATAGTTCGGGTTTTATCGGTTTTTACTTGTTTTAGATACTTATATATCAGTATATGACTTTTAAAAACTTTACATTAGACGGGTTTGATCGTCTAAGTTTTAATTGGCGAAAAACGTTAATTTTACGGTGATAGCCGAAAAGTCGTAAAAATTAAGTTTATAGTTTTTATTACTTATAAGTATTATTCCATTACCATTTTTATAATTTATACACTTATTTAACCTTTTATATATTTATATAAATAAAATCCATAAGTTAATGGTTTTTATTTTACATTTTATACAATATAATTTTGAGTGCTTATATAATAATAATAAACATTAATTCTCAAAATCTGATTTTTATTTTCATCTTCACCAAAACTGCCATATCTAGAGTTCTATATGGAGATAGAAGCTCAAATTTGTATCACATAAACTACATGATATGTGCTCCATTTAACTCTTTTATAGCTACTGTTGAATCAGCCTCTAAGTATTTTCTAAAAATCATCCAAAACAGTGAACTCAGATTTGTACTTTAAACTTGTTTTGATAATATCTCACTCATTACAATGATTCCATTGCATGGCCAACTCTCACATGTGTACAAGACCCATAGCTTACTGTAAATTGATTCTACTTCATCATTTTATCAGTATAACATGTAGTTCTTTACTGTTTTTATACAGCCTACCATTTAAACAAGATTTACCCATTTTACATGTAGTTTGTCCATCTTTTTAAGCATGTTTATCAACACCAAATCCCCACATAATATTTTTAATCATCATTCATCATCATATACATATACATAAGTAAAAGAAATACAAGATTACATAATCAAAAATAACAAGAGGATGAGGAGGACAATCTTCATACCACCAAGTTGATGAAAAGATGAGGTTGATGAACAAGGCTTGGATTTTGATGGCAAGACTTGTGATATACCAATATCAAATTCAAGATCACCTATCTTCATGAACATCTTGTGGAAAATCAGCCCTACTTTATCTTGCAAACTTCTCTTTGGATGTTAAGATCACCACCAATCTATAGAGCTTCAAAAGGGTTTCATCATATGTGTGAATAACACATGATTTTATGGTTAAAA
This sequence comes from Glebionis coronaria, assembly GCA_025667525.1. Classification (NCBI taxonomy): domain Eukaryota; kingdom Viridiplantae; phylum Streptophyta; class Magnoliopsida; order Asterales; family Asteraceae; genus Glebionis; species Glebionis coronaria. The sequence continues at coordinate 575,329 of JANFOE010000652.1, read as the reverse complement.
TGGATCAAATGAGGGTTGTTTTTTATGAATATGGGACGAAATCATAGAGAGAGGAAGAGAGGATTTTGGTTGTTTTGCATGGAGGAAATGAGAGGAAATGGTTTTGTGAAATGGTTTTGGGGAGTTATAAGACAAGTGTCTTAGCTTCCTTGTGATGTTTTTGACAAGACATGGGTTATGTGGCTAGGTCTAGCCATGGGTTTGTGGGGGTGGGGCAAGTGTCCCACTTGTCTCATCCCCATTTAATTACGGGTACTCCTCGATTCTAGTTTCCTCGATTTGCGTGCCCTCGGGTCGTTTTACGAAAAACGTTTTTATAAATTATGGATCAACGACACAAAACGAATCTAATAAAAATTGTCTCATCAAAAACGGAGTTCGAAAACGTAAATACGTAATCCTAAGGTTTCCGGTTTAGTCGTAAAGGACGTTAAACTAAAATCGTAAGTCCTAATCTCTTCTCGTAAATTTTTGAGTTTATGAACCAACACAAATTTAAATCTCAAGATAATATTCACGGATAAATTTACTTTCTGAAATGTCGGACTGTCACCAAGGACGGTGTATGTAAACGTAAGCACGTAACGTAGAATCCTCCGGTTTAGACGTAGTCGATGCTATTTCAAGACGTAAATCCAAATTTCTTCCAAAAAATAAGTGAGTTCATAATATAACATTAAAATAATGTTTTCAAATAAATATTGAGAATAAAATATCAACCATAAATTGACGGATTGTCACAGCATTTACCCCTAAACCGGATCTTTGTCCTCAAAGATCATCTTACCTTACTACTCGCTTCTTATAGAGTTAAAGCCATGTGGGTATTTCCTCCACATTCGGTCTTTTCTCACAAGTGTAATTCATTACAATACGCGAGTTTCATCAAACATAACTACGGGAATAAGATCAGGCTAAATGTTGACTTACTTTCTCTATCCATGATGTTCACGGGTTTCTGATGAATGCAACTTTTCGCCGATCTAAGCTCTATTAAGAAGAATTCAGATTTTCACTTGATAGATATTTTATCAAGTTCGATGTACGAAACATAATTCACGCAGCTCATGAAATCATAGGGTAGATCCAGCTTATATGCCTTTCAAACCAATCTTTACATCATCTCAATGGTCCCATACAACGGGGACTTATATCCCATGATTTGTCAGATCATTAATTCATTTTTCCAAGGTTAAAATTTTTGGTATAACTTCGCTACCCATCTGGCACTTCAAGATCTACATTTCATATTTACATAACCTCTTGCCCACTACCGGCAGTCAATAATCAGATCCTAATTTCAACAATCATTTCAGATCTCGCGGGTCGGGTATTTTTTAAGGTTAGGTTCGCCATCATAGGAAACCTTAAACCTAAAAGACATGTCCAACTCACAATGGGTGTATGTCGGGTGTCTTTATCTCAACTCCTGCTTACAGATGCTCTAATATTTAGATCCTAACAAGATTCGATCTCGATCCTAATACGATGATTATCAATGATAATCTTTCCAAAGGAAAACGATTATACGGTCTATTACCAAAGGTCAATCATTCAAACATAGAACAGCGCTTATAGTATTTTGTATCGTTGCTTTACCTCGTCCCTTCGATTGGGGTGGTACATAGTACTCTCATCAAGGTTCGTTCTCAAAGACTTCTAAGCAAATCTCTAGAAATTCGATGCGAAGCGAGGATCTTGATATAGATGATCGATACAGGCACACCATGTTTACATAACTTTTGTTTTTGCATTTATCATTAACGGGAATGATATTAGCAGATTTGGTCAGTCTGTCGACGATGACCCAAATCGAATCAAATTCAGATGATGACCTTTGCAATAGCTAGACGTTTACTAATGTATGAGGCGATGTCTGCCTTCATAATTTGTCATTAGTACAACTTCTTTAGACAAAGATACTTTTAGTCATAAATGACATAAATAGAATATTTATACTTACAAATTCCAACATAACTATATCTCACAATCCTTCATATTTAGGCAACCACAAGTGGTCTTTAAAATATTTAACGCTATCAGCTTCTCAATTCTAATGGTTCACATTAGCCGCGAACCACTTTTATTATCTATATTATCCTTTTTATAAGCATCGGCTATATTTTAAATTGTTCGGCAATTTATTTTGCACCTTCATTATTAAGGAACATGTCCTAATTGGTTCTTTTTCTTTTATACATAATGTGTCAGTAATTACGTTCGCTTTCCTGATGAAATAAATATCATAACCGTATTTATTCAAAATTCTTTCTTCATATCTTCTATGTTTTAGTTTCTTCTTAACTATCATTTTTATCCGTTTTGCTTAATCTGACGTTTTTAAAGCGTCGATGATTATTACAACTAATTAAATGATAAACATTTAATTTTTATGAAACATAACGTAAAGATTTTAAATTTTCTCAGTTTGTCCAATTATATTAAAATGTTCAAAATAAATTTTAATTTAGTTAACAAGATTTTTGCTGATTTATCGAAAATAATTAATATGATTCGTAAATGTTCAAAAAACCTTTGTTTATACTTTGGTTAAAATTTTCTTAGTTGAAACGCAAAAATTGTCGTTTCAAAATTCAAGTTATGGTTTAAATGGGTTTCCTCAATCCTTCTTAGGTTGTCTTAAGGTATGCAAAAATATTTACCCCTAAACAGAAGTTTAGTTAAATGTTTTGGTTATAAGGGAATAATCCCTCAAAAAGTTCTTTGTTAAAACATTTGTCAAAACATATTTCCACTTTCTTTTTAGTATAACTCAAAGTCTTAAATAACTTCTAAATTTTGAAGAGTCAATTTATATTCCATTATCTATTAATCACACGGTTAAATCATGTAAAGTATTAAGTCTTAAGTCTTATGTTAAATATTCAAGGTACAATTTTTAATTGTTCGGCCAATTCAGGGCAATCTATAATTAATTATTAACTTCATTCTTATTCTTATAAACAAACAAATGATCCTTAATGATCACAAGCATGAATTTATCAAATTACAGCCTACACACGTGATTCACCAAATTTATGAATGCTACATGTGTATTAGTCAATCCAAACGTCACCAAGTGAAACTCATAATGTTCATTACAAGTACCGGATGTAGTGATTGGAATACATAATCTTTTCCGCAGATGCGAAGTTGATGATAACCATGCCGTGGATAAATCTTTAAAACACACACTAGAACCTTGTAAATGATCGAACAAATCTTCCATTTCGAGTTATGGATATCGTTTTCGATTGTCAATTTACTCAGTTCATGGTAACCTATAAATATAAGGAATGATAACACCATAGCTCTTCATGATGACAGGCTTGGTATAATAAAATCTTTCTCCGACAACTCTCTTAGTTGTACGGTAATTCCTTTAATTCAGATGGTGCTGACGTACAGTGCACATGCCACAGATGCAGCACCGGGAATATAATCAATACCAATTTCAATCTGCCTTAATGGCAAAAGTCTAGGTAATTCATCAACAAATACTTACTAAAGTTTCAAATAACAGAAACATCTTTTAATAAATTCATATTAGGTTCTTTCTAGATTATAATATCTATGACTAGTTCACAACCATTCACGGTATAAATTTCAAGTCTAAATGCAGGATACGGTCATCCATCAAGAATTATTTAGATCACTTTTGATAATCAACATCTTATCATTTAGGGGAATTCTATTAGATTTCCCATCGATTAAGACAATGTCGTCATGTCATAATCAATAAATCCATTCTACTGGCACTATCAACTTTCCAATTTTTATTGCCGTCGATAAGATGTGCACTTCTCAAAAGACTAATAATAACTCATAATCCTTCACAAGTTCAAGGATATCTGGAGACATAACTAACCTTAAAAGAGTAAGGTCAACGCATAATCTATGCGAGAGAATTTCAAATCAGATACAAACGAAAATATTTAATGAATATGAATATATCCCATGTTTTCATAATTTGAGTACGCATTCGAAAGCTCCTCGGATCGTCACCCAGGTCATTCAAATGAAATCAAATCATAAGAAATGATAAGAATGTCAATACATCCAGTCGGGCATCAACACTCGGTAATCATATACTTTTCCTAAGAATCTCACTACGAGAGAATTGGACAAGAAAGAATTGTCAATTGTCAAATAAGACAATTTCCACAGATGAGTAAATTTGACTCAGAAGAATAGATGCTACAGGCACATATGTAGGTGTCCCTAACATTATGTCCCTATTTTTCACTTCTTGCAGATCTCATAAAATTTAATCTTTCACAATCTTCAAAGAAAATGTAGTGTTTATTCATTAGTTTTATGGTGACTACTAATCAGTCTTGCATAGTCCATTCCAAATTGTATGTAGGCGCGCAACTATATACAATTTCAAAATTAACAATGCAATACTCAGTTCGTCAAAATTTTATCATCATGTTTATAATAAAAACATTTTCATGCTTAATTCTTAAATAATAGTCAAAAATAAATTTACAAAGATTTTCTTTGTTATGGAAACAATTAAGTTTTCTAAGGCGTTTTATAAACAACTTCATTTCGATAGTGATTATTTACAAGTCTCACTTTGAATAATCCTTATTGTGATGAAAATTAAATTTTCTCAAAGGATACCGTTTTAACTTTATAAAAACAATGAGTGATCTGCAAAAGAGTGATGAAGAGTGGTTCACCAAGAACTAACTACAATATAATAGGAAATGAGCTTTAGCCAAATAATCATGAGGTTCATGATCTCGATGGCACTCGAAAAGAATAATTCACAACGTAACTCAAATCAAGATGAGTACTTGTTCAATGGTTGCATCACTAATGCGAACATTAGGATGAAGCAATAAAAGATAGATAACATCGATACATGTAGAATTTAGCAATCGAAGGTAATCTTTTCATTAATCACAAACAAGTCTAAATTGTACCGTAACACATTACGTGTCACTATGTCATACAATTCCAAGAACTCATCCTACCAACTGATGTCACAGTTAAGTTAGGGATTATTTTTAAAAGATACCACAATGAATACTAATCTACAAGAGTCATTAGGTGTCCCACCTGTCCCGGAAGATCCATCGGTCCCAATTTAGAAGAAGATTTCTTCAATTTATTTCTTGGACACTGGGCATCCTCATTAGTGGACAATGGCCTAGGAACAACCCTTAACACGAATCAACAATCAATTAAAACCTTATAATTCAATCACAGGACTTAACGACTTCCTCTTAACAATCTCATATTCCATACAAGTTAAATTTTACTTTATTCAAGTTTCAACCAATTTTATACTCAAGTCGATATCCTACCTCATTCTCCAATACTTTCATCTTTATTCCCAGGCCTTAAAAGGGCAATAAAAGCTCAATATGAATAATACTTAATTTCCAATCCTATAACTCTTACAACACAATTATCAAATGAGTCACTAGTATGAAATGACTTGATCATTCAACTAGACTTCTCGGAAAGGTACTAGTGGCATGAGGCTTTTGGGTAATGGTTCCAATGACAGCCTCAAGTGCAACATTCACCCTTTCGATTTCAATTTAAGAATTGGATGACAACAAAATCAGATGACATCTTTCTAGGTGGCAACGTTTTGTCAAACTCCACTCTATAAGGAAAGATCGTCATGACATCGATATCAGATTTAATCTCGCCAATTCTTTTTCAATATCACAATCAACTAATATCTACATTTCTACGAGTATCAACCATTTTTGGGATCATAAATATCCACAACTTGGTTTAGATTTAGAATAGCTAGAATTCCTACGAGAATAGCTTCGATTAATTTACTAGGGGATTTAGGGTTTCTTGTGACAATCGACGTTGTATAAATACCTCGTATAAATATCAAAATAATCATCAAACAATCATGTAATAAAATTACATCATATATATATATATATATATATATATATATATATATATATATATATATATATATATATATATATATATATATATATATATATATATATATATATATATATATAATCCAAGTTATATATATATTAAAATAACACTTCTCAATCTGGCCTTGTCGGTAACACGGGAATTCTTTGGCACCTTTATAGTCAAAAGATTTTTAGACATTTTTAGAAAAATATTTATAGTTAAAAGATTTTGAAATGTTTTATTCAAAACCTTGGTTTTAAAAATCTTTCGTTCTCTATAACGAGAGCTCTGGCACCAAACTGTAACACCCCCAAATTTATATAACTCAATACAGCGAAAGACTAGTTGGTGTTACGGGATAGCACATTACTCACATAATAGACAACGCTTAAAATCGCGTCATTTATTAATAAAGCATTTCCATTCATAAATATCAAATTTACATAGGTCCCAAGTCATTACATTTCATATAAAGTTTTACAAAATATTTCAATGGAAAATATTGTTTAAGTGCGGGCCATAAATTCTTGTCGTCTTCCCGAGAATTACCTTCAAGTACCTGAGATAAAACATGTTAAAAGAAAAGGTCAGCGATAACGCTGAGTGAATTCATAGAGTTTAATAAAATCCATCAATATAATATCAGTATAAAATTTTTACTGAAAATCATTTTGTACAAATCTTTGTAATAGGCCATAAAATAGCCAAAGTCAATTTTTATACAAATCCTTGTCGAAAATCATAATATAGGCATTTGCCTTAAAAATCATTATACGAGCCAATGTCGTAAAAACATCATACAATACGTCTTATGACGTTGTATGAAAATAAAAACCGTTATATGAATATGGTTATGAAAACCAAAACACGAACATAATATCAATAGTATGACCCCGTATTGCTAGTCAGGCAATACATCGTAATTCAGAGCGTCTAGTAGTATTTCGTTAGTTTGAATTATTATAAGCCGCATGACATTGTTACCTTACTAAACCAACAACGGGTAGCTAACCCGATACTCAATTTGCCCATCTAAAGTAGCGTGTCGTCACAAAGGTCACGCTATGGAAATCTTCTCATACATAAATTCGCTTACCAATCAATGTGGCACGACGGGGATCAACCGTCAAGGCGCGAACTGGGGTGATCGTCCCCAAATAGTACTATTATATGCACAAGCGTCTACCAAATCCCGGTAGTTCACAATTCATGCTAATGGGACTTTTAGTGACATAACCTAACTTTAATAATCCATTTTATTTCATCTACGGGTCCTTTAATCATTTATCGGGTCATACAATCGGGTCATACAATCATTCGGGTCCAAAATCAATAAACAAACAATCGGGACAAATGGTGTCCTATTTAATAAAAACTAACATGTTATCTCCCTCGCGGGTTTATAAAACTTTTATAAAAACATTTAAAAGAGTGTGAGGCTATGAACTCACGTTGATGTGGGAAGGCGGGTTGTCGGCAATTCGAGCGTACGGTACGTGCTTCAATCACGGAAACCTAGACAAATAATACTCGTCTTAGACTCATGTCCAATGACTTTATAAAAATAACAATTATGTATACATATGATGATTTTATATATATGATGATCAAGTAGGTTTACATATTCTCGTTTGCTCATTTTAGTGTTATGTGTCGGTAACTTTTATACTAGTTTACTAGTTTTACCCATTTACGTGTTTTAGGTCCAATAAACTTATTATAAGTTCTTTAACTTGTTTTAATCCATGTTATACTTATGTTATCAGTATCTACACTTTACAAGTTGGGCCTAAATGGGTTAAGCCCAATAAATAAGTTTATAAGTGTTTTAGTCCATTTTGTTGTATTATTAGTCCAATATGTTAACTTAGCTCGTTAATGTCCTTATGTCCTATAGTTCAGGTTTTATCGGTTTTTACTTGTTTTAGATACTTATATATAATTATATGACTTTTAAAAACTTTACATTAGACGGGTTTGATCGTCTAAGATTTAATTGGCGAAAAACGTTAATTTTACGGTGATAGCCGAAAAGTCGTAAAAATTAAGCTTATAGTTTTTATTACTTATAAGTATTATTCCATTACCATTTTTATAATTTATACACTTATTTAACCTTTTATATATTTATATAAATAAAATCCATAAGTTAGTGGGTTTTTATTTTACATTTTATACAATATAATTTTGAGTGCTTATATAATAATAATAAATATTAATTCTCAAAATCTGATTTTTATTTTCATCTTCACCAAAACTGCCATATCTAGAGTTCTATATGGAGATAGAAGCTCAAATTTTTATCACATAAACTACATGATATGTGCTCCATTTAACTTTCCTATAGCTACTGTTGAATAAGCTTCTAAGTATTTTCTAAAAATCGTCCAAAACAGTGAACTCAGATTTGTACTTTAAACTTGTTTTGATCATATCTCACTTATTACAATGATTCCATTACATGGCCAACTCTCACATGTGTACAAGACCCATAGCTTACTGTAAATTGATTCTACTTCATCATTTTATCAGTATAACATGTGGTTCTTTACTGTTTTTATACACCCTACCATTTAAACAAGATTTACCCATTTTACATGTAGTTTGTCCATCTTTTTTAGCATGTTTATCAACACCAAATCCCCACACAATATTTTTAATCATCATTCATCATCATATACATATACATAAGTAAAATAAATACAAGATTACATAATCAAAAATAACAAGAGGATGAGGAGGACAATCTTTATACCACCAAGTTGATGAAAAGATGAGGTTGATGAACAAGGCTTGGATTTTGATGGCAAGACTTGTGATATACCAATATCAACTTCAAGATCACCTATCTTCATGAACATCTTGTGGAAAATCAGCCCTACTTCATCTTGCAAACTTCTCTTTGGATGTTAAGATCACCACCAATCTATAGAGCTTCAAAAGGGCTTCATCATATGTGTGAATAACACATGATTTTATGGTTAAAATGGATCAAATGAGGGTTGTTTTTTATGAATATGGGACGAAATCATAGAGAGAGGAAGAGAGGATTTTGGTTGTTTTGCATGGAGGAAATGAGAGGAAATGGTTTTGTGAAATGGTTTTGGGGAGTTATAAGACAAGTGTCTTAGCTTCCTTGTGAAGTTTTTGACAACACATGGGTTATGTGGCTAAGTCTAGCCATGGGTTTGTGGGGGTGGGGCAAGTGTGTGACAATCCATCAAATTATGGTCAATATTTTATTCTCAATATTTATTTGAAAATATTATTATATGAACTCACTTATTTTTGGGAAGAAATTTGGATTTACGTCTTGAAGTAGCATCGACTACGTTTAAACCGGAGGATTCTACGTTACGTGCTTACGTTTACATACACCGTCTTTGGTGACAGTCCGACATTTCAGAAAATAAATTTGTCCGTGAATATTATTTTGGAGTTTTAAATTTGTGTTGGTTCATAAACTCACAAATTTACGAGAAGAGACTAGGACTTACGATTTTATTTTAACGTCCTTTACGACTAAACCGGAAACCTTAGGATTACGTATTTACATTTTTGAACTCCGTTTTTGATGAAACAATTTTTATTAGATTCGTTTTGTGCCGTTGATTCATAATTTATAAAAACGTTTTTCGTAAAACGACCCGAGGGCACGCAAATCGAGGAAACTAGAATCGAGGAGTACCCGTAAATAAATAGGGATGAGACAAGTGGGACACTTGTCCCACCCCCACTCAAAACCGGCCTAACTAGCCATAACAACACTTATGTGTCAAGTGTACACCATAAAGCTACACATGTAACTTGAGCTTACATTGTAAGCTAAGTTACCTCAAAACCATGTTAGCTAAACCACTTCCCACACACACACAACATGCAAACCACCATTTTCTCTCATCTCTCTCTCAAAATTCCGTCCACTATAGCCTTCAAAACACCCATTTGATCTTGATTTAACCATGAAATCCCATGTTGTTCATACACATGTTGAAGCCCTCTTGAAACCCTATTGATTGGTGGTGCTTATAACATCCAAGGAGGAGTATTCATGGTGTCTTGGGGCTGATTTTACACAAGGAGATTAGGAAGATTGGTGGTCTTGAAGATGGTCTTGGCTATGCACAAGTTTCTCCATCAAAATCCATGTTTTGATCACAACCTACATCATCATGGTGGTATAAAGATTGTCCTCCTCAACTTCTTGTTATTTTGATTATGTAAACATGTATTTTATTTCCTATTGTATATGTATATGATGATTATATGATGATAAAAATGTTATGTGGGGATTTGTTGTTGATAATCATTGATAAAAAGATGAAAAACCATAAGAAACAAGGCTAAAATTTTGTCTAAATTTGATGGTTGTATAAAACAGTAAAGAAGCAAGTCATGAACTGATAAAATGATGAAGTAGGATGGATTTACAGTAAGCTATGGGTCTTGTACACATGTGAGAGTTGGCCATGCAATGGAATCAAAGTAATGAGTGAGATATGATCAAAACAAGTTTAAGGTATAAATCTGAGGTTACTGTTTTGGACGATTTTTAGAAAATACTTAAAAGATGATTCAATAGTAGCTATAGTAGAGTTAAATGTATCAAATATCATGTAGTTTATGTGATAAAAATTTGAGCTTCTATCTCAATGTAGAACTCAAGATATGGCAGTTTTGGTGAAAGTGAAGATTAAAATCAGATTTTTGGAAATTAAAGAATATTACTATTATATAAGCACTCAAAACTTTAATGTATAAAATAGAAATTAAAACCCACTAACTTATGGATTCTATTTATATAAATATGTAAAAGGTGGAATAAGTGTATAAATTATAAAAATGGTAACTTGTTAAGTTTTATAAGTTATAAAACTATAAACATGATTTTTACGACTTTTTCGGCTATTGCCGTAAAATTAACGTTTTTGTTAAATAAAACTTAGATGGTTGGACCCGTCTAATGTAAACTTTATAAAACTTATATACTGATATATAAACATGTATAACAAGTAAAAACCGATAAGTCCCGAACTATAGGACATACGGACGTTAACGGACTAAATTAACGTTATTGGACTAATAATACAACAAAAATGGAATAAAACACTTATAAACTTATTATTGGGCTTAACCCATTTGGGCCCAACTTGTAAAGTTTAAATACTGATAATATAAGTACAAAATGGATTAAAACAAGTTAAGGAACTTGTAATAAGTTTATTGAACTTAAAACACGTAAAGAGGTAAAACGAGAAAACTAGTATAAAAGCTATTGACATATAACACTAAAATGAGTAAACGAGAATATGTAAACCCACTCGATCATCATATATATATAATCATCATATGTATACATAATTGGTATTTTTATAAAGTCATTGGACATGAGTCTAAGACCGATTATTATTTGTCTAGGTTTCCGTGATTGAAGCACGTACCGTACGTCCGAACTGCCGATAACCCGCCTTCCCACATCAATGTGAGTTCATAGCCTCGCACTCTTTTAAATGTTTTATAAATGTTTTATAAACCCGCGAGGGAGATAACATGTTAGTTTTTATAAAATTAGGACACCATTTGTCCCGATTGTTTGTTTATTGATATTGGACCCGAATGAATGAATGACCCGATTGTATGACCCGATGAATGATTAAAGGACCCGATAGATGAAATTAAATGGATTATTAAAGTTAGGTTATGTCACTAAAAGTCCCATTAGCATGAATTGTGAACTATCGGGATTTGGTAGACGCTTATGCATTTAATAGTACTATTTGGGGACGATCACCCCAGTTCGCGCCTTGACGGTTGATCCCCGTCGTGCCACATTGATTGGTAAGCGAATTTATGTATGAGAAGATTTCCATAGCGTGACCTTTGTGACGAAACGCTACTTTAGATGGGCAAATTGGTATCGGGTTAGCTACCCGTTGTTGGTTTAGTAAGGTAACAATGTCATGCGGCTTATAATAATCCAAAACTAACGAAATACTACTAGACGCTCCGAGTTACGATGTATTGCCTGACGAGCAATACTGGGTCATACTATTGATATTATGTTTGTGTTTTGGTTTTCATAACCATATTCATATAACGGTTTTTATTTGATTTTATACAACGTCATAAGACGTATTGTATGACGTTTTTACGACATTGGCTCGTATAATGATTTTTAAGGCAAATGCCTATATTATGATTTTCGATAAAGATTTGTATAAAATGACTTTGGCTATTTTATGGCCTATTAAAATGATTTGTACAAGATGATTTTCAGTAAAAATTTTATACTGATATTATATTGATGGAATTTACTAAACTCTATGAATTCACTCGGCGTTATCGCTGACCTTTTCTTTTAACATGTTTTATCTCAGGTACTTGAAGGTAATTCTCGGGAAGACAACAAGAATTCATGGCCCGCACTTAAACTATATTTTCCATTCAAATACTTTGTAAAACTTTGTATGAAATATAATGACTTGGGACCGATGTAACTTTGATATTTATGAATGGAAATGATTTTATTATTAAACGACGCGATTTTTATGCGTTGTCTATGATGTGAGTAATGTGCTATCCCGTAACACCAACTAGTCTTCCGCTGTACTAAGTTGTATAAATTTGGGGGTGTTACAGTTTGGTATCAGAGCTCTCGTTATAGAGAACGAAAGATTTTTAAAACCAAGGTTTTGAATAAAACATTTCAAAATCTTTTAACTATAAACATTTTTCTAAAAATGTCTAAAAATCTTTTGACTATAACGGTGCCGAAGAATTCCCGAGTTACCGACAAGGCCAAGACTGAGAAGTGTTATTTTAATATATATATATATATAACTTGGATTATATATATATGATGTAATTTTATTACATGATTGTTTGATGATTATTTTGATTTTTATACGAGGTATTTATACGACGTCGATTGTCACAAGTAACCCTAAATCCCCTAGTAAATTAGTCGAAGCTATTCTCGTAGGAATTCTAGCTATCCAAGATCTAAACCAAGTTGTGGATATTTATGATCCCGACAAATGGTTGATACTCGTAGAAATGTAGATATTAGTTGATTGTGATATTGAAAAAGAATTGGCGAGATTAAATTTGATATCGATGTCATGACGATCTTTCCATATAAAGTGGAGTTTGACAAAACGTTACCACCTAGAAAGATGTCATCTGATTCGTTGTCATCCAATTCTTAAATTTGAAATCGAAAGGGTGAATGTTGCACTTGAGGCTGTTATTGAAACCATTACCCAAAAGCCTCATGCCACTAATACCTTTCTGAGAAGTCTAGTTGAATGATCAATTCATTTCATACTAGTGACTCATTTGATAGTTATTGATAAAGGAGTTATAGGATTGGAAATTAAGCGTTGATAATATCAAGCTTTTATTGCCCTTTTAAGGTTTATAAATAAGATTGAAAGTATTGGAGAATGAAGTAGGATATGGAATTGAGTGTAAGATGATTGAAATTGGAATAAAGTGAAACTTAACCTGTATGGAATATGAGATTGTTAATATAAGTCGTTAAGTTATTTGATTGAATTATGAGGTTTTAAATGATTGTTGATTCGTGTTAAGGGTTGTTCCTAGGCCATTGTCCACTAACGAGGATGCCCAGTGTCCAAGAAATAAATTGAAGAAATCTTCTTCTGAATTGAGACCGATGGATCTTCTGGGACATGTGGAACACCTAATGACTCTTGTAGGTTAGCATTCATTATGGTATCTTTTAAAAATCCCTAACTTAACTGAGACATCAGTTGGTAGGATGAGTTCTGAGAATTGTATGACATAGTGACGCGTAATGTGTTACGGTACAATTTTGACTTGTTTGTGATTAATGAAAAGACTACCTTTGATTGCTAAATTCTACATGTATCGATGTTATCTATCTCTTGTTGCTTCATCCTAGTGTTCGCATTAGTGACGCAACCATTGAACAAGTACTCATCTTGATTTGAGTTACGTTGTGAATCATTCTTCGTGAGTGCCATTGAGGTCATGAACCTCATGATTAATTGGCTAAGCTCATTTCCTATCATATCGTAGTTAATTCTTGGTGAACAAGCTTTCATCACTCCTTTGCAGATCACTAATTGTTTTTATAATATAAAACCGTATCCATTGAGAAAGATTGAATTTTCATCATTATATGGATTATTTAAAGTGAGATTTATAAGTGATTGTTATCAAAATGAGGTTGTTTATAAAACACCTTGGAAAACTTAATTGATTTCATAATAAAGAAAATCTTTGTAAATTTATTTTTGATTCTTATTTAAGAATTAAGCATGAAAATGTTTTTACTATAAAACATGATGGCAAAGTTTTGACGAACTGAGTATTGCATCGTTAATCTTGAAATTGTATATAGTTGCGCGCCTACATACAATTTGGAATGGACCATGCAAGGCTGATTAGTAGTCACCATAAAACTAATGAGTAAACACTACATTTTCTTTGAAGGGATTGTGAAAGATTAAAATTTATGAGATCTGCAAGAAGTGAAAAATAAGGACATAGTGTTAGGGACACCTACATATGTGCCCGTACTATTTATTCTTCTGAGTCGAATTTACTCATCTGTGAAAATTGTCTTATTTGACAATTGACAATTCTTTCTTGTCCAATTCTCCCGTAGTGAGATTCTTAGGAAAAGTATTTGATTACCGAGTGTTGATACCCGATTGGATGTATCGACGTTCCTATCATTTCTTTTGATTTGATTTCATTTGAATGACCTGGGTAACGATCCGAGGAGCTTTCGAATGCGTACTCAGATTATGAAAACATGGGATATATTCATATTCGTCAAATGTTTTCGTCTGTATCTGATTTGAAATTCTCTCGCATAGATTATGCGTTGACCTTACTCTTTTAATAGTAGTTGTGTATCCTAATATCCCTGAAATTTTGAAGGATTATGAATTATTATTAGTCTTTTGAGAAGTTCACATCTTATCGACGGCAATGCAACTGGAAAGTTGATAGTGCCCGTAGAATGGATTGATTGATTATGACATGACGACATTGTCTTAATTGATGGGAACTCGAGTAGAATTCCCCTAAATGATAAGATGCTGATTATCAAAAGTGATCTAAATAATTCTTGGTGGATGACGATATCCTGTATTTAGACTTAAAAAGTATACCATGAATGGTTGTGAACTAGTTATAGATATTGTAATCTAGACGAACCTAATATGTATTTACTAAAAGATGTTTATGTTATCTGAAACTTTAGTAAGTATTTGTTAAGGAATTACCTAGACTTTTGCCATTCAGGCAAGTTGAAATTGATATTGATTATATTTCCGGTGCTGCACTCGTGGCTTGTGCACTGTACGTCAGCACCATCTGAATTTAAGGAATTACCGTACAACTGAGAGAGTTGTCGGAGAAAGATTTTATTCTACCTAGCCTGTCATCCTAAAGAGCTATGGTGTTATCATTCCTTATATTTATAGATTACTGTGACTGAGTAAATTGACAATCGAAAACGAAATCCATAACTCGAAATGGAAGATTTGTTCGATCATTTGCAAGGTTCTAGCGTATGTTTTAAAGATTTGATTCACGGCATGGTTATCATCAACTTCGAGTCCGCGAAGAAGATTATGTATTACAATCACTACATCCGGTACTTGTAATGATCATTATGATTTTCACGTGGTGACGTTTGGATTGACTAATACACATGTAGCATTCATAAATTTGGTGAATCACGTGTGTAGGCTGTAATTTGATAAATTCATGCTCGTGATCATTAAGGACCATTTATTTGTTTATAAGAATAAGAATGAGTTAATTATTATTTATGGATTGCCCTGAATTGGCCGAACGATAAAAACCTGTACCTTGAATAATTAACACGTGATTAAAGACTTAATACTTTACATGATTTGACTATGAGATTAAAAGGATAATGGAATATAAATTGACTCTTCAAAAATTAAGAGCCCTTTTAAGACTTTGGATTTTACCAAAAAGAAATGGAAATATGTTTTGACAAATGTTTTAACAAAGGATTTTTAAGGGATTATTCCCTTATACACAAACCATTTAACTAAACTTCTGTTTAGGGGTAAATGTTTGTGTATACCTCAAGACAACCTAAGAGGGATTGAGGAAACCGTTAAACCATGACTTAAATTGTGAAACGACAATTTTTGCTTTTCAACTAAGAAAATTTTGACCAAAAGTATAACCAAAGATTTTTCAAACATTTACAAATCTTGTTAATTATTTTCGATAAATTAGCAAAAATCTTGATAATTAAAATCAAATTTATTTTGAACATTTTATTTTAATTGGTCGAACTAAGAAATTTAAAACGTTTACGTTTCATAAAAATTTAATAATTATTATTTAATTAATTATAATAATTATCGACGCTTTAAACGTCGGATTGAGAAAAACTGATAAAAATGATAGTTGAGACGAAACTAAAACTTAGAAAATATAAAGAAGGAATTTTGAATAAATACGGTTGTGATATTTATTTCATGAAGAAGGTGAACGTAATTACTGACGCATAATAAAGAAAGAATATCTGAGTGAATTGTGGACATAATAATTACATCATCATGAGAATAATATAGATACTGACATATTATATAAAAAGGATAAAGAAACAATTAGGACATGTTCCTTAATAATGAAGGTGTAAAATAAAGTGCCGAATAATATAAAAATAAACGATGTTCGTAAAAAGGATAATATAAATAGTGAAGGGTTTCACGGCTAATGTGAACCATTAGAATTGAGAGGCCGATAGCGTTAAATGTTTTAAAGACCACATGTGATTGTAGTTAAATTGGAATTTGTAAGTATAAGTATTCTATGTATGTCATTTTTTACTAAAAGTATCTTTGTCTGAAGAAGTTGTACTAATGGCAATTATGAAGGCAGACATCGCCTCATACATTAGTAAACGTCTAGCTATTGCAAAGGTCGTCATCTGAATTTGATTCGATTTGGGTCATCGTCGACAAACTGACCAAATTTGCTAATATCATTCCCGTTAATGATAAATGCAAAAGAGTTATGTGAACATAGTGTGCCTGTATCGAACATCTTTATCAAGATCCTCGCTTCGCATCGAATTTCTAGAGATTTGCTCAGAAATCATTGAGAACGAACCTTGATGAGAGTACTATGTACCACCCCAAATCGAAGGGACGAGGTAAAGTAACGATACAAGGTACTATAAGCGCTGTTCTATGTTTGAATGATTGACCTTTGGTTATGGACCGTATAATCGTTTTCCTTTGGAAGGATTATCATTGATAATCATCTTGTTAGGATTGAGATAGAATCTTGTTAGGATCTAAATATTAGAGCATCTGTAAGCAGGAGTTGAGATAAAGACACCCGACATACACCCATTGTGAGTTGGACATGTCTTTTAGGTTTAAGGTTTCCTATGATGGCAAACCTAACCTTGCAAAATACGCGACCCGCGAGATCTGAAATGATTGTTGAAATTAGGATCTGATTATTGACTGCCGGTAGTGGGCAAGAGGTTATGTGAATGTGAAATGTAGATCTTGAAGTGCCAAATGGGTAGCGAAGTTATGCCACAATTTTTAACCTTGGAAAAATGAATTCATGATCTGACAAATCATGGGATATAAGTCCCCGTTGTATGGGACCATTGAGATGATGTAAAAGTTGGGATTGAAAGGCATATAAGCTGGATTTACCATAGGACTTCAAGAACTGCGTGAATTATGTTTCGTAAATCGGACTTGATGGAATATCTATCAAGTAAAAATCTGAA
This sequence comes from Glebionis coronaria, assembly GCA_025667525.1. Classification (NCBI taxonomy): domain Eukaryota; kingdom Viridiplantae; phylum Streptophyta; class Magnoliopsida; order Asterales; family Asteraceae; genus Glebionis; species Glebionis coronaria. Next base: position 557,619 of record JANFOE010000652.1, on the reverse strand, counting down.
TTCTTCTTAATAGAGCTTAGATCGGCGAAAAGTTGCATTCATCAAAAACCCGTGAACATCATGGATATAGAAAGTAAGTCAACATTAAGCCTGATCTTATTCCCGTAGTTATGTTTGATAGAACTCGCGTATTGTAATGAATTGCACTTGTGAGAAAAGACCGAATGTGGAGGAAATACCCACGTCGCTTTAACTCTATAAGAAGCGAGTAGTAAGATGATCTTTGAGGACAAAGATCCTGTTTAGGGGTAAATGCTGTGACAATCCGTCAAATTATGGTCAATATTTTATTCTCAATATTTATTTGAAAATATTATTATATGAACTCACTTATTTTTGGGAAGAAATTTGGATTTACGTCTTGAAGTAGCATCGACTACGTTTAAACCGGAGGATTCTACGTTACGTGCTTACGTTTACATACACCGTCTTTGGTGACAGTCCGACATTTCAGAAAATAAATTTGTCCGTGAATATTATTTTGGAGTTTTAAATTTGTGTTGGTTCATAAACTCACAAATTTACGAGAAGAGACTAGGACTTACGATTTTATTTTAACGTCCTTTACGACTAAACCGGAAACCTTAGGATTACGTATTTACGTTTTTGAACTCCGTTTTTGATGAAACAATTTTTATTAGATTCGTTTTGTGCCGTTGATTCATAATTTATAAAAACGTTTTTCGTAAAACGACCCGAGGGCACGCAAATCGAGGAAACTAGAATCAAGGAGTACCCGTAAATAAATGGGGATGAGACAAGTGGGACACTTGTCCCACCCCCACTCAAAACCGGCCTAACTAGCCATAACAACACTTATGTGTCAAGTGTACACCATAAAGCTACACATGTAACTTGAGCTTACATTGTAAGCTAAGTTACCTCAAAACCATGTTAGCTAAACCACTTCCCACACACACAAAACATGCAAACCACCATTTTCTCTCATCTCTCTCTCAAAATTCCGTCCACTATAGCCTTCAAAACACCCATTTGATCTTGATTTAACCATGAAATCCCATGTTGTTCATACACATGTTGAAGCCCTCTTGAAACCCTATTGATTGGTGGTGCTTATAACATCCAAGGAGGAGTATTCATGGTGTCTTGGGGCTGATTTTCCACAAGGAGATTAGGAAGATTGGTGGTCTTGAAGATGGTCTTGGCTATGCACAAGTTTCTCCATCAAAATCCATGTTTTGATCACAACCTACATCATCATGGTGGTATAAAGATTGTCCTCCTCAACTTCTTGTTATTTTGATTATGTAAACATGTATTTTATTTCCTATTGTATATGTATATGATGATTATATGATGATAAAAATGTTATGTGGGGATTTGTTGTTGATAATCATGGATAAAAAGATGAAAAACCATAAGAAACAAGGCTAAAATCTTGTCTAAATTTGATGGCTGTATAAAACAGTAAAGAAGCAAGTCATGAACTGATAAAATGATGAAGTAGGATGGATTTACAGTAAGCTATGGGTCTTTTACACATGTGAGAGTTGGCCATGCAATGGAATCAAAGTAATGAGTGAGATATGATCAAAACAAGTTTAAGGTATAAATCTGAGGTTACTGTTTTGGACGATTTTTAGAAAATACTTAAAGATGATTCAACAGTAGCTATAGAAGAGTTAAATTTAGCAAATATCATGTAGTTTATGTGATAAAAATTTGAGCTTCTATCTCAATGTAGAACTCAAGATATGGCAGTTTTGGTGAAAGTGAAGATTAAAATCAGATTTTTGGAAATTAAAGAATATTACTATTATATAAGCACTCAAAACTTTAATGTATAAAATAGAAATTAAAACCCACTAACTTATGGATTCTATTTATATAAATATGTAAAAGGTGGAATAAGTGTATAAATTATAAAAATGGTAACTTGTTAAGTTTTATAAGTTATAAAACTATAAACATGATTTTTACGACTTTTTCGGCTATTGCCGTAAAATTAACGTTTTTGTTAAATAAAATTTAGATGGTTGGACCCGTCTAATGTAAACTTTATAAAACTTATATACTGATATATAAACATGTATAACAAGTAAAAACCGATAAGTCCCGAACTATAGGACATACGGACGTTAACGGACTAAATTAACGTTATTGGACTAATAATACAACAAAAATGGACTAAAACACTTATAAACTTATTATTGGGCTTATCCCATTTGGGCCCAACTTGTAAAGTTTAAATACTGATAATATAAGTACAAAATGGATTAAAACAAGTTAAGGAACTTGTAATAAGTTTATTGAACTTAAAACACGTAAAGAGGTAAAACGGGAAAACTAGTATAAAAGCTATCGACATATAAAACTAAAATGAGTAAACGAGAATATGTAAACCCACTCGATCATCATATATATATAATCATCATATGTATACATAATTGTTATTTTTATAAAGTCATTGGACATGAGTCTAAGACCGATTATTATTTGTCTAGGTTTCCGTGATTGAAGCACGTACCGTACGTCCGAACTGCCGATAACCCGCCTTCCCACATCAATGTGAGTTCATAGCCTCGCACTCTTTTAAATGTTTTATAAATGTTTTATAAACCCGCGAGGGAGATAACATGTTAGTTTTTATAAAATTAGGACACCATTTGTCCCGATTGTTTGTTTATTGATATTGGACCCGAATGAATGAATGACCCGATTGTATGACCCGATGAATGATTAAAGGACCCGATAGATGAAATTAAATGGATTATTAAAGTTAGGTTATGTCACTAAAAGTCCCATTAGCATGAATTGTGAACTACCGGGATTTGGTAGACGCTTATGCATTTAATAGTACTATTTGGGGACGATCACCCCAGTTCGTGCCTTGACGGTTGATCCTCGTCGTGCCACATTGATTGGTAAGCGAATTTATGTATGAGAAGATTTCCATAGCGTGACCTTTGTGACGAAACGCTACTTTAGATGGGCAAATTGGTATCGGGTTAGCTACCCGTTGTTGGTTTAGTAAGGTAACAATGTCATGCGGCTTATAATAATCCAAAACTAACGAAATACTACTAGACGCTCCGAGTTACGATGTATTGCCTGACTAGCAATACTGGGTCATACTATTGATATTATGTTTGTGTTTTGGTTTTCATAACCATATTCATATAACGGTTTTTATTTGATTTTATACAACGTCATAAGACGTATTGTATGACGTTTTTACGACATTGGCTCGTATAATGATTTTTAAGGCAAATGCCTATATTATGATTTTCGATAAAGATTTGTATAAAATGACTTTGGCTATTTTATGGCCTATTAATATTATTTGTACAAGATGATTTTCAGTAAAAATTTTATACTGATATTATATTGATGGAATTTGCTAAACTCTATGAATTCACTCGGCGTTATCGCTGACCTTTTCTTTTAACATGTTTTATCTCAGGTACTTGAAGGTAATTCTCGGGAAGACAACAAGAATTCATGGCCCGCACTTAAACTATATTTTCCATTCAAATACTTTGTAAAACTTTGTATGAAATATAATGACTTGGGACCGATGTAACTTTGATATTTATGAATGGAAATGATTTTATTATTAAACGACGCGATTTTTATGCGTTGTCTATGATGTGAGTAATGTGCTATCCCGTAACACCAACTAGTCTTCCGCTGTACTAAGTTGTATAAATTTGGGGGTGTTACAAAGTGTCCCACTTGTCTCATCCCCATTTAATTACGGGTACTCCTCGATTCTAGTTTCCTCGATTTGCGTGCCCTCGGGTCGTTTTACGAAAAACATTTTTATAGATTATGGATCAACGACACAAAACGAATCTAATAAAAATTGTCTCATCAAAAACGGAGTTCGAAAACGTAAATACGTAATCCTAAGGTTTCCGGTTTAGTCGTAAAGGACGTTAAACTAAAATCGTAAGTCCTAATCTCTTCTCGTAAATTTGTGAGTTTATGAACCAACACAAATTTAAATCTCAAGATAATATTCACGGATAAGTTTACTTTCTGAAATGTCGGACTGTCACCAAGGACGGTGTATATAAACGTAAGCACGTAACGTAGAATCCTCCGGTTTAGACGTAGTCGATGCTATTTCAAGACGTAAATCCAAATTTCTTCCCAAAAATAAGTGAGTTCATAATATAACATTAAAATAATGTTTTCAAATAAATATTGAGAATAAAATATCAACCATAAATTGACGGATTGTCACATGCATTGCAATCGTTGTCTGCTTCTTGCTCTTCCTGTCAAATGCTCCTCCATTGATAACAAAAACGTAACCCGTCTGAGACTTTGTATCATCTTTATCACATTGCCAGGACGCATCACAGAAACTTGTCACATTCAGTTCTGTGTCTGGTTTCCCTCTAAATACCAAAAACATATCTTTTGTACTCCTCAATTACTTTATAATATGTTTATCAGCAGTCTAGTGGAGCTTCCCTAGATTCTGTTGGTATCTACTGACCAAGTTCTGAGGAAACGCCATATCAGGCCTTGTGCATATAATAGCATACATAATAGATCCTACGGCCGAAGCGTAACGCACCTTTTGCATGTATGCCTCCTCTTCAGGAGTTTATGCATCCATATCATGACTCAGATTATGCTTAACTTCCATAGGTTGAAAACCTTTCTTGGAATTATGCATGTTATACTTCTTTAATATCTTATCTATATAAGCATCTTGACTTAGATCAATTAATCGTCTTTTCCTATCCTGATAGATCTTAATTCCCAGAATGTATGCAGCTTCTCCTAAATCCTTCATAGAAAAACATTTACCAAGATAATCCTTAATAGCTTTAAGTCTTGGTATGTTACTTCCCATGATTAATATGTCATCAACATATAGAACTAGGAATACTACATCACTCACACTAGCTTTGCGATATACACATGGCTCATCACGATTTTGAATAAATCCAAACTTTTTGAATTCTTCATCAAATCGTTTATACCATTGACGTGATGCTTGCTTCAATCCATAAATGGATCTTTGAAGTTTGCACACGTGTCTTGGATCATCAGGATCAACATACCCTTCTGGTTGTTGCACATAGATGTCTTCATCTAAGCAACCGTTCAAGAAGGCAGTTTTAACATCCATTTGCCATATCTCATAGTCTTAATATGCTGCTATAGCTATGAGAATCCTAATAGCTCTTAAGTCTGCTACAAGAGAAAATGTCTCCTCATAGTCTATGCCAAAAGTTTGAGTAAAACCTTTAGCTACTAAACGAGCTTTATAGGATTGTACTTTACCGTCCATGTCGGTTTTCGTCTTGTATATCCACTTATGTTTCACTAATTTAGCATTTGGTGGTGGATCTACAAGAATCCAAACATTATTAACTTTCATGGATTTCATTTCCTCATCCATAGGAACCATCCACTTATCCTTTTCAGGATCAAGTATGGCAGATTTATAATTAGCAGGTTCACCAAGATCCCCTACTTCATCATCATCCTCTATGTTAAGACATATATTTCTATTTGCATTTTTAATCCTTGCGGATCTACGCAGAGGAACTAATTCCGGTGGAACCGCCAGACTTTCTGGTTCTACTGGAATTACATCGCTAGTGTTTTCAGAAGGTAATTTATTTATATGACTCTCTTCAAGATCATAATTTCTCCCACTGATGTCTTGATTTACAAGATCACTTTTAAGGAAGTCTCCATACCTAGCAACAATCACTTTGTTCTCGGTGGATAATAAAAGTAGTAACCCATAGTTTCCTTAGGGTATCCTACAAAGATACATTTCACAAATAGTTGTTGGAGTTTGTCACCCAAGTCATGTTTCACATACGCCTCGCAACCCTAGACCTTTAAATAAGAAAAATATGGCTTCTTGCCATGCCATAGTTCATATGGTGTCTTATCGACCTTCTTTGTGGGAACTATACTTAAAATGTGAACAACAGACTCTAAAGCATAATCCCAAAAGGATAAAGGTAAAATTGTAAGATTAAACATAAATCGCACCATATCCAATAATGTACGATTTCTACTTTCTGATACACCATTTTGTTGTGGAGTATAGGGAGAAGTAAGATGCTGAACAATTCATTCTTATTTAGATAATCTATAAACTCTTGACTTAAATATTCACCACCTCTATCAGAATGAAGAGCTTTAATCTTCTTTCCTAGTTGTAGTTCTACTTCTACTTTAAACACTTTGAATGTTTCAAATACCTCATGTTTAGGATTAAGTAAATAAACATAACCATAACGGCTATAATCATCCGTAAATGTTAAGAAGTAGCTAGCACCTGTCATTGACACATGTCTAAGTGGTCCACACACATCAGTATGTATTAATCTAAGTAGATCAGTAGCTCTTTCAATATTGCTATTAAAAAGTTTCTTGGTCATCTTCCCAGAGATAAAAGACTCAAATTTATCGAATGATTCATCATTGATATTTTCTAAAAGACCTTCACGTTGAAGCTTTTGTATATGAGTCTTCCCGATATGGGCAAGTCTACAATGCTAAAGATAAGAAGAGTTATTGTCAAACTTTCTCTTCTTATTCATGCTAAAGACAGATTTACACTACAAGAAAAAGGGGCATTTAGGACGGTGGAAAACCGTGCCAAATACTCAAAAAACCGTGCCAAATGCTATTTGGCACGGCTTTGGGACGCTTTTGGCTCCGTCCTAAATATGAGGGTGCCAAATACATTTGGGTCGGGTTAAAATCGTGCTAAATAGTATTTGGCACGGTCCTTGGGACGGTTTCACTTTGGGGTGCCACGAGTAATGTACTTGGCACAGCTTGTAACTTTCCGTTCCAAATGGAAATTTGTCACGCTTTATATCCCGTGCTAAATGCGTATTTGGTACCAATTCATTTCTCGTTCCAAATATGTATTTGGTTCTGTTTTTAATTACCGTGCCAAATTAGATGGGACGGTTTTATCTACCGTGACAAACGTATTTGGTATGGTATCCGTTTTTGGTTCCAACCGTATTTGGCACCTTTTTATCCGCCTTGCCAAAAAAACATTTGGCACACTTTTTCTTTCGTTATAAATGCCATTTAGCACTATTTTACATCCTATTAATCATCATATCAAAATCCAAAATTTTCACAAATATATTTTAACTGAATCCAAAAATAAAATGAACTTGTTTTTTTATTAATCATCAATAGAATAAATTCTACATCATCACTTGAATAAAGTAAAAAACAATGTGTCCAACATCTATGTAAAACAAGGTCTGTAAAATCACAAAGTTGAGAGTAGAACTCAATATAAATCTCTGTGATGATTTATTACTACCGGGAACGAATAAAGCTCACTGGAACACGTCCTTCAATGTTAACCCTGCATAATAAAATATTCTAACATTATAAATATGTAAGAAATCAGTAAAAAGTTAGATACAAGCATATATCTAGTCAAATTATATATTAGATAAAAGTAGATAATAAAAACAGGCAAAGGAAATCACATTTTCAAAAGGTAATAAGCTAATCCAAACACCTACTAACAGTATCCATTATGTCTAATCAGTTTCCCTTCATATAAGCAATAGGTTCACAGTAGGTCCAGAACATCACACATAGTAGCTAAATAAAAATATATAACAAGGTCAAAGAAATATTCTCGTTACATGTTATACTAATGATACTTAACACGAGTTTGAGAGACTATTATTCATGCTATCATCTGAAAATCCCAAAAAGAATGAACGCTACTAAAGTGACCATACTTGAGCTTAATTTTCATTGATCTAAACACATTCGTCAATATCATTATGTGTTTTCTTTTTATTAAATGTCAGTGATACTTAGCGTCTCCACGACTCTACTAGACATGATTTTGACTTTTTAATCAAACTATAATAGTCAATGCATTCTGTCTTTATTCAAGATAAAAGAACAAACCTAAGGTATGGAATTAATACTTACATTAAAAAGATAGCTAAGCCAAAATGTGTGCACTCATTTATCAATTTTCATTTGAAGGAGTTCGGACCTACAAAATTCCATTGATCATTTACTAGTTTGATTTGAATGCAATAATGGCCATAATAGATTAACAATAACTAGTTATAGATATACCTGACTAGTGTTTGATCCTAACATATGTGCGTGATAACCCAGCGGAGGTGGTAACTCCCTTCCTAGATGTAATTCCAATTTCTTAAACCACTCCATTTGAGCTTTTTCATGATTAGAAATATGCGCTGCTACTTTGGCCTCTATCTGTGCTTCTTGATTTGCTACTACATTTGCTACTCACTCAGCTACCTTAGCCTCTAATTGTGTAGCTACTTGTGCTTGAACCATCTTTTCTATTGCATTAGAAGAGGTGGTATTTGTTAATGATAAGCGAGGCACAAATATTCTACGACTAGATACTCCTCCACCAAAAGTCTTAACACTTTCGTGTCCATCAGGGCCCAACAGATCAATAAAAACTCTCTTTAAATGAATCAGTTTGCTCTGATTGTCTTTGATTGTGGTACCTCATTTAACTTCTCTCTCATTCGGTCCTGTAAACATAAGTATACATATATTAATAATATAAACAAATACGTTAGTTGTTATACATCAACTAGGGATCCTAAATTGTCAAGTAATATAACTTGGGGTGATATATATGTAGCTAAAATACTTACAACCACTATCCTTGTATCTTCATCTGGTATGGTACCATTTTTTTCAGTACGTGTTTTAATAAAAACATTAGCGCGACACAAATCCTCGTTGTTAGCTTTCATCTTAAGTTTTAAATTATTTAGTTAGTTTCCTGGAAGGTATAAAAAATATGTAATATATGATTGAATGAATGTAGTACGGATGTTTGTACCTCCTCTCGAACGTTGGCATGAGATGTTCTACCAGTTCTTGGTAAAAACTCCAGATTTTTTCGATTATTGGAATTTGTCAATGATTGGGCCTGAAAAAATTGAATACTTTAACTAAGTTGATAAAATAAACTAAAGACTATCATGGGCAGAATAAGGTTAACCCAAAATTTTGAACATACATCCTAACCAATATCTTTTGATCTTGTGTTAAATATAAAGTCATTTTTCAAAGGAAGTTATACTTACCTGAACATCATCACGTTGCCAATAGTTCACTAAATCTGGCCATTGTTCGGGATTTACCCGACTGTCTGAAGGAGGTGTTAAAAATTTTTCGGGATCGTCTTTGTTTGAAGTAAATAAATCATGTTTTACTCTGCTTTTCCATTTTTTCCAAAGACCACCAATCCACTGTAAACAAGCCTCTTTATAATCATCTGGAGCATCTGTCATACGCTGTGCAACAATTTATTTTTGTTATCCATACAATAGATACAATTATTTACATACTGCATGTTAACAACAATATGTGAAAAGAGTATTTATATATACTATTATACCTTAACATCTCGCCACATTAAATCAAGATTGGTATTTGGCATTGACTTCCATGAAACAATATTTAGAGGAGCACGAGCCCCACATTTTGCAATTCCACCAAGTAAATACGCGAGATAAGTACTACTATCCCCGATGGGCTACATGGATTCATTGAAAATAATCCTGATTTTCTCTTTTCCTTGATAACCAAGTGCTGGTCCTCGACCCTTCTTACGTACACCATTGCTCGTGCTAGAACCTATACAGTTCCAATCGAACAATATGTCATGGGCAGAATAAGGTTAACCCAAAATTTAGATAAAAAGATAATTAACTTTGTTTCTTTTAGGAGGCCTGTTATATTAATGAAAATTTCAGTTATTAATAGGTACTACCAGTACTAACTATTGGACTATTAACCAAACTTTTGAGTTTAACCTAAATGATCACCCTAGGATAAAAGCATAAATCGAATGACTAATAAACTACCTAATTCTGAAGTTGGGTTCTTTTACACTAAAGTCTACCAACATACTATGCTTGTACCCCCTCACTATATGAAACATTATCGAAAGTTCGCCAATATGTATAGTTAACATAATAAATATGAGAAAATATCATATATTTTGTACCTGCTTCACTTGATGAATGAACTGATGCCTCAGTCGTATTGTTACAAGTTAGTTCTTGCGACGAATCTTCTAATTGTGTTGGTGTAGAATGATTGTCTCCTGTAGTAGTTTGAACTGGAGGAGTCTGAACAGGAGCCTCATTAGAGACATTTGTGTCCACATCTTGAGTTTCGTTGTTTTCCTGATTTGTCCTTGGCATTTCAGACATGAAAGTATAGGTGCGTCGTCTCTTTCTAGCTACCATGATAAAACCTACATATAAATAAAAACCTTTAGTATCAGTGAGTTGAAAAACAATAAAAAGACAAATAAATGAGACAATATTAAAAGTACAAATGAGATATGAAGAAAATTATCCTTTTCAAATCAAGAAAAACACATAAAATATTCCACTCAATTAAACACAACCAAGTCTTTGATCTAGTTAAGGAAAAAATAAGCACTGAAACTTAATTAGGCAAGCTAATCGTCGTCAGTTTCATCATCTCTCATGTTCCCAACTCCATCGTCATCGACATCTGTAGTATCCAATGTATCATCTATTGTCTCATCGAATTCTTCTTCAGATTCATCAGAGATATGAGCCTCTGATTCATCCTCAATTTCATCATCAGAATCACTCTCTACAACATGAACAATATTATTTTGTTGTTGATTGTCTCTTGTAGGAGATCGAGCTGCTATCTTTTCAACAATTGTTCCTTCAACCCCACGCCTCGCCCACATCTCTTCACCCTCATGTATACTTGTTTGTTTATCCAATTGTTGAAAACTATATGGTTGGGCTTGAGGCACTGCAACTGTTGTATTAGAATTTCCTTCCTCGCCGATGTCAAATGTATCCCTACTAGTCATTTTGATGGCAACTTCCCATTCTGGGTCAATAGGGTCTTCCACATACATGACTTGTTCATCTTGTGATGCTAGGATAAAGGGTTCATCAGTTGGGTTGTTATCCTTGTATAACAAATGACTAAAATTAACTAATGTAACACCAAAGTTATCAACTTTGACCCCCGCCCTATTGTCTACCCATTGGCATTTGAATAAGACAAATTTGGTTTCATCGGTATAGCGTACTTCTATGATATCTGTCAGCTTCCTGTAATACGTTAACTCCCCTGACATCGGATTTTTATCTTTTTGACTTGAGAAGCTCGTTGTGCTTGCACTCACAACAACACCACTGTTTTGTGTAACTCTACTACTATCCATTATTTTTGTTCTAAATCTAAACCCATTAACCACATATCCATTATATCTCTTAGCCATATGTGTCAAACCCATTGCCATGTCTATGACCTCTGTCGTTAATACTTTCTTTTCTTCAACTTCTTTTAATACCTATAATCATTCAATAAAGGACTAAACCATATAAATAGCATACTAATTTATGAAAACATTTTGCTATTCAACCCTTACCTCAGCTCTAAACCAAAACGGGAACTCTTTATCAACAATCAAGGACAATAGTTAGACTATGTATACAGTACTCTAAAGAATAAATATGATTCACTATGTATCACAATTTCATAACTACACTACTTATTCTGTAAATATCATGATAAGATATTTCGGTATCTAAACTGCATACCAAAAAGGGTGGATAAAACGTCAAGTAAATCTTTTGTTCATAAGTCAAGAAATCTTTTTACTAATATGCTTCATAGCGTGTTTCATTTAGTTAACAATGTAATGAAAGATCCACAACATTAAGCTACTTAATCGACCTTATCATATAATGCTTCATTGAGGTTTTTTGAAACTATATATCAATTTTTTTATTATGCTACTAAAGCAATCTACGACACACCACATGGACACCCTTAATCACAACGAACAACATCAGGCAACAAAAATTATAATTACTTCTACGACATAATTCCAAGCATCTCATTGATCATTTTATTTTATGGTCTTACTTTACACAACAACTATCTTATAAACATATAAAATATACACATGATTAACTTATTTAATCAATATAAGAAATACTAACTCCAAAATGAATGAACCCAATAGACAAAAAAAACAAAAATATCACACAATTGATTAATTATCAGGCACAAAAGCTGCAAATAAATCATACAATAAATTAATTCAATCGAAAATTATTGAATTTATACCTAGAACAATTAAACCCTAGGTAGCAGCCGCACTTCTTTTGGGTATGGTGTTTGATAATTTTAGGGTAAATCATGAGAATTAATCATAAGATATATAAGAGAGACTTTTAATTTCGAATCATAGTTACAATTTATGTGGAGAGAAAGTCGGATTGGAGGGAAATTTTGGAGGGATTAAAAAAAATGGAGGGATTTTATTTCTGCAAAACGATTGTGACACAAACGGATTGTGTTTATGTTGAGCGTGTGTATACATTTGGGACTTGTGAAACTATGGTTATGTTTGAGTGTTCTTTTTGAAACGTTATCTTTGGTCCACACAAGTACACATATGTTCACTTGCAGTTATCTTACTCCACGTGTAGAAAATTTAGATGACAACATTGGAATATATTATTGCTTTTATAATCTTACTACATATTAAAAAATACAAAGTACAAGTATATAAGATTACGATTATACTCCGTACTATAAGATATGAAACATAAGGCGGGATTTGGATCGGGTTAGTTGGGTTTGGGTTAGACGAGTTGGGTTCAATTCCGGTGTTAAAAAAAATATATTTGAGCTCAGATTTAATTTTACTCAGGTTATCCGAATATGAGTAAAATATAAAGAAACAATTTTTTTTAACTATTTTTATATAAGAATTATATAGATCTTATATTAAAAATAAAAAAAGAAAGAAAATCTAATTTAGATCAATCGAATTAACCCGAACCCAAGTTACACAAAAATTATATATCCAATACTTGACTTGATCTCAAATTCAAGTTAGTCGGGTTGTCACGATTAACCCGTGTTAGAATCTGAACTCAAGTAATCTGACTCGAATATATACTCAGGTCGGACAAGATTGTTGACACCCCTACGTGTCACTACACATTATGTATGAAGTTGTGTATCTATATTAAAGAGGTCTTTTCAAAGCCATAATTTTACTAAAAATGAACGTAGTTGTAGAAAATAAATTACATAGCAATTTCTTTTCTACAACTACGTTCTTTTTTAGTAATCGAGTTAATTGCATAGCAAACATAAACATATAGGAACCTAAAAATGAACGTAGTTGTAGAAAAGAAATTTCTTTAAAAAACGGAAAACAATAAAAACTTAAAAGAGGTAAGGAACGAACAAAAACTTACGACAAAGGTAGAAAACATATGAAAACATAGTAAAGCGTACAAAAAGGTATGGCAATGGACAAAACGTAAAAGAAGATATGAAACGAATATATATTTAAGACAAATAAGGAAAAAGTATGAGAACGGAGTAAAATGTATAAAAAGGTATAGAAAGGGACAAAACACATACAAAAATGGACACGACACTTGCTATGTGGCCATGTGGGTAACATATACGTGAACGACCTCATTTATTTACATGTTTTCAAAACCAATTATCAAAAATGCTCTAAAATTACTATTTTTACAGTGTAAAAAAATTGTTCCAAATACACAAGTATTTGGAACACGCCTGATAAACAGTCCTAAATACATATATGTATTTGGCACATTAGGTACCAAATGTCTCAAATACGTAAGTATTTGGCACTTGTAATTGGAACCGTTCCAAATACACATGTACTTGGCACCATTATTACAAGACGTTCCAAATGCATGCGCATTTGGAACGATTTTATAATAGCCGTCCCAAATACATATTTTTTGGCACGGTTATCTAAATAGTGCCAAATACGCGTATTTGGCACTCTTTTTTTACCGTTCCAACAAATTTCGTCCTAAAAAGGCCCTTTTTTGTAGTGTTATTATTCTTGGATTCATTATTATGCATGTCTATTTCAAACACACCATTCATAGAAATTGAATTAAAATCGAAAATACCATCTTTCAAAACAAAAATTCCATTATTATCAATCGTGTGAAAAAATCCATTATTCAACAAACAAAAAAAGGAAATAACACCCCTAACAATTGTAGGTGCATAATGACAATCATTTAAAATCACTACTAAACACGAAGGTAAAACTAAATTAAATGTTCCTATAGCTTCAACTGTTGCTTGTGCGCCATTGCCCACTTGCATAAATTGTTCCCCATAGGAAAGCTTCCTTTCCAGATTAAATCCCTGCAGCGTATAATAAATGTTAATACCGCATCCCATATCATATACCAGGAATTTAATTTGTATGTTAAATTGAACAATTCAATCATGAATAAAGTAGCTGAAGCTGTAGCACTCTGCTCAGACTTCTTCTTTATTTATCACAACTCTTTGAGGTAAACAAGAAAATTCCTCTTCCAGTGACCACTTTCCTTGCAATGGTGATAAGTCTCATCCTTCTACGATCAATTCTTCTTGACAAAGTTTTGCTTAGGTTTTGAATAAGTCGCAACTTGTTTGCCCTTATTACCCTTGCCTTTTCCTTTCTTCTTGTTCGCTTGCGGTTTTGGCTTACTCACTCTACCCTTTTGTATGGTAGTACAGGAGGCGTAGAAGTAGATGCCTTTTCTGTCAACCCCTTTTCATAGTCAATGAGCATTGTATGTAAATCATTAACTGTCTTCCCCGTGCAATGCATACTATAGTTTCGAACAAAATCATTGAAGTCCTTGTTAAGGGACCTATTGATCAAGTTGATAGCCATATTATGATCATAGGGTTGTCCTAGTGCAATGAGCTGTTCCATATAACCCCTCATCTCCAAGTAATGGGCACATACAGACTTTCCTGGAGCTTTCTTGCAGCTACGCAAAGCATATACTAAGTCGTAGATCTCCACATCTTGCGACTTCTCGAACATAGCCTTGAGCTCATCAAGCATTCGCTTTGGTGAAAATAGCTCATACTTCTGTTGAAGTGGAGGAGCCATTTACCTAGCATTAAGCAAGCTACCTCAAAGTGCTTCTTAACATTAACAGCGTGTTCAAGCCTTTGCGCATCAGATGCTCCTTCAGCAAGATCCTCCGGATAGGGAGTATTCAACATATCAATAGTACCCGCTGCTCTCAAGACAATCCTTAGTGAGCGGTACCAATCATTGAAGTTTGGGCCAGTAAGTTAAGGACTTTCAAAGAAAGCTTTGAACGCAGAACTTATAGTGTTATTGGTGGGTTGAGCCATTTCTATAGAAATAAGTTCAAATATTAGTATTTTCAATAACAAAATACTTTCAAGAAAATAAAATTACCCAGGTATAAAAACCATATTATTTTCCTTGAATTCTAGAACTATATTGACATAGATCCATTACATCAGTTGATCTGCTAGTAATGAATGTACTCAATGTAGCAACTTGTCGAACAATTCAATTGTCAAACACTATTCAATTTCTAGATATTTAAAGGATTTACATTGCAAAAAGAATGTTTTGCATTATAAACATGTTTCATCCCTTCTGAATGCCTTAAGTTTCCAGATCTTACTGAGTAACTTAATTAAGTCGTCTAATCTGAGTAACGTAAAACCATCATACGAATTCTCATTCTATGAAAGTTTTCTCTCCATCACAACATCACCTAAAAATCTATTTTTATGACGTAGTAATTTCAAGTGTTTGTCAATTAGAAGCAGTCGACATAAATTTTAAGGGTATAAATTTTGATGTCAAAATCAGTGTATGGAGAAGCATGCATATAACTCCATAGCAGAAGTTTAATAAAACATTTAGTAAAATTCTTCACGAGACTAAATTTCTACATTAATTATGTTGAGGTATTGGTTAAACCAATTAAATAATTTACCCACAACTATTCACAACGTACTTTTGCTACACACAAAGCAATACCCTTATTCATTGTGTTTCATATGTGAATTTGTGGTAAATCATCCTTAAGGTACAATTCAATTAATAATCGTAGGTAATTTCAATCTGACGCACAGGCTAGCCGGGAATTTGGTCAACGACTAATGGCATAACACCTCCTTCCTTAACCGGGTACATGACCAGCGGTGTGTTATACACACTTTATAGTTTGTCAAAAGGAGTGGGCCGTTAGATTATTATTGCAATTTACCAATCAACGTAATCTTATGTAATTTAAATCTCAAACAAATCGTTATTTTAGTATCATTTAGTCCATATTATTTCTTTTAAAAAAAACCCTTGTTTTACAACAATTCAACAATTTTTAATAAAAACAAGTAAAAA
This sequence comes from Glebionis coronaria, assembly GCA_025667525.1. Classification (NCBI taxonomy): domain Eukaryota; kingdom Viridiplantae; phylum Streptophyta; class Magnoliopsida; order Asterales; family Asteraceae; genus Glebionis; species Glebionis coronaria. The sequence continues at coordinate 541,379 of JANFOE010000652.1, read as the reverse complement.
AAAACTAAATCATAAACACATAATAATAATTTGTATGTGCAATAAATAAATCAAATAGCCACATGCATACGATTTATTCAATAATCATCAAATCCAGGTTTTTATATACATAAAAAGTCTTCTCTAATTCAAGATTTATTGAATCAAATAATCACGTAGCACATAAAATCATATAAACATATAATTTTACGATCCATGAAAACATGCATGTTATCATGGATTCTCCCGCAAATCTTAACATTAAATATCTACGGATCGTAACCATAAATGACATAACAATTAATCATGCAATTTAATCTAAAATGATCCCACATGTAATTTAGGGTTTCAAAATAATTCTTTTTTTAATAAAAATTTGGCCAAAACCATAATTTTTAAAAAACAAAACCGTAATTTTAAGAAAACCTAAAAAACATGTAGTTTTAACTCAAAACAGTTATTAGTTAAAAATCTTTAGATTTTCGATAATTATAACATGTTAAAACGGCTCTCGATGCCACTGAAGTATATATATAGTTCATAACAATTATACAAAACCCTAAACGAGATCAAAGCACACATTAAGGAAGCGATTTAACAAGATCATAATAATAACATAATTATAATTAATTGAATTAGGGTTACATACCTTTACGCCAAAGCAAATCCACAAGAGAAAGAACGAATCACCAATTCCGGTTTATACCGTATATCACCAAGATATAGTCTATAGTAAGACTATATTACGATCTTGTACACACGTAATACAACGAGCTAACCATGATTCTAGCACGTGTAAACCAAGCCATAACGATAGTATAAAATCTACCCAACAACCTTAGAGAGGGGGTAGGACTAGATTTTTACTAAAACCAAGCACCAAGAAAAACCACACCAAACCCCTTTGTGGGTTGGTGTTGCGATCGACCAAGAGAAAGAAAGAGAGGAGAGATTGAAGGGTGTGGAATTATGAGGGGCGAGGGGATGTATTTATAGGCCTAGAAGTCTTGTAGCCCAAACAAATAAAGGGCTAGTTTTTGCCTTCCCCTTGTGTGCCCTAACCGACCATCGAATACCCCTTTATGGGGTGTTCTGGAACCTTCCGTCCTACTTTCTTTTTAATACTCTTTCTATATATTATTTAACTCTCGTTAATACTTAACTCTTAACTAATTAACGATTGCTAAAGTTATGTAGTTATATAGCTTGATTTAATTTAATAAATATAATAAATAGATTTATTAAATAAATTAACTCTTTACGTATTGAGCAATCCCGTAATCTCGAGTTCGATCCAATCACATGACTATTAAATATAAGTCCATAAACTTTCAGAAGACAACAAACGCAAAAATTTAGGAAGTTCCTGGTAACTACCCACTAGTCATAGGTCAAGTTTTAAAGCCTTCAGGTCGAAACCTTGGGCTTTGATACCATAATTGTAACACCCCACTTTGATAAGTAGACCGTTACATGACAATTATGGCGTGTCATCAAAGCATGCAAGATAATATGTAATAAAAGCATACATGACCATAAAAAGGGAAAACAGGAATCAAACATCGGTTCCCAAACATAATCCCAAACATACATAAAGTAAAAGAAATGCAAAAGGAATAGAAGTATAAGGTAGCTCCCATCCTATGCACGTCTGCTAAATTCTCCAATCCGTCCTTGGGTACCTGTCGTATGAGTCATGGAAAGAAAATACGGCTGAGCAATACGCTAAGTGAATGGATATAATGACAAGCTAAGAATATCTGGAATATAAATGAAAGATCTGGAATACTAAGATGAACAGATAAATGTACTGAAGCTAAAAGACTGAAAAGTAATCTGCAACGGAAAACTATGTAAGTCTTGGAAAACCTGGTTTATAATTTGTAAACTGACTAATAACTGATAAGTCTGAAATCATGAATGCAATATATTTTAAATGCTAAGAGCTTATATAGGTCATGTAATATAACAAGGTGAGCATGAATACTTAGAGGGGTGACCTCGCCATGCTGTTAGAGGGGTGACCTATAAATAATAATCTGGGTGGAGGGATCAGCACCAATATGAAAGATGTAGATCACACACCACATTCACCTGATAAACTGTAAACTGAAAAACTGATAAACTAGGATGCACCCATACTCCCCACTGATAAATACTGATAAATGGCCAACTGATATTAAAGGGACGCCACGAGAAATCACTCCCTCGCAAAGGAGTCATGACACCGGTGCCTCAAGTGTCATGGTTATGGTACCTCCGTAACTAGATGAAACTAATCATGCGTGTATATAAAGCTCAGGCAATTAAACATGGTAATCATGGCAAATCATGTGAAGTTTTATAACATATAACTTGGGAAAAAAGATGGATGCTGATAGGTGTAGAAATACGCGTTTAGGAAAACAACGTATAAGTGCGGCAAGTATTAAACTTGATGATTTAATGAAAAACCGACAAATCGAATAAATTCCAAGTTCGTTCTCGAAGGAGGTGTATGTTGTGTATGCCAATTAATAAAATAACAATGTTTGGATTGGTGACGTTTTTGGAGGGAAGAGAGAAAAATAAAAGACGAGCTACGACTACGTTTAAACTACGACGAATGACGTAAAACGCGAACGTAAATACGTAAAACGTGACGAAATTAAAAATTAAACCTAAAAATTAATTAAATGATTAATCTAAGTCTTAAATAATATAAATAAGAATAAAAATCCAACAAATATATTTTAAAACCTTTAATTAATTAAATATTCAATTTTTAATGCTAATTAAAGCCCAAAAATTAAATATAATTAACAAAATGTCCAAAATATAATTTTATTGAACTAATAAGTTACTTATATTATTTAAAGACTAAAAAGTATTTTTCTTAAATTTTAAAAACTATTTTTCTATTTTTAAATCACTAAAAACTATTTTTAAATTAAAATAATCCTAAAAATTAATAAAATAATGCCAAAAATAATTTAACAATTTTAAAAATCCTAAATTACTCTAATGAACAGTAGAAAATTGAAAAAGTTTGAAAAATGTAAAATTTTTCACTAAAAGACAAAACTAGTTAATAATTAAACCCTTATTAACTTAATTTAATTATAAAAAAATAATTAAAAAAGTGAACAGTAACTAATTTTAAAACCAAAAATCTTAAATTAATTTTCTAAACCTAAGAAAAATATTAAATCTGAAAAATATATATTTTCTACACTAAATGCCAAAAACAGCCTATTTAAAATTGAATAAAAAATGCAATTAAATAAGAAAAATAGAAAATGAACAGTAACAATAAAATAAACCAAACTGAAAAATCAGAAATTAAAAATAAAAAATACTGGAAAAAGAATTAAACCCTAAAACCTAAATTAGGTCACAAAAGACAAAAAAAATTAAGTTTGATAGTGACACTTTCTTTGGTTTCTGTCTTTTAGTAAAACAGTGGGAACAAATACAAAGGCAGTGGGAAAGGAGTTCCCACTGCTAATGAAAATTCAAGGTCTGGTGATGTTTTGACCTAGAACTTTTGCTTGAGTTGGTTTTAATCAAATCCAAGGGCACCCCCACACTCAGTGGAGTGTGGGGAGTCAAGACAAGCAAGAAAAAGCACAAGACCAAAGAAAATATCACACAAAAAACGGGCAAGATGTTGCTGTTATGGTTAGGGGCTTATCTGTGAACAGTTGCTGATATAGATGGCACAATGGTGAGTTTTAAAACTACCAAACTAGCATACAACTCAAACACAACAAGTGAAAGCTATCTAATATCCTAGGTACCACCCTAAGCTAGCAGTTAACAAGAGAGGTGGGCAAATTTAGGCTAAAAACAGGCAGAATAGAGCAATTTCTGATTTCTATGTGTTACCAAGTTAAAAACATGCAATATTCTTTACTATCCAACCAAACTGAAAACAAAGCACTTATATAACATATAACCACTTAAAAGAGTGAGTTTAAGCTGATTTTAAACTAAATACCAGTCTAGTCCCTAGCTTAACTAGCAGACCCAAACACTCCCTTATATTTCAGAAATGGAAATTTAGCAAACCAAATCAACTCAAATCATAACTAAACTGATCTAAACCTTAACTATCATGCATACAAACTTATACTGAGCACAATCAAGCAATAAAATTATGCCAAGAACAGATTTTTACACAAAACACATAAGCATCACATGAAATCAATCTTTCTACTTATTTGGGTTCAAGCCAAACCTTGGGCTGATGCCTTCAAACAAATGAGCTGGATGAGCTTATATGAGCTTATGGGATGTGTAGAGAAGCTTTGTTGGGGTTCAACAACAGAACCAAAGCTATATGTCTTCAAAAAAAATGATGGAAATGGAAGGAGATCTTGTATTTTGTAACCTGCACACAAACAAAGAAAGAGACAAAGTGAAGCACAAAAAAAGCTTGAGAGAATAAGCACTGCTTATTGAATAAGCAGGCTTATAAGCTTATAGCTTATGTAAAAAAAACTGAAATTTCCTTCAAAACTGATTTTTAAAGTCCTACTTAAGCTAAACTGTGAAACCCAACTACAATCCTCCAAAATCTTTTCACAAACTGATTTTAAGCATGAAAAATCCACTATCACTTCATTATCATGAAAAATTTCAGGTTTTGAAAGATTTTTATAGAAAACAAACTTTTTGAAAAACGGCTATGACCAAATATCTTTAAACTAAATTTGCATAAAAAAAGAGTGAATAATTAAACTAAAGACTTCAAAGGGAACACAGAATTATTGCACAAGATTTAAACTTTTCATTATCATTACTTCATTAAAAAAAGTACAATAAAAACTGGAACAATGTAAATGCTAAACCTACTGCCCTTTATATAGGGTCACAAGGAGGATTCTAGAATTATAATAAAATAATAAAATGAGCTAAACCCTAATTGCTGACTTCCCGTCTTTGCCCTTGATTTTGAATTTTTCAAGTTGGTCAAATGCCCATGTGATGCCAGTTGTGTAAGGATGATCTTGGACGTTTACTGGACCCTTTGGGAAGAAGGAATTGATGTGAGCCGTTTGATTGCTGCTAAGATACCTTTGTTGCCATTTTGGTGAAGCAGGGGAGGACGGGGGACCACTTGGAGTCACGGGTTGAACTTGCTTGTTGGTGGGATGTGATTAGAGGAGGTTTAATTGTCTTTCTGGAAAGAGTGAATAAAACCCCCTTTGATAAAGTGGGGGATTAGATTAGGGTTTATATCTATGATTTGGGGAGGGTGTTTAAACAGGAAATGTTTCCCGGTTTTTAGTTTTAATTAATATAGTTTAAAAATAAACTATATATTAATTAGTGGGTGGAAGATGAGGTGCAAGGAGTGGGTGAGGTGGAGTTGTCTGGTTGGATGGTGGGGGGTGATGTGGACAAGGTTGTCGGGTGGTGTTGACTTGGGCCGGTTTGGGTCGGGTTGATGGGATTTTGGTGGGCTGGTGTGGGCTGAGATTGGGTATAAGTTGGGTATGGGTTTCATTTAACCAAGTTTGCCCCCTGATGTCTCACAATTGTGTCAAAACAAGTTCTTAGCAGCTTTAACTTTAATTCCCTTTGTAATAACTTTGCTCAGTTGACACTTTCAGTCCTTGTGTTTGGTAAAAAGTATGAACAAGGGCATTTTATGCATTTAATGCATTCTTCAAGGGCATAAATGATATTTTCTTGAAACTTAAGGGACCCTATTGTAATATTTGAGATTTACAAGGGTATTAAGTGACAAGTCTTCCAAAGTTGAGGGACCATTCTTGCCAATCTTCAAAACTTCAAGGACTTCAAAGGAAATTCATGATTCGGGTCCGGTTCTTTGTGCGGCTTCGTTTCCCGTGTTCGTTTTTGCTTGATTCCTTTGATCTTTTGGTGAATTCACGATATCCATACCTAAAATACACAATGAACAAACATAGGCACATATATGGGTATTTTGACGATATTTTAAGCGTTTTAAGCCCAATTAGGACGATGAGACTATGTATAAATACAGTCTCATCAGATGCAAACGGGGAATCCTAATCATGCTTAGAAAGGAAAGTCCATATTGAAGGACGGAATATCCGTACCTTGTGTCTAGTAATGAAATGAGAATGAAAGCTGAAGGATCTATTCCATCTTCACGGATACTACATAAATAAGGGACTTGAATGAGTTGTCTGATTATTGTATACTTTACTGGTTTCGAGTGTTCTTAGCTTGTTTTACATGTTCTTGTCTTGTTTTACTGTTTCGTGTATAAATCTTGTAATTCTGACTGTTTCATGTATTTATGATTAATTTATTTCATGTATTCTTGTATTACTATACTTGTAGTATCATAATAAGTAACCTTCTAAAAATAGTAAGCTTCAAAAATAAAAGTTTCTAAAATAGAAATAAACTTGTTTTATTAATAAAACTGTACCTTAGCCAAATAAATAGAATATTGTTTTTAATTTAATTAAGTCCATCTAAAAATACATAGGCTAATTTCATGAATTATTACAAATAATAATATAACCTAATTTTTCATGAATAATTAATTATAATATCATGTAATTAAATTAATGAATATACTAAAAGTGGTTTAGCCAAGTTAGTCCTTGTGTATTAAATCCTTAACCCGAGCCTACCGAGACCCCATCTCGGTCGCACTTAACAAATCAAAGAAAACACTAAACCAAAAGCCACAGCCTGATTAGCGACAAAAATATATGTCGCTGTTTTGTCGTAATTCTGCCAAAGGGGAAACTACGACATAAATTCTGTCACAGAATCTGTCGCAAATCTGGAAAAAAAACCAAACGAGCCACTGCTGTGTGTTTGGTGCACCCCCCTGCTCGACCTGAATACCCACCAAGAGCCCCATGGCTATCGGGTTCCCACTGTTTACCAACAATCACCCCCGTAATAAAAACAAACACCCCCTAATGGTCGCTGTGTTGCTGCCGTCTACACCAAAACCACCACCTCACCCCTTGTGGGTTGTGGCTGTAAAAAACAAACCCACACCGAGACCCTAGAGGTCTCGATTTTCGTGAAATCAACCCACTCCCATCATGTTTATGTAGTTTATGTTTAATTAACCAAAAATCATGTGTTCTTATTAATCACATAAATGGATTCGTGATTAAAGGCCGAATGAGAGAAAGGATTGAAGCTTACATGTTTTTCGTGATATAGGAATAGCCAAAAAACACATACGAATTTAATCAACACAAAAAAAAGTCCCGGCTCCCCTTTTTTTTTATTTATGCCGGCGGCTCCGAAAGCAAATACCAACCCTAATTTTATTTTTATTTTGTTTCTTGAAATGAAGGTGATTGTGAAACCCCATGGTGGTTTTAGTTTTCAAATGGGTTGGGCTCAAGGCCCATCTTTCTTTCTTTTATTTTTGTTGGCGCGACCCAAAACACACACACATGTAATATTCCTTTTTGTTTTCGTGTTTTACGTGATCGTCGTGAACGTTCGTGTCTTTAACTCTCGTAATTATTCTAACATGTATTATTTATAATACTCAATAAATAATAAAATATGAAATACTTGGATATGAACGTTGATAAATCTTGTACATGTCGTGTATTAATTTATGTAACATTTTAATTAAATTTGTGCTTTCTTGTAATTAATGTTTCATGGATTTTTCATGCGGGTTTTACAGCTTGTGAGTTGCTAGGGTGTTAGAAGCAATCCAAGGCGTCCAATGTTTCTTTGGGAACAAGAATTGCACCATATTCGTTGATTTTCTGCTGGCATTTTGTCTTGGAGCCAAGTCGTGGGTCAGGGGAGGGTTAATGTGGCATGTGGGTGTGAGTGGGGACCAAGGTTAAGGTTGGGTTATGATAAAATACCCTAAATCAACAATCTGGAGCAGCTTAGGCTTTAATTGTTAGGATTAAGAGGTTTGGGTAATTAGGGTTTATGGTGAGGATGAGGGTGGTTTGATTCGTTTTTGGAGAAAATGGGTGTGTTTGGCGCATTTTAATTAAATAAACATAATTTTAAAAAATATCTTTATTAATTAAACAGGTTTAAGTAGTAAGGGGGTGACATGACAGATTTAAGTAAGTTGGTGGGGTATTATTGGTGGAAAGTGTGAGTGGATGATGACTGGGATGGATTAATGGGTAGTTAGGCTGTTAGGGTTAAGTAGGTTTATGGTTTTGGCAGAAATAGCCTCTCCATATTACACTCTCCTTTGTAACACTTTGCATTGTTAGTCCAATGCCATTTCTTTGTTAATCCTTATGTAATTGCACCATTAGTCCTTGGCTTGTTAAAAGGACATAATGTGTAACTTCTATTATCTTCAAGGGCTGTTTTTGTCACTTCTTCAATCTTCAAGGATTAGTCTTTTACAAAACCATTCTTGGAGGTTCATTTGTGACAAGTCTTCAAACTTGGAGGACCAAACTTGACAATCTTCAATTCTTCAAGGGTCTTTTTGGAAAATTAAACACTTGGGTCCGGTTCATTGTGCGGCTTCGTTTCCCGTGTTCGTTTTTGCTTGATTCTTGTGATATTTTGTCTTTTTCTCGATATCCGTACATAAAATACACATTGGACAAACACAAGCATATAGTTGACACTTTTAATGATATTTTCACCATTTTAAGCCCGTTTTGGCCGATGAGACTATGCATAAATGCAGTCTCATCACTCCCCCATACTAAGCCATTGCCATGAATGTTTATGGACTTATATTTAATAGTCGTGTGATAGGATCAAACTCTAGATTATGGGATTGCACTCAATATGTAAAGAGTTAATTTATTTAATAAATATATTTATTATATTTATTAAATTAAATCGAGCTATATAACTATAACGATCGTTAATTAATTAAGAGTTAAGTATTAATGAGTGTTAAATAATATATAGAAAGAGTATGAAAAATAAAGAAGGACGGAAGGTTCCGGAACACCCCATGAATAGGTGTTTGATGGTCGGTTAGGGCACACAAGGGGAAGGCAAAAACTTGCCTTTTATTTGTTTGGGCTACAAGACTTATAGACCTATAAATACATCCCCTCACCCCTCATAATTCCACACACTTCAATCTCTTCTCTCTTTCTTTCTCTTGGCCGATGGCAACATCAACCTGCAAAGGGGTTTGGTGTGGTTTTTCTTGGTGCTATGTTTTAGTTTAAATCTAGTCCTAGCCCTTGTCTAAGGTTGTTGGGTAGATTTTATACTATCGTTATAGCTCGGTTTACACGTGTTAGAATCATGGTTAGCTCCTTGTATTACGTGTGTACAAGATCGTAATATAGTTTTTCTTTAGACTATATCTTGGTGATATACGGTATAAACTCGAATTGGTGATTCGTTCTTCGTCTTGTGGATTTGCTTTAGCGTAAAGGTATGTAACCCTAATTCGACTAATTATAATTGTGTTATTATTATGATCTTGTTAAATCGCTTCCGCTATGAGTGCTTTGATCTCGTTTAGGGTTTGGTGTAATTGTATTGAACTATATAAACCATCAGTGGCATCGAGAGCTATTTTAACATGTTATAATTATCGAAAATCTAAAGTTTTTAACTAATAGTTGTTTTGAGTTAAAACTACATGTTTTTTAGATTTTCTTAAAATTAGGGTTTTGTTTTTTAAAAACTAGGGTTTCTGTCGAATTTTTAATAAAAAAAGAATTGTTTTGAAACCCTAAATTACATGTGGGATAATTTTAGATTAAATTACATGATTAATTGTTATGTAATGTATGGTTACGATCCGTAGAGATTTAGTTGTTAAGATTTGTGAGAGAATCCATGATAACGTGCATGTTTTTCATGGATCATAAAATTATATTGTTATATGATTTATGTGCTACATGATTATTTGATTCAATAAATCTTGAATTAGGGAAGACTTTTATATGAATATAAAGACCAATATTTGATGATTATTAAATAAATCGTATGCATGTGGCTATTTGGATTATTTATTGCACATATAAATTGTTATTATGTGTTTATGATTTAGTTTTTTTTACTTGTTTATATTAAAAAATGTTGAATTGTTGTAAAAAGGTTTTTTTTTTGAAAAGAAATAATATGGACTAAATCATATTTAAATGAATATTTGTTAGAGATCTAAATTACATAAGAATGCGTTGATTGGTGAATTGCAATAATAATCTAACAGCCTACTCCTTTTGACAAACTATAAAGTGGTTATAATGCACAACTGGTCATGTACCCGGTTAAGGAAGGAGGTGTTATGCCATTAGTCGCTGACCAAATTCTCGGCTCGCCTGTGCGTCAAATTGAAATTACCTACGATTAATAATCGAAGTATACCTTACGTGTGATTTATCACAAATTCACATCCGAAAAACAATGAATAAGGGTATTGCTTTGTGCGTAGCCGAGTTCTAGCAAAAGTACGTTGTGAATAGTTGTTGGTAAATTCTTTAATTGGTTTAACCAATACCTCAACATAATTTATGTAGAAATTTAGTCTTGTGGAAAAGTTTACTAAATGTTTTATTTAACTTATGTTATGGAGTTGTATACATGCTAATCCATAAATTGATTTTGACATCAAAATTTATACCCTTAAAATTTAAGTCGAATGCTCCTAATTGACGAACACTTGAAATTACTACGTCATCAAATGAGATTTTTGGGTGATGTTGTGATGGAGAGAAAACTTTCATAGAATGAGAATTCGTATGATGGTTTTACGTTACTCAGATTAGACGACTTAATTAAGCTACCCAGTGAGATCTAGAAACTTAAGGCATTCAGAAGGGATGAAACATGTTTACAATGCAAAACGTTTTTTGGCAATGTAAATCCCTTAAATATCTAGAAATTGAAAATTGTTTGTCAATTGAATTGTTCGACAATTCGCTATGTTGAGTACATTCATTACTAGCAGATCAACTGATGTAATGGATCTATATCAATATAGTTCTAGAATTTAAGGAAAATAATATGGTTTATTATACCAGGGTAATTTTATTTTCTTAAAAGTATTTTGTTATTGAAAATACTAATATTTGAACTTATTTATGTAGAAATGGCTTAACCCACCAATAACACTATAAGTTCTGCTTTCAAATCTTTCTTTGAACGTCCTGAACTTACTGGCCGAAAATTCAATGATTGGTACCACTCACTAAGGATTGTATTGAGAGCAGCGGGTACTATTGATATCTTGACTACTCCCTATCTGGAGGATCTTGCTAAAGGAGCATCTGATGCGCAAAGGCTTAAACACGCTGCTAATGTTAAGAAGCACTTTGAGGTGGATTGCATAATGTTAGGTAAAATGGCTCTTCCACTTCAACAGAAGTATGAGCTATATTCACCAAAGCGAATGCTTGATGAGCTCAAGGCTATGTTCGAGAAGCCGTAAGCTATGAAGATCTACCACTTAGTAGATGCTTTGATAGCTGTAAGCAAGCTATAGGAAAGTCTGTAAGTGCCCATTACTTGGAGATGATGGGTTATATGGAACAAATCATTGCTTTAGGAAAACCCTATGATCATAATATGGCTATCAACTTGATAAATAGGTCCCTTAACAAGGACTTCAACGATTTTGTTCGAAACTATAATATGCATTGCACGGGGAAGACAGTTAATGATTTGCATGCAATGCTCATTGACTATGAAAAGGGGTTGAAAGACAAGGCATCTACTTCTACGCCTCATGTACTAACCATACAAAAGGGTAGAGTGAGTAAGCCAAAACCGCAAGCGAACAAGAAGAAAGGCAAAGGCAAGGGTGATAAGGGCAAACAAGTTGCGACTTATTCAAAACCTAAGCAGGACTTTGTCAAGAAGAATAGATCTCTGAAGGATGAGACTTGTCACCACTACAAGGCAAGTGGTCACTGGAAGAGGAATTGCCCTCTTTACCTCGAAGAGTTGTGAGAAATAAAGAATAAGTCTGAGTAGAGCGATGCAGCTTCAGGCACTTTATTTATGATTGAATTGTTCAATTTAACATTCAAATTAAATTCTTGGGTATATGATACGGGATGCGGTATTAACATTTGTAATACGCTGCAGGGATTTAATCTAGAAAGGAAGCTTTCCTATGGGGAACAATTTCTGCAAGTGGGTAATGGCGCACAAGCAACAGTTGAAGCTATATGAACATTTAATTTGGTTTTACCTTTGGGTTTAGTACTGATTTTAAATGATTGTCATTATGCACCTACAATTGTTAGGGGTGTTATTTCCTTTTCTTGTTTGTTGAATAATGGGTTCGTTCACACGATTGATGATAATGGAAACTCTGTTTGGAAAGATGGTATTTTCTATTTTAATGCAATTTCTGTGAATGGTATATTTGAAATAGACATGCATGATAATGAATCCAAGAATAATAAATATGTCTTTAGAATGAATAAGAAGAGAAAGTTTGACAAGAACTCTTCTTATCTTTGGCATTGTAGACTTGCCCATTTGGAAAGAATCGTATACAAAAGCTTCAACGTGAAGGTCTTTTGGAAAATATAAATGATGAATCATTTGATAAATGTGAGTCTTGTATCTCGGGGAAGATGACCAAGAAACCTTTTAATAATAATATTGAAAGAGCTACTGATCTACTTGGATTAATACATAATGATGTGTGTGGACCACTTAGAAATGTGTCAAGGGAAGGTGATAGCTACTTGTTAACATTTACGGATGATTATAGCCGTTATGGTTATGTTTATTTACTTAAGCATAAACATTAGGTATTTGAAACGTTCAAAGTGTTTAAAGCAGAAGTAGAACTGCAACTAGGAAAGAAGATTTAAGCTCTTCGTTCTGATAGAGGTGGTGAATATTTAAGTCACGTGTTTAAAGATTATCTAAGTGAGAATGGAATTGTTCAGCATCTTACTTCTCCCTATACTCCACAACAAAATGGTGTATCTGAAAGGAGAAATCATACATTATTAGATATGGTACGATCTATGTTTAATCTTACAACTTTACCTTTATCTTTTTGGGATTATACTTTAGAGTCTGCTGTTCGCATTTTAAATATGGTTCCCACAAACAAGGTCGATAAGATACCATATGAACTATCGCATGTCAAGAAGACATATTTGTCTTATTTAATGGTCTGGGGTTGCGAGGCGTATGTGAAACGTGACTCAGGTGACAAACTCTAACAACGATATGTGAAATGTATCTTTGTAGGATACCCTAAGGAAACTATGGGTTACTACTTTTATTATACACCTGAGAACAAAGTGATTGTTGCTAGGTATGGAGACTTCCTTGAAAGTGATCTTGTAAATCAAGAATTCAGTGGGAGAAATTATTATGTTGAAGAGAGTCATATAGATACATTACCTTCTGAAAACACTAGCGATGTAATTCCTGTAGAACTATAGAGTTTGGCGGTTCCATCGAAATTAGTTCCTCTTCGTAGATTCACAAGGATTAAAAACGAAAATAGCAATATATGTCTTAACATTGAGGATGATGATGAAGTGGGGGATCTTGGTGAACCTGCTAATTATAAATCCGCCATACTTGATCCTGAAAAGGATAAGTGGATGGTTGCTTTGGATGAGGAAATGAAATCCATGAAAGTTTATGATGTTTGGATTCTTGTAGATCCACCACCAAATGCTAATTTAGTGAGACATAAGTGGATATAAAAGAAGAAAACTGACATGGATGGAAAAGTACAATCCTATAAAGCTTGTTTAGTAGCTAAAGGTTTTACTCAAACTTTTGGCTTAGACTACGAGGAGACATTTTCTCTTGTAGCAGACTTAAGAGCTATTAGGATTCTCATAGCTATAGCAGCATACTATGACTATGAGATATGGCAAATAGATGTTAAAACAACCTTCTTAAATGGTCTCTTAGATGAAGACATCTATATGCAGCAACAAGAAGGGTATGTTGATCCTGAGAATCCAGGACACGTGTGAACACTTCAAAGATCCATTTATGGTTTGAATCAAGCATCACATCAATGGAATAAACGATTTGATGAAGAAAACAAAAAGTTTGGATTTATTCAAAATCGTGATGAGCCATGTGTATATCGCAAAGCTAGTGGGAGTGATGTAGTATTTCTATTCCTATATGTTGATGACATATAAATCATGGGAAGTAACATTCCAAGACTTAAAGCTATTCATGATTATCTTGGTAAATGTTTTTCTATGAAGGATTTAGGAGAAGATGCATACATTCTGGGAATTAAGATCTATCGGGATAGGAAAACACGGTTAATTGGTCTAAGTCAAGATGCTTATATAGATAAGATATTGAAGAAGTATAACATGCATAATTCCAAGAAAGGTTTTCAACTTATGGAAGTTAAGCATAATCTGAGTCATGAGATGGATGCATCAACTCCTGAATAGGAGGCATACATGCAGAAGGTGCCTTATGCTTCGGCTGTAAGATCTATAATGAATGTTGTTAGATGCATAAGGCCTGATGTGGCGTTTACTTAAAACTTGGTCAGTAGATACCAACAGAATATAGGGAAGCTCCACTGGACTGCTGTTAGACATATTCTAAAGTATTTGAGGAGTACGGAAGATATGCGTTTGGTATTTGGAGGGAAACTCGACACATAACTGAATGTGACAGGTTTCTGTGATGTGTCCTGGCAATGTGATAAATACAATACAAAGTCTCAGACGGGTTACGTTTTTGTTATCAATGGAGGATCAGTTGACTAGAAGAGCAAGAAACAGACAATGATTGCAATGCATGCTACTTAGTCTGAGTATGGCTGCTTCAAAAGCTGCAATGGAAGCTGTTTGGATTAGGAAGTTTATTAGAGATCTTGGAATTATGCCCTCTGTTCATACAAAAGTTAGATGGATCGAGCTTGACCTGAATTAGGCTTAATTCAGGGTCTTGTGGATTCCGGCTCTTGCACCAAGTGAAACTTGCTTTGAGGACCATGCACACTAAACACACACCGTTAGGCTTACCATGGGTTTGTGACCCACGATTAGACTCCAGCGTGAGAGCAAGTACTCGATTTAAGTTTATAGTGTTTAGGGTATTGTGCCTTTGTGGAACCATGGGGTTCCTTTTATACCCAAGAGAGTCCAGGCTGAGCTCCCTATTCTTGCGGCCTAAGGAAGAGATAATGACTCAAAATATTTTGATCCTTATCGCATAACTAAGTTAAGTGTATATCTCTTTCCCTTAGGCGAATATATCTATATGATAGATTATATTCTTGCCTGATCCTGTCGTAGTGCAACGAGGAAACAGTTTAAGCAATGAACCGCATATGCGACAACGACTTACCGGGCCTCCTGGGCTGTGCGCACATCGCATAAGTATCAATTCATCCCTGATGGATACGGGTAGGACCCGTGAGTCGGACTATCCAGCCCGTGTTGGGAATAAATCTATGCTTACTTGTTTCCCCTGCTAGTTGATTATTCATACCCCTGCTAGAGTAAGTTCCCCCTGCTAAATAACAAAGGCAGGGGGATCCGTTCCCCTGCTGGAGTCAAAGGCCCTGCCGTCAAGATAAACATGGAATAGATTTTTACGCGTTTCAGTTATTATTCCTTAATACTTTCCATAGTTTGTTAGTAGTGATCTTGTACGTGGGTCCTTGTATCTATAAAAGGACTCACTAGGTTAGCATGCAAAGTGTGTCTTTCTCATTTTGTTTTTCATTATTATTACTTTAAGGTTTTGTAAACCCTAATACCACTTTGGGTATTCGTATATCTTTGATATATTAAAGTTCAACGTTTGAATCTCATTTGTTCTTGTGCTAAACATTATATTCCGCATCTTGTTTAGTTACTTTGCTTTGCAAAGTTTCTCTAGTGTTAGATTGAATTCTTTCTCTCTATCACAACCCTTAAACAAGCTATTAAGGTTTAAGATCTGACTTTGGGATCAACAAGTGGTATCAGAGCTTGTTGAGAAACTTTGTCTAAATCAAGAACAAAATCCTCATAGCAAACATGTCTTCAGATTCATCCACAAACAGCAACAACCACAATAACCTCAAGTTACCCATGTTGGATCCTGAAAACTTTGAATTATGGGAATTCAGAATCCAACAATACCTGAAAATGGAACACTATGTTCTCTGGGAGATCATAGAGTTTGGTGATCAATTCAACAAAATGGTGGCAGTTGAAGAAGGCAAGGATGAAGGTGAAAGTTCCAAAGGTAAGGACAAGAAGAAATCTGCTGCTCTATGTGATAAGGAAATACTGGCTAGAAGGCATGATGTCAGGGCTCACAGCTCATTGCTGTTGGCCCTACCAGATAGACATCAACTCAGATTCAGGAAATACAAAACAACTAAGGAACTATGGGAAGCCATAGGCACAACCTTTGGAGGAAATGAAGCCACAAAGAAGAAGAAGAAGAACCAAATGCTGGATGATTTTGCTTCTTTCAAAGCAATTGGTGATGAATCAATTGGAGCTATTTACAATAGGCTTCAAGACATGGTGGCCCACTTGGAATTCTTTGAAATTGAGGTGTCAAAAGAGCAGGTGAACACCAGGTTTCTTAACAGCCTTCAGAAAGAGTGGTTTGTCTATAAGGCAATTTGGCAGAATAAGGATGATTTGGATGAAAAAGATATTGATGATATATACAATAACTTAAAAGTTTTTGAACCTATTGTCAATGAAATGAAGTCAAAAGGGACAATTCCCACCAACTCAAGTGGAATCGTTGATTCCCCTGCTAACATGGCATTCATATCACAAAGCAGTGGAATCTCCAAGAACAGTGGAATAGAAGTAGCCCCTGCTACTTATTCCCCTGCTACCAGGTCTGGACCTTCCTATGATGAAGAAAGACCAGCCACATTCAGCCTTGACACTGCATGTGCCTTTATAGCATCTCAAGGGCCACAAGGATCTACAGTGTTACATGAAGATTTGAGTCAAATCAGTAAGCAAGCGGTAGAAGAATTGGATATCAAGTGGAATATGGCTTTGCTCAGCATGAGAGCAAACAGGTTCCACAAGAAGTATGGGAAGAAGATCACAATTAATCCATCTGATGTGGCTGGGTTTGATAAAGCAAAAGTTGAATGCTACAATTGTGGCAAGAAGGGTCATTTTGCCAGGGAATGCAGAGGACCTAAGTCTGGAAATAGCCATAGAAAGGAAACAAGAGATGAGGATTATGGTGCTAAAGCCATGGCAGCAATGCAGGGAATAGATGGAGCAAATGGATGGGACTGGAGTGCTATGACAGAAAGTGTGGAAAGAAATCAAGCTTTGATGGCTGAGGAAAAGGAAGAAGACTTTGCACTTATGGCCATGTCAAGTTCCAGCTCTGACAATGAGGTATATGATGACTCATACTGTACTAAAGCTTGTAGGAAAAATACTGAATCTTTAAATGATCAAATCAGAAAGGTAAAAGCTGACTATATCAATTGTGATAATGATCTTGATAATTACAAACGTGCTTTAGAACAACTAGAGTCCACCATAAGAGAGTATAGGCAAAGAGAAAGTGAGTATAGGGATCACATTGTGATTCTAGAAAGAGATGCCAAGGAGAATAACCAATCTATAAATGTTTTAACTGCTGAACTTGAAATTTTCAAAGCTAACCAAAAGATAGATGAGGAAACTGTTGAAAAATTTGGAAAAGCTTCAAAAGATTTAACCAAGGCATTTGAAATTGGTCAATCTCATAAGGACAAAACAGGGTTTGGAATTAAGAATATGAATGCTACTTGATAGTTGTAAAATCACACTTGTTTAGGAAAACAAGGCAATAATATATAGGGTAAGCACGACGATTTAGGAAAACCGTGTGTAAATGACCCTAAAAGTGAGTTCGTTCTCTCGAGGAGGCACGTGTGTTGTGTAATGAATGATTGATTATGTTTTTGATTATTGATGAGAAGAAAAAGAAGAGAAAATGACGAAGACGAAAAAAATAGAAAAATAAGGCAAAAACACTACTAGAAAGTTACGACGAAGAACGTAAAAAGCACAAAATTTAAAATTTTAGTCTAAAAATTCCTAAAAATAACTAAAAATCCCAAAATAATATTCTAAGAGTTTACAAAAAATTCAAACTTGCCAAAACCTTTTAATTAATTTAATAATGACTTTTTAATGCTAATTAAAGCCCTAAAAATCACTTTTAAATATTAAAAAGCCCTAAACAAGATTTTATAGTTTGTAAACCTCAAAAATGACCTAATAAAACTAAAAACTATTTTTAAAAATTTTAAAACCAAATTAAACTATTTTTAAACTCCTAAAAACTATTAAAATGTATTAAATCTTAAATTAATTCTAAAAATTAATTGAAAAGCCTAAAAATTATTCTACAAATGGGAAAAGTCTTAATTAATGCTATAGAATCTAGGAAAAATGAAAAATAAAGAAAAATAAAACTTTTTATTTTAATGAATAAAATAATAATAAAATAATCAAAAAAATTAAAAGTTCTCAAATAAATTCTAAAAAATTCTCAAAAATCCTAAATATTCTAACTAAGAAGAAAATGTAAATTAAAGTTTCTAAAACCTCTTAATTAATTTTATATTAATTTTTAAAGTTGCCAAAAAACCCTAAAATTAAATAAAATCAAAAATTAAAGTTTTTGAAAACTTTTTTATATGTAAACCTCAAAAATAAGAATTAAAACCTAAAAACTATTTTTTTGTATTTTTTAATAACTGTTTAATATTTTTAATTAACTTTCTAATTTTAAAACTAAAAATAATCCTAAAAATTAATTTAATAAAAGGAAAAATAAAATTTTTGAACAGAAAAATCCTACAACCTATAAATATCCTAGGAAAATTGAAATAAGCTAGAAAAGCTGAGCAAATAAGCTAGAAAGTTGAAAATAAGCTGCGGCTTATTTATTTAAGCTCAAACCAAAGTCTCTATAAGTAATGGGACTTGCCCATCTTTACACAAGATTAAAGCTAGCACACTGGTAAGGACTCTGAACCCTCCAACGAGAGGTCAGGGGTTCGAAGCCAGGCTAGTGGTTTTTGTAAAACTTTTTTTTTATTTTTTTTTAAACTTTCAATCCAACACAGACCCTTGTTATGACTTGCAAACTTAATTCAAACTCCTTTTTTATCACTGATTAAGACAAAATCAAGTATAAATCGTGACCAGATTCAAATGGCAAGAACACAAGTTCCTTTTTTTGTATCTGTTTATCTTCACAAGAGATGAAGTGACCCAAGAGGAGATTGGGTGTAGTTTTGGTGTATGATTTGTGGACAGAGGGGGCACCCTTGTGCTCTTTTGAGCACAAGGAGTCAACACAAAGCACAAATAAGCACTTAGCAACCAAAAATCTAACAATTCAAGCATGCACAATCACATACAAGTTTCTGTGACACTTTATGAAGTCTGGTGGTTTATTAGCTTAGATCTTGCACTTCTAATGACTCTCAACTTCCCAAAATTGGTACACACCCTTACCAAGTAACATACAAGCCAAATCAAACTTAAATTGCCCTATCACTTAACAAGTTTCAAAGATTTGAGCACACAATTTCATCACAAAAGGCACATATGGCAGCTTTGAAAACTTTTTATGCTAACTTCACTTTTAACCAAACAACTTGCTACAAAACTCTTCTAATCTATCTACCAACTAACATACCATCTATCTTGACCTTTTTCAACTGCTCTAACACTTTTTTAGATCACCAATTAAAATCCAAACCCTGCTAAAACCTGTTTCCAAACACCCTTTAAACTTTTGAAAACCAACTTTTAACACTACAAATCCTTTTAAAACTCTAGCAAACTGATCTTAACAACATCTAACAAACATACAAACATTAAAGAGCACAAATCAAACAGTTTCCAAGCACAATCAACCCATAAACAAGCAAGATCACTCAAACTGCATTTTTCTGAAATTTTCCAAAAGGGAAAAGAAAAATACCTTAGGACCTTTACTTCCTAGGTCCTTGTGGTTGCTACACCACCTCCTACCAACTCGGGTTGGTGCAGAACCTTCAACAAATCAACAACCTTCAAACCTGTTTTAAGAAAAAGAACAAAAAGAGAACACAAATATATGATATACTCTGCTTAACTTTTTCTTCTTCCTTAAAATCTTTCCACAAACCTAATAAACCTTACACACACGTTTTAAATCACTACAACCTCACAAATCACACAGTTCCTTTCCACTTTCACTTCAAGGAACTAGGATTTATGAAATTTTACCTTACTTTGAAACCTTCAAAAACTTTTGAACATCAACAAAATCTTTTTCAAATTATAAGTGGAACTCAGCTTTAACATATAACTCAATACACAAACTTTTTTTTAAATATAAAAGGAATTATAATTGATTTTCTCAAACACCAAACTTTATTTCTTTAAAAAAAGGAATTACAAGAGATTTTTGCTAAAAGCTGGAACAAACTAACTGGCTAAACTATTCTGCCTTTTATAGGCGTACAAGGACTATTCTAGAAACAATAATAAAAAAATAAAAGCTGGAAACCCTAGAATTGGAAATGCCTAAAGAGCCCTCCTTGTTCTTGATGAATTCTTGGTCAAAAACACCACCATGTGATTGACAGCTTGTAGGATTAATCTTGGGCGTAGAATTATCCTTGGGGACAAAGGAAATGCATCCAATCGTTGATCTTGTCGGATTGGGGTTTTGTGCGAAAGTGACAAGAGCAGGGGAGGTTTGGGGAGGGGACCAGAGGCCACGTGGCAACGTTTTGATAGGTGGGATTGCGTGAGGGTTTGCTTAATTAAGGATCTGCACCTTTTGAGCTAATACCCCTTTGGTTTGGGGTTGATTAGACCTGGAGATTTTAGGGTTCTTGGGGAGATTAGGGAAAGTTTTAATCCAGATTTGGGTTAACAACTTTTTAAATTAATGTTTTCGTGGGAAAAATTGGTTAAGTGGATGGGTTGACGAAAGTTGACCAAGTTTAAATAATAAACCCGGGTTGGTGGGATTGGGTAGGGTCGGTTTAATGGGTATTTGGGTTAATGGGTGGGTAGGGTTGACGTGGCATGGTCTGGTTGGTTGTGGGAGTTTGGTGGTTGGGCAGATTTGGTCCCCAAGGATTTCTTTTTCTTCCACTTTGTTTTAAATGCTGTCAGCGCCCATTTTGTGCCTTGTCAACTTTTGCCAAGTTGTCAAAACTGGCACAAAGGTTTCCAAAAACTTTTCCAAGGGCTTAACTTGTATTATCTTCAAATTCCAGGGACTGATCTTGAACAATCTTCAAACATTTAGGATTATACTTGTACATTTGATATTTTGAGGGTCAAATGTGACAAGTTCTTCAAAGATGAGGGACCATTTTTGCCAATCTTCAATTCTTCAAGGGACTTTTTGCAAAATTCCAAACTTGGGCCCGGTTCATTGTGCGACTTCATTTCCCGTGTTCGTTTTTGATTGATTCTTGTGTTCTTTTGCCATTTCCTCAATATCCGTACCTAAAAATACACAAGTAACAAACACGAGCATATATTTGGCATGTTTTATGATATTTTATGCATTTTAAGGCCGTTTTGGACGATGAGACCATGTATAAATGCAGTCTCATCACTCCCCCATACTAAACCATTGCCGTGCCCTCACGCAATGCTAGAATTAAGTATCAAAGCATCTCCAAAATTTAATTTATTCACTTTTATTGAAATGATAAACTAGCTACATTACACTATTACTACTACTTGCGTTTTAGACATAATGTATAATTTTCATCGCATAATGGGACTTTTAGGTTCATAGAATAAGAACACGTGAGTGCCTCATAGAGATAAATTCGTCGTCCTCGATTTTCACCTTAATTCCATGCCAAGCGTGCAACGAGATCATTGTCATTATAAGTTAGTAATGCTAACACTACTCATATGCCCTAATCACGTACTTATTCTCCCATTATTCCTAAGTTGTATCTCTTATATTTTATTTTGTCTTAATGATCACGAGGATACATTGTTGACTTATGCGATAATAGAGATTTAGGTCTAAAAATAGAGTCCTAACGGTGTAACTAAGACCATCAAATCAATAACCCCTCCTAATAGACAACGATGTCAAAAAATTAAGTTGACAAGAAGAATCGATAAACACGGTTTTATAACGGTTTTGAACATGAGACTTATTACCAAGACTTTTATACGCCCCCTAACGGAAGGGCCTTATTATCTTTGGTTTACCTCCATCTTTTATTCAACTTCGCCATGAAGCTTTTATTATGACTTCGGTCTTGCCTTGCCTTTTATTATCCGCCTCATCGGTGGTTTTATTAGCCAAAGACGTATATCCTCACGCTAAAGCGAATTTTGGATCTTTAAAGCTTCGAAGATTAAGGCTTGATTCACTTTCAATTTTGCATAGATTTTAGGCCTTGTGGGGCTTCAAATTGTTTGCTAGATTTAGGTGAGCACTTGAAATCTTATTATTGGGTGAAGCTTTCGATTATTCGGGTTGCCAATACTTCAAAACCGTGACGCTGGCGATACCTTAATGTCTTCCTAATTTAATTACACGGAAGCTACTAGAAAAGACTAGAAACCCAACAATCCTAACTAAACCGCTAAATCAATATTTATTAAGCAAAAAATATTTACATGCGAAGGGAGAATAAGCAAACAACGAGAACACATGAGTTTTTGAAAGAATACGAGTACTCTACGTTTAGCATAGTAGCTTATAATTAACTCTATCATTTCTCGTCCTCATTTAAGAGACTTAGCCTAATGTGTAGTTAAGGAATCAAAGCTAAGTGCTCAACACGCACGGTCGAGTCAAAAATTACTCTTATTCTCGCCATCGGAAAATCTACATTCGT
The DNA here is from genome assembly GCA_025667525.1 of Glebionis coronaria. Lineage (NCBI taxonomy): Eukaryota > Viridiplantae > Streptophyta > Magnoliopsida > Asterales > Asteraceae > Glebionis > Glebionis coronaria. The sequence goes on along the minus strand of JANFOE010000652.1, from coordinate 518,656 downwards.
GTCTTCAAACACTTATGAAACATGAGAAAAATTTTAAAATTTGGCCATTTTTAGCCTTATTTTGCAAGAAAACGATAAACAAAACGATAAACTTTGGAAAGCGTGAAGGTTTGGCAAGGCAAGTATCTATTCACCCCCCCATACTAAAGTTAAACATTGTCCTCAATGTTTCGAGTCTAGGGGTGCAAACACCCCCATACTAGAGACGTAGTCGAATATAGTATAGTAATAGTATTCACACAAAAACCGAAAAACGATAATACGTATTAATAGAGTGCTATTAATACAAATACTATATGGCTAATATAGAAAAACAACAATTGTTCAATCAAAACACAACACGCCTCCCCGGCAGCGAGTTTGCATAAACGTCACGTACAACGAGAAGGCGAGCAAAGAAGATTCTTATTGGTATTTTGTATTTTTTTTCAATTTTTTTTGTGGTTTTTGATTGTATTAACCTTTTTGGAAATTGGTGAATGTATTAAGTAGACAACAAGTCCACAAATCTCCTCCTCAATCAAATCTCTTGATTAACGAAGCCTCAAGGAATGAAAACGATCACGTGGAGTGAACGCCTTCGATGACTTTAGAACGATGGTGGAACACCAAATCGTTCAAGAGGGTTTAATCAAATGAAACCAAGAAAATATATATGATATGTAATAATACTTTGGGCGGCAAAACCCTCGATTCACTCTCAAAATCAAATACGCACAAGCAAGCGGAGGAAACGAGGCGGCGCGAAGCACTTAAGAGCCTTTTTCCTTTAGGTTGTGAAATACAACCGCCTTATACCCACCTTATAGTTTGTATTTTCAAAATCGAGCTTCACGAAAGTATTTATCTATTTTTGCCTTTTTTCTTTGGTTTGAGATTCGAATACAATGATCGAGTGATGAAATCCCGAATCAAGGTTGTGATTGCTCACGTATTTGGAGTACTTGTGTATTTATTGTTCTACGTATACAATATAGTAATAGTATTCACACAAAAACCGAAAAACGATAATACGTATTAATAGAGTGCTATTAATACAAATACTATATGGCTAATATAGAAAAACAACAATTGTTCAATCAAAACACAACACGCCTCCCCGGCAGCGGCGCCATTTTTGATAGTTGTAAAATCACACTTGTTTAGGAAAACAAGGCAATAATATATAGGGTAAGCACGACGATTTAGGAAAACCGTGTGTAAATGACCCTAAAAGTGAGTTTGTTCTCTCGAGGAGGCACGTGTGTTGTGTAATGAATGATTGATTATGTTTTTGATTATTGATGAGAAGAAAAAGAAGAGAAAATGACGAAGACGAAAAAAATAGAAAAATAAGGCAAAAACACTACTAGAAAGTTACGACGAAGAACGTAAAAAGCACAAAATTTAAAATTTTAATCTAAAAATTCCTAAAAATTACTAAAAATCCCAAAATAATATTCTAAGAGTTTACAAAAAATTCAAACTTGCCAAAACCTTTTAATTAATTTAATAATGACTTTTTAATGCTAATTAAAGCCCTAAAAATCACTTTTAAATATTAAAAAGCCCTAAACAACATTTTATAGTTTGTAAACCTCAAAAATGACCTAATAAAACTAAAAACTATTTTTAAAAATTTTAAAACCAAATTAAACTATTTTTAAACTCCTAAAAACTATTAAAATGTATTAAATCTTAAATTAATTCTAAAAATTAATTGAAAAGCCTAAAAATTATTCTACAAATGGGAAAAGTCTTAATTAATGCTATAGAATCTAGGAAAAATGAAAAATAAAGAAAAATAAAACTTTTTATTTTAATGAATAAAATAATAATAAAATAATCAAAAAAATTAAAAGTTCTCAAATAAATTCTAAAAAATTCTCAAAAATCCTAAATATTCTAACTAAGAAGAAAATGTAAATTAAAGTTTCTAAAACCTCTTAATTAATTTTATATTAATTTTTAAAGTTGCCAAAAAACCCTAAAATTAAATAAAATCAAAAATTAAAGTTTTTGAAAACTTTTTTATATGTAAACCTCAAAAATAAGAATTAAAACCTAAAAACTATTTTTTTGTATTTTTTAATTACTGTTTAATATTTTTAATTAACTTTCTAATTTTAAAACTAAAAATAATCCTAAAAATTAATTTAATAAAAGGAAAAATAAAATTTTTGAACAGAAAAATCCTACAACCTATAAATATCCTAGGAAAATTGTAATAAGCTAGAAAAGCTGAGCAAATAAGCTAGAAAGTTGAAAATAAGCTACGGCTTATTTATTTAACCTCAAACCAAAGTCTCTATAAGTAATGGGACTTGCCCATCTTTACACAAGATTAAAGCTAGCACACTGGTAAGGACTCTGAACCCTCCAACGAGAGGTCAGGGGTTCGAAGCCAGGCTAGTGGTTTTTGTAAAACTTTTTTTTTATTTTTTTTTAAACTTTCAATCCAACACAGACCCTTGTTATGACTTGCAAACTTAATTCAAACTCCTTTTTTATCACTGATTAAGACAAAATCAAGTATAAATCGTGACCAGATTCAAATGGCAAGAACACAAGTTCCTTTTTTTGTATCTGTTTATCTTCACAAGAGATGAAGTGACCCAAGAGGAGCTTGGGTGTAGTTTTGGTGTATGATTTGTGGACAGAGGGGCACCCTTGTGCTCTTTTGAGCACAAGGAGTCAACACAAAGCACAAATAAGCACTTAGCAACCAAAAATCTAACAATTCAAGCATGCACAATCACATACAAGTTTCTGTGACACTTTATGAAGTCTGGTGGTTTATTAGCTTAGATCTTGCACTTCTAATGACTCTCAACTTCCCAAAATTGGTACACACCCTTACCAAGTAACATACAAGCCAAATCAAACTTAAATTGCCCTATCACTTAACAAGTTTCAAAGATTTGAGCACACAATTTCATCACAAAAGGCACATATGGCAGCTTTGAAAACTTTTTATGCTAACTTCTCTTTTAACCAAACAACTTGCTACAAAACTCTTCTAATCTATCTACCAACTAACATACCATCTATCTTGACCTTTTTCAACTGCTCTAACACTTTTTTAGATCACCAATTAAAATCCAAACCCTGCTAAAACCTGTTTCCAAACACCCTTTAAACTTTTGAAAACCAACTTTTAACACTACAAATCCTTTTAAAACTCTAGCAAACTGATCTTAACAACATCTAACAAACATACAAACATTAAAGAGCACAAATCAAACAGTTTCCAAGCACAATCAACCCATAAACAAGCAAGATCACTCAAACTGCATTTTTCTGAAATTTTCCAAAAGGGAAAAGAAAAATACCTTAGGACCTTTACTTCCTAGGTCCTTGTGGTTGCTACACCACCTCCTACCAACTCGGGTTGGTGCAGAACCTTCAACAAATCAACAACCTTCAAACCTGTTTTAAGAAAAAGAACAAAAAGAGAACACAAATATATGATATACTCTGCTTAACTTTTTCTTCTTCCTTAAAATCTTTCCACAAACCTAATAAACCTTACACACACGTTTTAAATCACTACAACCTCACAAATCACACAGTTCCTTTCCACTTTCACTTCAAGGAACTAGGATTTATGAAATTTTACCTTACTTTGAAACCTTCAAAAACTTTTGAACATCAACAAAATCTTTTTCAAATTATAAGTGGAACTCAGCTTTAACATATAACTCAATACACAAACTTTTTTTAAAATATAAAAGGAATTATAATTGATTTTCTCAAACACCAAACTTTATTTCTTTAAAAAAAGGAATTACAAGAGATTTTTGCTAAAAGCTGGAACAAACTAACTGGCTAAACTATTCTGCCTTTTATAGGCGTACAAGGACTATTCTAGAAACAATAATAAAAAAATAAAAGCTGGAAACCCTAGAATTGGAAATGCCTAAAGAGCCCTCCTTGTTCTTGATGAATTCTTGGTCAAAAACACCACCATGTGATTGACAGCTTGTAGGATTAATCTTGGGCGTAGAATTATCCTTGGGGACAAAGGAAATGCATCCAATCGTTGATCTTGTCGGATTGGGGTTTTGTGCGAAAGTGACAAGAGCAGGGGAGGTTTGGGGAGGGGACCAGAGGCCACGTGGCAACGTTTTGATAGGTGGGATTGCGTGAGGGTTTGCTTAATTAAGGATCTGCACCTTTTGAGCTAATACCCCTTTGGTTTGGGGTTGATTAGACCTGGAGATTTTAGGGTTCTTGGGGAGATTAGGGAAAGTTTTAATCCAGATTTGGGTTAACAACTTTTTAAATTAATGTTTTAGTGGGAAAAATTGGTTAAGTGGATGGGTTGACGAAAGTTGACCAAGTTTAAATAATAAACCCGGGTTGGTGGGATTGGGTAGGGTCGGTTTAATGGGTATTTGGGTTAATGGGTGGGTAGGGTTGACGTGGCATGGTCTGGTTGGTTGTGGGAGTTTGGTGGTTGGGCAGATTTGGTCCCCAAGGATTTCTTTTTCTTCCACTTTGTTTTAAATGCTGTCAGCGCCCATTTTGTGCCTTGTCAACTTTTGCCAAGTTGTCAAAACTGGCACAAAGGTTTCCAAAAACTTTTCCAAGGGCTTAACTTGTATTATCTTCAAATTCCAGGGACTGATCTTGAACAATCTTCAAACATTTAGGATTATACTTGTACATTTGATATTTTGAGGGTCAAATGTGACAAGTTCTTCAAAGATGAGGGACCATTTTTGCCAATCTTCAATTCTTCAAGGGACTTTTTGCAAAATTCCAAACTTGGGCCCGGTTCATTGTGCGACTTCATTTCCCGTGTTCGTTTTTGATTGATTCTTGTGTTCTTTTGCCATTTCCTCAATATCCGTACCTAAAAATACACAAGTAACAAACACGAGCATATATTTGGCATGTTTTATGATATTTTATGCATTTTAAGGCCGTTTTGGACGATGAGACCATGTATAAATGCAGTCTCATCACTACTATACCTCCACCCCCTGCTAACATCCATGCTGCCTATCCTAGAAAAGACTTGTCATGGACTGGTCTTCCTTGTTTTGAAAAACAGGATGACATTGAGTTTGACTTGAGTGCTTATATACCTAATAACCTTGATACAGAAGAGTCTCTAGTTAAAACTAGTGTCATTAGGGATTTTAAACAGGAACAGGTTGGCTTAAAGCAAATTGACAACCCTGTTAGATTTTCAAAAGAAGGAATTTCTAGCAGCAATCCAAACTCTAAGAGCATCTCTCCCAAATCTAAGGCTAGGCCACAGTCTCCTAAACCTACCATTAAATATGCTGGTATGTACAGGAATGTCAGAGGTAATCAAAGAAATTGGAATGACCAAAAGTCTCATCAATTAGGAAAAGACTTTGTGATCAATACCAAGCCCTGCTTCACATGTGGCAGTTTTGAACACACTTATCAAGAGTGTAAGGCACCAATGGAGATGGTGGCTGCAAATCCCTTAAAGGATATGCAACCTAAAGCCATTCTTCTAAATGCAGGGGCAAAATCCTTTTCCCCTGCCAAGTATGTTGCCCCTGCCTTGAGAAATAGAGTAACTGAGAAATATGTTGTTCCAGCCCTTAGAAAGGAAAATGATGTTCACCCAAAGCCCAACACTTCTGTGACCACCCCAACACCTTATACTGCATATAGATCTGGCCCTAGACCTTACCAACACATGAACAGAGGCCAAAACAAAAGGTGGGTTCCCTCTGCTAAGCATAAGGATTCCCCTGCTAAAACTGGGGTATCCCCTGCTAGAAAAGTTGTACATTCTAGGAACATGGGAAGATGGGGAAAAGCTGTGAAAGCCTCAGCTCGTTGGGTTTGGGCACCCAAAAGGGGTACTCAATCTAATGGTGTATCTCTAGTTTTCGATAAGCTATCCTACATTGATACACGAGGTAGATCCAAGTCTGTAATGGCTTGGGTCCCCAAGAAAAACTAATTTGTTTTTCCTTTTGCAGGTGACAAAGAAGACAAGGGATGATAGAGCATATTGGGATAGTGGATGCTCAAGAAGTATGACTGGACACAAAGCTTACTTGTCTAACTTTGTACCCCTGCATGACAATGATGGTGTTTCTTTTGGAGATGGGCATGGAACTATAACAGGAAAAGGAACTATTGTCACAAATGGGATGACTTTTGACAATGTGTACTTGGTGAAAGAACTCAAGTATAATCTCTTCAGTGTGTCACAGATGACTGATAACAAGAATTTTGTCTTGTTTACTGACACTGAATGCTTGGTATTAGGAAAGGAGTTTGTCTTGCCAAAAGACACTCCAATTGTACTCAGAACACCAAGACAGAAGAACATGTACACAATTGATCTCAAGGACATATCTCTCCAAGACAATGAAACATGTTTCATTGCCAAAGCTTCAGCAGATGAATGTAAGAAATGGCATAGAAGACTTGGTCATCTTAATTTCAAGAACATGAACAAACTAGTAAAGCATAATCTGGTTCATGGTCTTCCTTCTAAGTCTTTTGCCACTGAACATACTTGTGCAGCATGTCTGAAAGGGAAGCAACACAGAGCATCTTGCAAGTCAAAAACAAGTATGTCCACCACCAAGCCATTGGAACTACTTCATATGGATCTTTTTGGTCCTACTTCTGTGGCAAGTATAATGAAGAAATGGTACTGCTTAGTGATTACTGATGATTTTTCAAGATTTACATGGACATTCTTTCTATTTGAAAAGAGTGACACTGCTGATATACTCATTGGGTTCATCAATCAAATTGAACTGTCAAAAAGCATGAAGGTAGTTACCATAAGATCAGACAATGGTGGTGAGTTCAGAAATCAGAAACTGGATTCTTTCTGCATAAACAAAGGCATCAAGAGGCAATTCAGCATTGCTAGAACACCTCAACAGAATGGAGTGGCAGAAAGAAGGAATAAGACACTCATTGAAGCTGCAAGAACTATGCTGTCTGATTCCAAACTTCCAGTTATCTTTTGGGCTGAAGCTGTATCCACTGCTTGCTATGTACAAAACAGGGCCTTGGTTGTCAAGGCACACAACAAGACCCCTTATCAGCTGTTTAATGGAAGACCTCCCTTAATTGACTTTTTTAGACCTTTTGGGTGTCATGTTATCATCTTGAACACCATTGACAATCTTGGTAAGTTTAGTGAAAAGGGTGATGATGGATACTTTGTGGGTTATTCCTTAAACAGCAAGGGATATAGGGTCTTCAACAAGAAGACAAGCAAAATCACAGAAAATCTTCATGTGAACTTTCTTGAAGACAAACCTGAAGATGTTCAAACAGGTCCTGACTGGTTCTTTGATATAGATGTACTTTCCAAGTCCATGAATTATGTACCTGTTGTCTTGCAGAACACTAACATTTCAGGTACTCAAGAAACAATTAGTGCTGAGAAGTCACCTCTGAGGTACATGAATGTACCCTCATTGTTTCCTAGTGAAGCTGATAAACAAGAAGATAATTCTGCTTCAGGAAAAGAACAGCCAATCTCGTCCCCTGCTATGACTGAAGGCAGTGGAATGGCTGAAAGCAGTGGAATCCAGGATTCCCCTGCTAGAGGAATTGATTCCTCTTTCACAAAGGATCATGATGCTAATGAGACTACTGATGCAGAAAGAGAATCCCCACTCATCTCATCATCTACACCCATAAATGATGGTCCTATCATATCCAGCAGTGGAAGCAGAATCATCAGGAGTGGAGGCCCTAGTTATTCAGAGCTTCATTCTGCTCACAAGCACCCATCTTTAGGTCATGCTGTCTCATTTGGAAGTTCCTTAGAGGACTTTTTTACTAATCAAAATAGCCCCATCAATTCTGATTTGGAAGAAGATGAAACAGAAGTCATCATGCAGCCTACCTATAGAATCAATAAGGATCATACTATCTCTCAGATCATTGGCGATCCTGAAGCCCCCAGACATACAAGGTATACAGCAAAGGAGCACAGCTTCATTGCTAACATCACCATGAAGTTCAATCATGAAAACATACAATGTTGTCTGTTTACTGCATTTTTGTCACAAGAAGAGCCAAAGAAGATTTTTCAGGCTTTAAATGACCCAAGCTGGGTTGAAGCTATGCAAGAGGAGCTCTTACAATTCGACATACAAGAGGTTTGGATTCTGGTTGATTGTCCCAAATGGGCAAGGCCTATTGGGACCAAGTGGGTACTAAGGAACAAAAAGGATGAAAGGGGAATAGTTGTCAGGAACAAAGCAAGGTTAGTAGCACAAGGGTATACTCAGGAAGAAGGGATTGATTATGAAGAGGTGTTTGCTCCAGTAGCAAGGATTGAAGCTATTAGATTATTTCTTGCTTATGCCTCATTCATGGACTTCACTGTTTTCCAGATGGATGTGAAAAGTGCCTTCTTATATGGCACCATTGATGAAGAAGTCTATGTCATGCAACCACCAGGGTTTGAAGATCCAGAACATCCTGACAAAGTATACAAAGTGAAAAAGGCCATGTATGGCCTTCACCAAGCTCCCAGATCCTGGTATGGTACTCTTTCCAAATATCTCCTAGACAATAGATTCAGCAGGGGGAAGATTGATCAGACCCTGTTTACCAAGAAACAAAAGGGTGACCTTCTGCTAGTACAAGTCTATGTGGATGACATCATTTTTGGATCAACTAACTCCATGCTTAGCAAAGAGTTTGCCAAATTGATGCAGGATAAATTCCAAATGAGTGCCATGGGAGAACTAAACTTCTTTTTGGGGTTACAAGTTCAGCAGCGGAAAGATGGGATATTTATCTCACAAGACAAATATGTGGCTGAGATTGTAAAGAAGTTTGGCATGTCTGATGGGAAGAAGGTGTCCACTCCCATGGACAAGGATCATCCATGGGGCAAGGATGGTCCTGGAAAGCCTATAGATGTCAGGAATTACAGGTCTATGATTGGGTCTCTTATGTATCTCACTGCTTCAAGACCTGACATCATGTTTGCAGTCTGCTTATGTGCAAGATACCAGGTGTCACCAACAGAGTGTCACTTATTTGCTGTGAAAAGGATTTTTAGGTATCTAAAATGTCATCCTACCTTAGGACTCTGGTATCCAAAGGAGTCACCATTTGAGCTGATAGCTTATTCAGATAGTGATTATGCTGGTGACAACAATGATAGGAAGTCTACAACAGGGGGATGCCAATTTTTGGGGAGCAGGCTTATATCTTGGCAATGTAAGAAGCAGACTATCATGGCAACATCCACAACTGAAGCTGAGTATGTAGCAGCTGCTGCATGCTGTGGTCAAGTTCTTTGGGTGCAAAATCATTTGCTTGATTATGGGTATAACTTTCTTAAAACCAAGATATTCATTGACAACAACATCACTATTTGCATCATAAAGAACCCTGTTTTTCATAGCAAAACCAAACACATTGAAATTAGACATCACTTTATCAGAGATAGTTTTGAAAAAGGACTGATTGTCCCTGAGAAAATTGATACAGAACTTAATGTTTCTGATCTTTTAACAAAAGCTTTTGATGTAGGGAGGTTTCAGTATCTGGTTGCAGGTATTGGAATGGTTACTCCTTAAAAATCTGATGTCTCTTTTGTCATGTATAATCAGGGTTACTTCACTGCTGTTGTTGTATCATTGTTAGTCAATTTTACCATTTCTTTCATTCCACTGCTTTTTAACACTGATTCCCCTGCTTGGGGTTCATTCCCTTGCCAAGAGGATTTTTCTCTTAAGCTGGGTGTGTTCTTTTTACAAAAGTGGTTTTATGTGGTTTTAGACTTACAATGCAGAGGTTCATATGGTGCATACTATTCTCCTTGGTGGATCAGGTATATACTCTATGTTTCAGGGGAGGTTAGGTCAAACCTTTAGGATTCAGGGTATTCTTAGGATGCTCATATATGATCTTAGATCATATCCACTGGTGAGTGAGGGTTCAGGTTAATGATGACTTGCTGCAAAGCTTGTCAGAATTCTGAAACCTTGAGGCACTGTAGTGTGTGCTTACATTTCTCTATTAAAACAGCTTGCTGTTCAAATACAGACCTGAGGCACACATTGCCAAGACTGACTGACCATAGGTAAGGGACAAGGTTGGGATGGTGACTGGGGTATGCATGATTTCTTGGGATAACCTGGTGTAGGGGGACTTATGTATTAACTTTTTGTATTGGGACAATTGCTGAATAGAGGACTCTTGAGTTTCTATGTATCTATCTTGTGTATACAAGTGTGTGCATTAGAGCAGAGCTAGTTAGCATTAGTCTCTTCATGACTAGTTCAATATCCCTAGGAAAGTTTCCCCTGCTTTTATCTTTTATTCCCCTGCTTTCACAACATTCCCCTGTTTGACCATTGACCGACAATACCGTTACCCTGTTCATAGCCGTTGGGCCTGCTTGCTTAAATTTTGGTTAGGGAATATTTTATTCTTTTTAAAAGATATTTAAGGCGCTTTCTTCGTTGATTGGTAATCTTTTCCTTCTATTTCAAATATATTAATTTTTTATCAAGATTTATCCTTGATATTTTTGCAATTTGAAAATTTTGGTCCAATCACAGCCCTTCAATTTGTCTATATAAACTTAATTCCCTTTACCAGCAGGTCCATAAATCTCTCTCGACCTAATCCCACTTACCTCCCATCTCTATAAACCTCTAAACTATTTTCCAAATTCATCATGACCCTTAAAATTGCTCCTAATCATAACCAAATTGCTTTGCTTCATGATGAACCAGCCGAGTTTGCTGAGGCTGTGGCCTTTCTAAAGTCTTCGTACTTCAGAGTGGCCCTTCTCATCAATCCTCGCATTTATACCTCACACATTCAACAGTTCTGGTCTAAAGCCATGACCAAAACAGTGAATGGAGAGGTCATAATTCAAAGCACAGTTGATGGTCATTCCAAGGTAATCACACTTGCCTCCATCAGGGAGAATCTCCTCCTTGATGATGAGGATGGAATAACCAACTTTTCTGAGGCTGAAATTTTTGAAGGTCTTGATAAATTGGGGTATAAACTTTCTGAAAATCAAAAATTAAAGTTTGCTAAAGGCCAGTTTGCCCCTCATTGGAAATTTTTGATTCATACTATTATGCAATGTTTGTCACCCAAAACCACTGCTTTTAATGAGGTTGGTAGTGAGATAGCTTCTGCCCTGATCTGCTTTGCAACAGGAAGGAAGTATTGTTTTTCTCAAATAATTTTTAAAGGCATGGTTAAAAATGTTTCAAGCACCTCAAAGTTTTGTATGTATCCAAGGTTTATAGAAGTTTTGCTGAATATGAGTGATCATGGTCCCATTACACACAAAAACTATTTTTCAGCCACCAAACACACAACCAAACTTTTCACCACATTACTTGCACCATCACCTTTGTTTTCTGGCAGAAACATTCCATTCACTTCAATTATGCTAGACCAAATCAGACGGGAAGAAGCCAAAAATCAAACAGCCATAAATCAACCTGCTGAATCCCCTGCCAAGAACCTACCACCTGCTGATCCACAACAAGAAAGGCGTTCAAAATCCAGGTTTGCCAGGTCTCCCTTGCCTGGTGAATCTTCACAAGCAGCAGAAAGGAGAGTCTCCAAGAGTTTGGAGCAACCTGGGGGTTTGGCTGCCACTACTGTCTCATCCTCAAGGGGTGAGCAGGATAGTGACACCATCAATAAGTCCTCTCCCCCACTCCATGATATCCAACAAGGGGAGAAATTCCCTTCTAGGATTGAGAGCAGTATGAAACCTTTGACAAATCTGGAATTGACGAAAATGTGCATGAGTCTGAAAAGGCAGAATGCACAACTAGTACAAGATGTCAAAAAGCAAGGTCTAGTTATCTCTCACCTGGAAACCAGACTTGCTACTCTTGAGGGGAGGAGAAAGCCCAGACTGATTCTTTCCACAGATGAGGATGCTTCCAAAGGGGAGGAAATTCCACACACAGAAGGATCTACTGAGTATTATTCATATCCTGGTGGGGAGCATGGAAAGATAACAAGTGCTAAGAAAGGAATGGAGAGAGAAAGTGCTGATAAGGGAAGTGACAAGGGGAGTGCAACCAAAGATATTGCTCAAACATTGCTCACCATGGGCAATCAAGAAGAAGCCCCTGCTTCAAAAGTTTCCCCTGCCATTGCTGATCCCACTGCTGTAAGTTTATCCCCTGCTAAGAACATTACTCAAACATTTGTTAGGAAGAACAGAAAGCAACCAGCTCAGAAGGGGATAACAATCAAAGAACCTGCATCTAAAGCAAAACCAGCACCAGCAGTGGATCCAAAAGACAAAGGAAAAGGAATCATGGTGCAACAACCCAAGAGAAAATACAAGCATCTGACTCCTGAACAGCAGAAGGTCCAAGAAGCACATGATGCACAAGTAGCTCTCAGGCTACAACAAGAGGAAATGGATATGCAGGATCAAAGGATGGAGAAGATGAGGCCCAAAGATATGCTAAAACAGGTTGAGATTATGCATAGGGAACTAGATGACAGGGTACCTCATGTTGGAGAGTTTCTTGATCAATGGGAGAAGGAGTTGAAAAATGCTCCTTTGGAAGACAGGTATGAGTTGACTTGCCTTGTTTACAAATATCAAACTGAATATCTGGAAAGAAGGGCAATGCAAATTCAGAGTGAGAAGTATCGAACGTCAGAGAAAGGGCAACTTGATCACTACAAAGTTCTGCTTAAAAGGTATAGAAAGTGGAAGGATGGTGACTTCAGAGATATGAGCTTTGAAGCCATAAAGAGAGCAGTGAGACCAGTTCTAAAGTTGTATGATGTGGAGGATTGGATGACCATCAACACTCCTGAGGAAGCTGAGTATCTTAGGAGACAAAGTGAAGTGCTACAGAAAGCTAGAGCAACAAAGAAAAGAAAAGCTGGAGAGACTACACAAGCAGGTGCATTATCCCAAGCAGGGGCATCGGACCAAGCAGGTGAAAGTTTTCCAGAAGTACTTGAGAAGTCTGTACTTAATGTACAAAGAGCAGCTAAGAGACTCAAGAGAATGGAGCAAGTGGGCATAATTACTAAAGAGTCTCAAGGGCCATCAAATGATGAAATTGATAAACAGCTGATTTTGCAGGAAAATGATGAAATCTCACCTAGTGAACTTGGAAAGAAGTTTGCTATTATAGAGTATGCTGTTTATGAACACAAAGGGAGAACTTGGTGGAAGCTTACAAGGGCTGACAATACAGCACAGACATTTCTAAGCCTAGATGTCATGTTTCAAATTTTGGATAGTGAAGACTTAGAAGATCTGTGGAAAATATTGAAGAAAACGTTTGCTGCAAAACCTCCTACCATGGATGGTGTGGAGAAGGATTGGGTAATCTGGGAGTGCATGCATAGAATGTATGAACATGAATTATTTGATCCTCTATTTGATGCAGTGAATAAAGGAGATTTGGTGTATTGGAAGCTATTTACAAATTCTGGGGTTTATGAGGTAGTAATGGAAGGTGTGAGTGTTTATTTACTCAATCATAGGTATTATCCCTTCTCTCAGGAAACCTTGAAGAAGTTAGCACAGGCTAAGTTAATTGTTGATGCCAAAAAGCCTGTTGCTTATGATCTGGTAAGAATGGTTCATAGTCAGATTTGGCTAGAGAGTTTGTAAGCATCCTCATCAACTAGCATTTATTCAGAAACTTGTCTTTTAGGGGAAAGCACAAGTTTAGGGGAGGATTGTTGGGAATAAATCTATGCTTACTTGTTTCCCCTGCTAGTTGATTATTCATACCCCTGCTAGAGTAAGTTCCCCCTGCTAAATAACAAAGGCAGGGGGATCCGTTCCCCTGCTGGAGTCAAAGGTCCTGCCGTCAAGATAAACATGGAATAGATTTTTACGCGTTTCAGTTATTATTCCTTAATACTTTCCATAGTTTGTTAGTAGTGATCTTGTACGTGGGTCCTTGTATCTATAAAAGGACTCACTAGGTTAGCATGCAAAGTGTGTCTTTCTCATTTTGTTTTTCATTATTATTACTTTAAGGTTTTGTAAACCCTAATACCACTTTGGGTATTCGTATATCTTTGATATATTAAAGTTCAACGTTTGAATCTCATTTGTTCTTGTGCTAAACATTATATTCCGCATCTTGTTTAGTTACTTTGCTTTGCAAAGTTTCTCTAGTGTTAGATTGAATTCTTTCTCTCTATCACAACCCTTAAACAAGCTATTAAGGTTTAAGATCTGACTTTGGGATCAATAGCCCGACTAGGGACTATACGTCATCATGTCCCCCCAGTCTAGTGGACGCAGGTGCTAACCACGACTACTAGACTATGAATCTCTAAGGCCCCTTCGCAGACATCCCATAAAAAGAAACTTCATGTAAATCACACATGAAATGAGTTTTAAATATGCATCAAAGTCAAACTCCACTAGTACTACCTTTCTTTGGGAACCGGGAAAGGCATTAACCACGTCAGAAGGGCCAACTAACCAACACCGTAGGATGAAGCAATTCGTTAGACACATGTCGCAAGATCCCGTACGTCGAGAGTGTATATAAATGCAGTGTTGATACAAAAGTTGGGTGATCTTTGCTAGACCCGAATTAGGCTTAATTCGGGTTGGCTGGACTCCGGCTCCTGCACCAAGTGAATCGTATGGTTGGGATCCTGCACACTAAACAACACGCGTTAGGGTTATCGTGGGAATGTTTCCCACGATTAGACTCCGGCGTGAGAGTAAGTAATTGATTAGGGTTATAGGAATCAGATGGGAGTTTGAGATTGTCGAATGTAATACCTTTGTGGAACCCTTGGGGGTTCCTTATATAGGCAGTGAAACCCTAATGGGTTGTCACTGATGCTTCGGCCCCAAGGCAAGGATAATCACTAGATTTAGATTGATTGTTATCTTCTAATTATGGTGAGTGAATATCCTCTCCTTTGGGATAAATCCTAATCATAGTAGAAGTATGATTCTGTCTAACCCTGCACCAGGCATGCCGGGCCGTGGGCCGCACATGTGTGTGCGACTACTGTTCATCCAAGCCCATAAGCTCAAATAACATTATTCCTACCCATCTGTGATGGGCCGGATACAGGTAGTACCCGTGGTCCGGGTTAATGACCCGGCTGGGGACTATACGTCATCATGTCCCCCCAGTCTAGTTGTTACAGCCGTAGGCGTAACCTCTAGACTATCAAGATGCTCCCTGGACGTACCAAGAAAAGATCTTTTGAGGGAATGTCAATTATCAAAAATTTGTTTTGGCCGCACACGTGGCTGCCTAACTTTAGGAATTTATTCCAATAGTACCTCAGTCGCACGTGACAACCGAGACAAATTAAATGTAGCATTGAATTTGGTCCTATGTAAGACCGCATATCCCGACATATTTGACTGTTCACCTGCCACTTGACTGACAAAGTGCAAACAGTCAGAACCTCGAGCGGCGTAAACTACTGAGTCAGAAGTGACCCGTGGGCCCCACCTGACTTTTCACTTGCCACTTACACCCTAGCCACACGATTAAGGATAGTGGCAAACACATGTCATGCATCCAACAGACCATGACTCATAAGGCAACCCTATAAATAAGCCACCCCTACGGCTGTGTGTAACACACAGTCCTTTTCTCCATTTCTGTCATTAAAGCTTATCTTCTTAGCACCACTTTCTCATGCACGGATCCCTTCCATCGCAGGTGAGAACACCACGTCCTTAACTTTTTATTTAATAATGGCCCAAAGAAACAACCCCTCCATTAGATCCGTGCTCAATGTAATGACCCAGGAGCAGTTAGATCACTTTTGCACCAATTACTTCATTCCAACCAATCTACACCCTTCACACCCTGGTGCCGGAGACCTCATAACTGAGGCTCCGCAGGGAAAGACTGGCCTATATACTCGTCTTTTTGATGCGGCGAACTATCGCATTCCTTTCACTCGCTTCCTCATAGATCTCTTAGGATATTATGATGTACATATTAGCCAGCTTCACTGTATAGGCGCATGTAAGGTTAGTCAGTTTGAAATCCTTTGTCGTGCTAGAAGAATCCCACCAACCGTAGAGCTTTTCCGGCTATTTTACACACCTAGTTTAGTAAATGGTTGGTTATCCTTTAAGAAACGATCTCCCAATAGCCCCCAGTCCTATAACAAGCCCATGGACTCCTTGAAAAACTGGTACGACCATTATTTTTTCATTGACTCGATAGTATGGTCGGCCGATTATGTCTTCAAACATAGATTACCTCATGATTGTTAACACTTGTTATGCTATGTATAAGTCCGTGGTAGGCACGACAATTTTGATGATTTTGAAACTTGTTTATATTCTTTTAGATATCATGTAACTGTGTCGCATGACATGTCACGTCTTACCCAGAATAAAACTAAGTCAATACTTTACTAGACGTGCGGCGTGCGTCTTTACTATGCAAAGCACTACGTGAGCGCGACATATGGAAACTTATCACAACGTCTCGTGAATAAGGTGTCTAGTAAGGATAAATGATCCGCGTCACTGGGGTTGCATCCCTCTTATGTGACAAGTTGAATTATTAGGTTAACTTAATCCTCTTACCCCACCTGGAGGTGCATTATACATGTACGGTATTGAACGAATACATATGAATAAGACATGGCATATTATAATAATAACAATTAAATCCATATGACTATAACGAAATCTAAATAAAAAAAATTTGCACAAAACAAGTCGTGGAGCTAGCTAGGCACCACGGCGTTTTATTAGAACGTTTACATTTTTTATTTTAACAAGAATGGGAAGTCCTAAAAACAAAAAAGAACCTAGAAAAAACATAAGAAACAAAACAGAGGGAGCACATGGATCTTCATTAAAGCCAGATATAGCAAAGTATCCATGCGGAAGCCGTAGCTTTCAAAGATAGCACCTTTTGATATTGGAGATGTTCCACGTGCGTTCCAGATCGCGGCCATCCATGTCACGTAACTTGTACGCGCCCCGTCCTAAGGCTTCCGTGACCTCATACGGTCCTTCCCACTTAGGACCCAGCTTTCATGTATTCTCCGCTCGACTTGCTTCGTTGGCACGATAGACATAATCTCCCGGTCGAAAAGAAACACCTTTAACCTTGGCATCATAATAAGCCTTCATTTTAGCCTTGGACTTGGCCTCATTGAAAGCCGCTATCTCCCTTTTTTTCGCCAACAAATCCAGATTGATCCGCAGTTGCTCGTCGTTCGTGACGACATTAACCTCCGTCGTGCGGATGGTAGGCATTCCTATTTCTGCTGGTATAACAGCTTCAGTGCCGTAGGCCAATGCGAATGGAGTGTCCTGGTTGGCTGTTTTGATCATAGTCCTATGCGCCCATAGAACATGTGGTAGTTCGTCCACCCATTTGGCACTTCGTTCCTCCAAGCGTGCCTTGATGCCATTTCCCAAGCTTCTATTTTCCCGTTCCACAAGACCATTTGTCTGCGGGTGCTTAACAGACGCGAAGCGCCGTTTGATATTCAATGCTGCGCACCAGTCCTTAAATGGATTATCCGCGAACTGCTTCCCGTTGTCCGAGATTATTTCTCCTGGTAAGCCAAAGCGGCACACGATGTTCTCCCAAACAAACTTTTTAACTTGTTTGCCTGTGACGGATTTGACTGCCTTAGCCTCTATCCAACGTGTAAAGTAGTCCACTGCGACAATCAAGAACTTGACTTCCCCCGCAGCTACAGGAAATGGTCCTGCAATGTCGATCCCCCACTTGTAGAATGGCCAAGGAGATTTAATAGGTGTAAGTTCCTACTGCGGATGTCGCGGCACTGGTCTGTGCACTTGGCAATCACTGCACTTGCGAATCATGTCACGTGCGTCCCTATGCATGGTAGGCAAATAATATCATGTGCGTAGGGCTCGAGCCACCACAGATCGGGGGCCCGCGTGCATGCCGCATAACCCTTCATGTATCTCACTGATTACGTAAGTGGCCTGACGTGGTCCCACACACCGCAACCATGGCTGCAAGAAAGAGCGCTTATAAAGGATACCTTCTCGAAGCTCGAAGTGCTGCGACTTCCTTCTGATGCGTCGTGCCGCTTTTTCCTTGTCTAGAAGAGTTTCATTAGTCAAATAGTTGACGATCGGGGTCATCCATGTAGGTCCGTCCTCCTCAACTATAGCAGCGACCTCCCCTTCTGTTATAGACTTTTCCTTGAGTATTTACACCAAGACTTGCTTGGATAAGTGGGCGAAACTTGTAGACGCGATCTTGCTAAGAGCGTCCGCCTTCTTGTTCTCACCTCTTGGTACCTGCTTGATAGAAAACTTGCTGAAAGCCGCGATGAGTGACTTGACTTTCTCCAAGTATCGAACCATGTTATCTTCCTTAGCTATATATACTCCCAGAATGTGGTTCGCGACAAGCCGTGAGTCCACGTAGGCCTCAAGGTTGCGGACTCCCATTCTAGCGATGATTTTAAACCCGCAATCAATGCTTCATATTCTGCCTCATTATTGGTGGCTGTGAACTCAAAGCGAAGGGCGTACGTAAACTCCATTCCTTCCGGATTCGTAAGGATGAGACCAGCTCCTGACCCATCCGTACACGAAGATCCGTCCGTGAATAACACCCATGGTTCTGCTGGAGTTTCGTCTTGTTTTACGATTGGTCCTTCTTCATCCGGCTTCTCTATCAAGAAATCCGCCAAGATTTGGCCTTTAACAGTTGTGCTTGGTCTATAAGATATGTTGTGTTCTCCCAATAGAATGCTCCACTTTTGTAGCCTACCTGCCACATCCGGTCTAGAGATGACTTGTTTTATTGGTTGGTCAGTAATGACTACAATTGGGTGTGCCTGAAAGTATCAGCGCAACCGTTTTGTAGCAAACACTAGCGCCAAAACCAATTTTTCCATAGAGGAGTAATTCAATTCCGTCCCTTGTAATGTTCTACTTATGAAGTAGACCGGAGTTTGGACCGTGTACCTATCCGTCATGAGTACCACACTTATTGCTCCATGTGTGGCTGATAGATACATAATGAGCTCCTCCTTTGGCTGGGGAGCTACTAGCATGGGGAGAGATGCGAGGTGTTGCTTGAGTTGACCAAAGGCTTCCTCAGCTTCCTTTATCCACCGGAAGTCTCCCTTCTTAATGCACTTCTTGAGTTTTTGAATAGGGGGAGTGACTTCTCTGCGGACTTTGATAAGAACCTGTTTAGCCCGGCCATCTTCCCATTTAAGGACTATACCTCTTTTCTGGGCAGGGCTTAATGCCATTTGGATAAATCATATATCCAAGGAACATTCCTTCCGTTGCCCTAAACGTGCATTTCTTTGGATTTAGCTTCATATTAATCCTCCTTAATGTGTCGAACGTCTCTTGGACGTCTCGGAGAAGCGCATCCTCCGTGTGACTTTTGATGACAAAGTCATCCACATAGACTTCCAGATTGCGGCCTATATGTGAGTCAAAGGCTTTGTCAACAAGTCGCTGGTATGTTGCCCCGACGTTATTTAGTCCGAACGGCATTTTTGTATAACAGTATACGCCTTGACTAGTATGGAACGCCGTCTTCTCTGCGTCCTCCTCTGCCATCTAGATCTGGTGGTATCCTTTATATGCGTCTAAGAAGCACTTAAAGGGATATCCACATAGAGATTCCACCTTCCAGTCAATCTCTGGCAACGGGTAACAATCCTGCGGACAGGCTTTGTTCAGATCCGTGAAATCCACGCACATGCGCCAGCTTCCGTCGTGCTTTTTGACCATGACTGGGTTGGATAACCACTCATGGTAGTATACCTCGCGCATGATACTCGCATCCACCATTTTACGTACCTCATCCAATATCACTTGGTTGCGCTCAGGTGCCTGACCGCGCTTCTTTTGCTTGACGGGTGGGTATCCCTGGCGGCTCTAGAGCCTATGTTCTGCTATCGCGCACGATACGCCCGTCATATGCTTGGGCTCCCATGCGAATAAATCTAAGTTTTCCTTCAAAAGAGAGCACATGGCCCTCTTGCCATTATCCGAGAGCATTCCCCCTATGGACACCTCTTGTTCTGGGTAATCAGGATGGATTGCCACCTTCCAATTGATAGGTGGTGATCCGTCCTTGGGGGGGAACAGATGGAACCGGTGTTGTCACGGCATGACACTCGGATGCTGGTACGATTGTGTTATAGATGGTGATAGTTCCTCCTTCCATAGGGAATTTGATCATTCCGTGTGCCGTGGAAGGTACCGCCCGTATGGCCAGGATACCTGGTCTGCTGATAGGTGTGTAAACACCCATCCTTTTTACCACTTAATTACAATAATAACCGAGCCAAAACGTGTATTTTATGTCATTTATGACGGAAATATGCGTGGTTTGTGTTTTTGTTGTGATTTAGGATGAAAAGGTGAAAAGTGGAGAAAACACGGGTATTCACGGGCTTTTATTGAAGAAAAGGATGAAAGACGAAGTCAAGAAGTCAAGAGTGCAAAAAGAACGGAAGTCCAAGACCAATTCTGAAGATTTATCGAAGAAAAAGTCAAAAGACGGAAGTTTACTAAAAGCCGAAGAACTCAAGTCTTATTAATTGAAGAATTAAAAGACGAGTTTAAAGAAATCCCGAGCCAAAAGTCATTAAAGTCCAAGATTAACAAAAGATTAAGAAAGGAAGGACTTAATGGTGCAATTAAGAAGAAATGAAGGAGGGGAGGAAGCTTCCTAAGCATTCCCTAATCCTCCCCTATATATAGATCACTAGGATAATCATTTCATTTGGTTGGCTAATAGTGACAATTAGTTCTTCTACTTTTAATTACCTTGTCATTTAATTACTTGTCAAATTTAAATACTTATCTTGCACCTTAATTACCATTTAATTTCAATTAAGTGTTCTTTTAATTCTGGTTAATCTTTATCTTTATTGTTTGATCTCATCCTACCTTTCTTTAATCTTTGATTTTAATGTTCATGTTCATGTTCTTACTTTGATCAAAGTGGGTTTTGATTATTGTGGTTATTATTGTTAGTTTTATTGTTTTGGTTTGATAGATTATCATTAGTTGATTATTTGTTATTAGTTTGATTTAATCATGTGGTTGATTTTGATTAGTTTAGATTGGATTCGTGTTATTTTTTGTTCTTGCGTGTTCTTCGTTCGTGTTCATTTCCCAGGTATATTCCGGATCAAAGATTTGTTCAGAATGGTCTGAACCAAGCAAAAGTTCTGAACCAAGCAAAAGTTCTGAACCAAGAAAGTTCTGAACCAAAGTTCTGAACCAAGCAAAAGTTCTGAACCAAGAAAGTTCTGAACCAAAGTTCCGAACCAAGCAAAAGTTCTGAACCAAGGAAGTTCCAAACCAAGCAAAAGTTCTGAACCAAGCAAAAGTTCTGAACCAAGAAAGTTCTGAACCAAAGTTCCGAACCAAGAAAAAGTTCTGAACCAAGGAAGTTCCGAACCAAGAAAAAGTTCTGAACCAAGCAAAAGTTCTGAACCAAGAAAGTTCTGAACCAAAGTTCCGAACCAAGCAAAAGTTCTGAACCAAGAAAGTTCTGAACCAAGAAAGTTCTGAACCAAAGTTCCGAACCAAGCAAAAGTTCTGAACCAAGGAAGTTCCGAACCAAAGTTCTGAACCAAGTAAAAGTTCTGAACCAAGGAAGTTCCGAACCAAAGTTCTGAACCAAGCAAAGTTCCGAATAAAGACTTTATTCCGGATAAGTGACATATTCCGGATAAAGGAATTACTCCGGATGAAGGTTTTGTTCAAAAATTCCGAATGAGTGTCTTGTGTTGATTTATTCCGAACGAAGAAGAATTATTCCGGGTGAAGGTGACATTCCGAACGAGTAATTATTCCAAGTGAGGTATTTTCAGGTTCTTTTTAGTTTCTGTTTTTAATTTTTAATTTTCAAGCATTATTTTTCCCGCCTTTTTCCTTAGTCGCACTTTAAGATTACTTGCCTTAGATTTATTTTAGCCTTGCCTTAGTTTAAGTTTTAGTTGCGTTTTAAGTTTGCCTTAGATAGTTTTAAGTTCGCATTATTTACTTTAAGTGCCTTTTAATTTCTCGTCACGCTTTTAAATACTTGTCATTTACTTTAAATTAGACTTAGATTTTACTTTAAAGCCATTTTACTTTAATAGTCTTGCACATTTTATTTTAAAACCACCAAAAATATTTGTTTCACCAAAATCAACTGAGTCGTACTTTGAACCGAGAATTAATTCGTTAAGATACCGAGAACACGAACTTTAACTTTTATACGGGGTGTCAAAATCTTTGTATCAAATGGCGCCGCTGCTGGCTCTTTTCGTAAAGATTAACGGTTTTCTGTGAGAGACGCGTTGCTTTTTGGGATCCGTTCACTCGTGAACGTTATTTTCCGTGTCAAAAATTTTCAATAAATCCCAAAAACATTTGAAAAATCATAAAAAGCATTTCTTTTTTAAAAGTTTTGCACCAAAAATATTCCTCTTTATCCTCTATTATGTTTAATTCTTTTCTTTACCCCTCTTATTTATAATTCTTCATGGATTCGTCTTGCGTACGGTGTGGGAGACCATGGCATGGTTTTCAAACATGTCAATGGTGTACTTGTAAACGGTGTGGTTTTGATATCGACGATACACAATTTGGATTTTGTCCATTTTGTAATTCAACAAATTCATACTTCAACTCTTACAATACTTTCCCACCCTCTCCCGTCTATGACAATCCCTATCCTCAAGACGCACCGGGTTTTTCTCCATACCTGTGGTGCTATATTTGTGGGGGCCCTCATGATGCTTCTTCTTGTGATCCGTCGAAGGTCTTTGAGAAAGTTCCGTGCTATCATCCCAGTGTTTATAACTTTGAGCCCCCACGTCACACTATCAATCATCAACCCTTTTGTGCACTTCCTCCTGAGCAACTTGCCACAATTTTTGACAACTCTCAAAAAGTTCAAGAAGCTTGCAACAAGATGATGGAGAAATGTCAAGCGGATCAGCACCAAGAGCAGGTATCTAAACTTAATGCTTATACTCCTCCTCTTGTGGATCCATATTATTATGACAGTGATGACGATGAGAGTCCTATTTCTTGGATCGATGAGAATGCTATTCCTTCTCACGACTTGCCGGAGATTCAACCATCCTAAGGGATAAGGATATTAGCACAATTCCTGCAAAGGAATCCGACGAATTCAATACGTTTAGTGATGATAACCTTGTCCCAATTCCAAGTGAATCTGAGTTGACATCTGACAGTGACCATGAGTTTTATGCACTTTCTTTTGATGATGTTCCTTCCACCAACACTTTGGGAGAGGATTCTTTTGCTTTCTCTAATCCTCTTTTTGATCAAGATGATGATTTTACTACTAGTGATGACGAGTCACTATCTGATGAAGACGTTCCGAAGGAAACTTTCAAGATTTATTCGAAGCCTTTATTTGATTTTGATGACGATTACATATCTAGTGAGGTGAATCCTCTCTTTGACGAAGGGATTGAGGACATTGATAGCTCTGCTTCTCTTGCTATTGATGAGCATGCTTTGTTAGCCATGCCCCCTTCTATCGCAGAGGTGGAGAGTTCTGACTCTACTGGAAAGGTATCGCAGGTAGAAGGTAATTATTCTCTTACTTCTCCTACTATATTGTCCCCTCATCCCACTGAAATCACATCCAAGCGGGTGATGTATCAATTTCACTCTCCGAGGAATGAGGATGAGTGCTTTGACCCGGGAGGTGAAAATGACCATTCTTTGATTGATAACCTTACGGCTTTGCCAACTGGTCAGCATCCATTGTCTTTGGAGGACGACAGTGTGATTCCTATACCTACCCCACCACCCGTGGATCAGGATTTCACATACTTCTCGTATGTTGAAAAGACCTTCCTACCATTCAAGACCTATCCTCCTGCCTCTCCTTTATTATATTCCTCCGGAAACGAGGACAAGGTCTTTGATCCCGGTATTACATTCGAGGCTTCCCCATGGACCATTTAATCTGAGGTCGAGTCAGGCTCACGACTCGGTAATCAAAAATCAAGCGCTTCTTGGGAGGCAACCCATGCATCTATCTTTTAGCTTTCTTTATCCTAAGTGTAGGGGAGACCCGTTGGTGTTTGCTATTTCCTCTCCTCTCTTAATCAGGGATTCGAGCGCTCAATGATCCACTCTTGATGATTCTTGACGATCCGTGATTCCGTGTTCCCTTCTTCTCGGTTCTATCCTAAACTCTTTTCGATTCACTATTTTATAATTCTCAATATTAAAATAGGAATCTCTTTAGTTGTCTTTTCCTTAACGAGATCTAAACAACGTGCACAATGTCCTAAGTGTAGGGGAGTTTACTCCCACATGCTTAAACATTGAGGACAATGTTTATATTAAGTGTAGGGGTACTTCTATCAAAGTTAAGTGGTCTTTTCCTTGTATTTGTCCTCATTTTAACCGGAAAATCAATTTTTCGACATTTTTCAAAATTTTTGATCTATTTTGGCCTATTAGTTTTTACTTTTGTATAGTTATTTTCTTTCCTTGTTAGAATAAATCTTTAATAAAGTGGTTTTAATTTTCAAACGTTGTGAATCTTTTGACTCAACCCGAGTTTACTTATCTAAGTTTCTCTAGCTAGTATCCTTAACGTGTTTAAGTCAAGTTTTGCTAGGCTTTTATATAGGGAGCTATAAAACGCGAAAGTCTTAACTCTCACGGGTTAAGAACAAGAACTTTTCGCAAGTTCCTATAATTGATCCTAGAGAGTCGTTTATCAAGGGAACTTTAAAACGCGATTTCTGAACTTGAAAAAGTCTAAGAGTTTGCAAGATCCTATAGGCGACTCGAAAACCCAAAACTTTGATTTAATAGGCGAAGCATCCACGAGTCTCATTCCTTGAGATTTTAAACTGTGGAGAAAGAGAGATGATAGAGTCAATTATAAGTTCGGTATTCTTTCATGAATTTATGTGAGTTAATTATAAGCCTATTCTCCCATCGCTTGCTAATAAATTTATCTGCAATAAATAAGGTTGTACGATTTGAAAAGTTACTTAGCTTCTAGCCCAAGATCGTTTAAAAGTTGCTCGGTATGGATTAGAGTTCATAGCCAAGGCATAAGTTATTGAAGCGGGATGCGAAGATTGGCGAGTCCAAAAAGGTCCTAACAAGGCATGAGGGATACATTTTGTTGCTAAAGATCCAAAAGTGATGTGAAGAATCATTTATAAAAAATCAATATGAAGGATCGAGACACACGACGAAAAGCAAAAACTCCCCAAAAGCCATGGAGAAGTGTATCCGAAAAGACCCTAGCAAGGTATGAGGATAAATAGATCCAAGTCATAAAAGGAGGCGGATCCTTGTATATCAAAGTCCAAAATAATGATTGGAGAAAAATGAAGAAGTCGTGGTCCATATATGAAGAATCTCTCAAAATTTCAAGTGAAGAAATTCTTATTATGAAGAGAAGACCATAATTTCATGAACGTCTCTCAAGGTTTGAAGTATGAAGTCGCTGCCAAAGATCGGTCCAAGAAAGGTCTCAAATCGCGAAGCGAGTTATGCCAAGATATGAACTTTATGAGGTCCTGAGAAGCAGTTTTAAAAGATTTTGTCCTTTAGCTAACTATTGATTAAATCGTTCACTTTATTTTTGGACTAAATAACTATCGAAATAAGTCAAAAATGCATCTTCGTGATCATTCAAGACAACAATAAAATATAAGAGATTCACCTAGGAATAAGGGAGTCTAAGTGAATAATTGGCCCACATGAGTTCGTGTTAGTTTACTAACTTATAATAACAATGATCTCGTTTTTAAGCTTGGTTTGGAGAAAGTGAAAACTTGAGGATGATGATTATTCATGACATTTCCAAAACCCAAGGTATGTTTTTGATTTCTTTACTTTGAATGTTTATAGTTTTCTATCTCTTTAATGAAGGCCAATGTGGATTGATTATGATGAAAAATGTAAACGCGCTTTGTAACTAATGCATTGCATGAGGACATTGCTATGGTCAAGTGTAGGGGATTTGATAGGTGTGTAAACACCCATCCTTTTTACCACTTAATTACAATAATAACCGAGCCAATACGTGTATTTTATGTCATTTATGTTGGAATTATGCGTGGTTTGTGTTTTTGTTGTGATTTAGGACGAAAAGGTGAAAAGTGGAGAAAACACGGGCATTCACGGGCTTTTATTGAAGAAAAAGATGAAAGACGAAGTCAAGAAGTCAAGAGTGCAAAAGAACTGAAGTCCAAGACCAATTCTGAAGATTTATCGAAGAAAAAGTCAAAAGACGGAAGTTTACTAAAAGCCGAAGAACTCAAGTCTTATTTATTGAAGAATTAAAAGACGAGTTTAAAGAAATCCCGAGCCAAAAGTCATTAAAGTCCAAGATTAACAAAAGATTAAGAAGGGAAGGACTTAATGGTGCAATTAAGAAGAAATGAAGGAGGGGAGGAAGCTTCCTAAGCATTCCCTAATCCTCCCCTATATATAGATCATTAGGATAATCATTTCATTTGGTTGGCTAATAGTGACAATTAGTTCTTCCACTTTTAATTACCTTGTCATTTAATTACTTGTCAAATTTAAATACTTGTCTTGCACCTTAATTACCATTTAATTTCAAGTAAGTGTTCTTTTAATTCTGGTTAATCTTTATCTTTATTGTTTGATCTCATCCTACCTTTCTTTAATCTTTGATTTTTATGTTCATGTTCATATTCTTATTTTGATCAAAGTGGGTTTTGATTATTGTGGTTATTATTGTTAGTTTTATTGTTTTCGTTTGATAGATTATCATTAGTTGATTATTTGTTATTAGTTTGATTTAATCTTGTGGTTGATTTTGATTAGTTTAGATTGGATTCGTGTTATTTTTTGTTCTTGCGTGTTCTTCGTTCGTGTTCATTTCCCAGGTATATTCTGGATCAAAGATTTGTTCAGAAAGTTCTGAACCAAGCAAAATTTCTGAACCAAGCAAAAGTTCTGAACCAAGAAAGTTCTGAACCAAAGTTCTGAACCAAGCAAAAGTTCTGAACCAAGAAAGTTCTGAACCAAAGTTCCGAACCAAGCAAAAGTTCTGAACCAAGGAAGTTCCGAACCAAGCAAAAGTTCTGAACCAAGCAAAAGTTCTGAACCAAGAAAGTTCTGAACCAAAGTTCCGAACCAAGCAAAAGTTCTGAACCAAGGAAGTTCCAAACCAAGCAAAAGTTCTGAACCAAGCAAAAGTTCTGAACCAAGAAAGTTCTGAACCAAAGTTCCGAACCAAGAAAAAGTTCTGAACCAAGAAAGTTCTGAACCAAGAAAGTTCTGAACCAAAGTTCCGAACCAAGCAAAAGTTCTGAACCAGGGAAGTTCCGAACCAAAGTTCTGAACCAAGTAAAAGTTCTTAACCAAGGAAGTTCCGAACCAAAGTTCTGAACCAAGCAAAGTTCCGAATAAAGACTTTATTCCGGATAAGTGACATATTCCGGATAAAGGAATTATTCCGGATGAAGGTTTTGTTCAAAAATTCCGAATGAGTGTCTTGTGTTGATTTATTTCGAACGAAGAAGAATTATTCCGGGTGAAGGTGACATTCCGAACGAGTAATTATTCCAAGTGAGGTATTTTCAGGTTCTTTTTAGTTTCTGTTTTTAATTTTTAATTTTCAAGCTTTATTTTTCCCGCCTTTTTCCTTAGTCGCACTTTAAGGTTACTTGCCTTAGATTTATTTTAGCCTTGCCTTAGTTTAAGTTTTAGTTGCGTTTTAAGTTTGCCTTAGATAGTTTTAAGTTTGCGTTATTTACTTTAAGTGCCTTTTAATTTCTCGTCACGCTTTTAAATACATGTCATTTACTTTAAATTAGACTTAGATTTTACTTTAAAGCCATTTTACTTTAATAGTCTTGCACATTTTATTTTAAAACCACAAAAAATATTTGTTTCACCAAAATCAATTGAGTCGTACTTTGAACCGGGAATCAATTCGTTAAGATACCGAGAACACGAACTTTAATTTTTATACGGGGTGTCAAAAGCCTTGTATCATCTGCCTATGATCCCATTGTATGGAGAGTGTGAGCGTATCACCATAAAGTTCATCCACGCCGTGGTGGAGTGCTCTTCGTTCCCAATGGTTACAAGCAGACGCAGTTTCCCTATTGGCCAGATGGTGTCTCCACAAAAACCAATGAGCGGCGCCGTGGCCGATACCAATTGGCTTCTTATTTCTGGTCGTAACTGTACAAAACAGTGTTCGTACAATACTTCTGCTGATGACCCTCCATCCACATACATGCGACGAACATTGTGTGTTCCAATGCTTATCTCAATAGTGAGAGGCGCATCAATCACATCGCTTGCTGTGATGGGAGGGAATGAGATTTCTTTGCCGCGTGAAATTTTTTGACTAATTGTCTGCCTCGTGCGGCGCTGTCTGGATTGGATCATATATATAGTTGAAGGTTTGTCCTTTTGGGGATCCTTCTTGTCATACTTCTTGTTGTCTTTTCCATCCTTCCAATCCTTACCCAAATGCTTGAGTTTACCTGACTTGATCAGTGACTCAATGTGCTTCTTGAGCTGGATACATTCCTCCGTACCATGGCCCTTGTCGTTATGGAATTCGCAGAAACGATTTCCTTGGCGACGATCCAGCGAAGTCGTCATTGGGGGAGGCCTCGGAAAATTAGCCCCTTCCTTCAGCAAGATCTCTGGGTAGGACATCTTTAGAGGGGTAAACTTATCGTCCGGCCGTCCTGCCTTGTTTTGGCTCTTGTAATCTGAGCCCCTACCATTGTTCTGGTTGCTTTGACAGCCCGACTGTCTCCTGGACTGGTCGTTCGATCGGTAGCTGTTTCCTTTTGAAGGATAGGCCGCGGCAACCGCGGTTTCTCCCTCTATGAAGTTTATGACCCTTTCCATGAGGTCATCATACCTCTCTGTACGCTTGTCATTGAGACGTCTGATTAATTCCTTGTCTGTTATGGCATGCATATAGTCGGAAATTTTCAGGAGTTCCGGCATTGTCTTTGTGCGTGTGCACTCGTCATTGAAGCGTTCAGTGAAGGCTTCCGTAGACTCCCCCGGCCGTTGCTTGACGGTTGCCAATGAGACCGGGTCCCTATTATACTTCTTCCGCTGAGTATAATTATTCTTGAACGCAGTGCGTAATTCAGTGAAGCTATCAATGCTCCGCGGAGGAAGTCCTTCAAACCAGTCACGAGCATTGCCGATCAAGGTTGAATTGAACATTTGGCACCATCATCGCTCAATTTTAGCCTGCGTATCAAATATCTTGAGGTGATCATCCGTATCACCAGTTCCATCATAAGTCTTGACACACGCCGGCATGTGACGTTTTGTATCCTCGGAGTAATTCCGTATGCAGAGAGTAAAGGATCTTCCCTGGGGTCTGCCCATGGACGGGTGAGACTAGGGTCACACCACGGTTGGGAAAGATCTTCTGCTTTCGTCTCTCGGTAATAGGGACCGCCATAGTACTCCTCATTATCTAGTGGTGGTGGAGGAGTGCGCCTAAGTCGGCGACGCTTGGGCGAATGGTCATCCGAGTCCTCTCCTGATGGACCGGGAGAAGGAGGTGGTGCCCCATCTTTTGGGTGAGGGCCGCTTTTGTGAAAAGAGCCAGGAGCCTTCTTCCCGGTATTCATCCTATCCCACACGCTTGTGCGTCAGTTGCTTTTGGTCATTTCCAGATCTGGTCGTTCGGGTGAACCGTCAGACTTCTCTCCCTCTTCTCTGGACGTTGTTAGTTCCTGCATGAGACGATCCCCTATGCGTTCAAACA
This sequence comes from Glebionis coronaria, assembly GCA_025667525.1. Taxonomy (NCBI): domain Eukaryota; kingdom Viridiplantae; phylum Streptophyta; class Magnoliopsida; order Asterales; family Asteraceae; genus Glebionis; species Glebionis coronaria. The sequence goes on along the minus strand of JANFOE010000652.1, from coordinate 488,948 downwards.
CATTCCTAGGCTGGGGAGTTTCCTCAAAGAGGCTCCGCTCCTGAGGTCTTATCCTTCTCTTCCTCTGACCTTGAGAAGAGGTGCTTGGTCCGACATTGCCAAAGTTGAGTCTAGACCACTCCGGCTGTTTGGTCCGGCAGCTTGGTGGCTAGGGGGTCGATTGGGAATTAGTATCCCTTCCTCTTGGGACTTCCGATTTCCAGGATTTGTGTTCCTGGGATTTCCCTACGGATGCCCCTTCGTCATTGAAGATTCAAGATGAGATTTTTGCTCTAGCTTAGTGTAATGGTCCCACGGATGGCGCCAACTTGTTGATACAAAGGTTGGGTGATCCTTGCTAGACCCGAATTAGGCTTAATTCGGGTTGGCTGGACTCCGGCTTCTACACCAAGTGAATCGTATGGTTGGGATCCTACACACTAAACAACACGCGTTAGGCTTATCGTGGGAATGTTTCCCACGATTAGACTCCGGCGTGAGAGTAAGTAATTGATTAGGGTTATAGGAATCGGATGGGAGTTTGAGAGTGTCGAATGTAATACCTTTGTGGAACCCTTGGGGGGTTCCTTATATAGGAAGTGAAACCCTAATGGGCTGTCACTGATGCTTCGGCCCCAAGGCAGGATAATCACCAGATTTAGATTGATTGTTATCTTCTAATTATGGTGAGTGAATATCCTCTCCTTTGGGATAAATCCTAATCATAGTAGGAGTATGATTATGTCTAACCCTGCACCGGGCATACCGGGCCGTGGGTCGCACATGTGTGTGCGACTACTGTTCATCCAAGCCCATAAGCTCAAATAACATTATTCCTACCCATCTGTGATGGGCCGGACACAGGTAGTACCCGTGGTCCGGGTTAATGACCCGGCTGGGACTATACGTCATCATGCAGTGTGATAGACCTTCAACCTTCTTCCTTATAATTTCAAAAAACCCTTCCACCATTGTTGAAAACAGTATGAACTAACCACCACAGCAGAAAACAGTTATCCTTCGTACCCAACTGAAGTAAGAGGAAAAATGGTGGCACAACTATTTGATGTGACGTCCCGTATATCAGAACAAGAACTTTCCAGTTTTTCTACCAAGTATCATATACCTACAGATCTCCATCCGACTGTGCCAGATCCACAAGCACACATAGGAAGCTTCCCTGATGGGAAAATTGGTGTATACAGCAGGTGTTTTGAGTTTTCCAACAATCGCATACCTCTAAGCCGTTTTCTGAAAGACGTGCTAAGCTACTACAACATACACCTCTCACAACTGCACTGTATCGGCCCAACGAAGATCTCAAATTTCGAGATAAATTGGCTACTAAAGAATATTGATCCAACCATAAATCTGCTTCGCGCCTTCTATCGACCCTCCTGGATAAACGGGTGGATATCCTTCGTGAAACGCCCCGGCCAATTATAATGTTATAAGGGGAAGGTAGATTCTTTGAAGAAATAGAATGACAAATTTTTATGGGTTGACAAGGTTGTACTCCCGTTCGACTATGATTTAATCACCCCCGACATTATGATGAAAGATGACCGCCCTATCTCGTCACATATAATGAAGCAGATGCACAGATAATCAACGCCGACCGGATACCAATGCAAGAATACCCAAAGACGCTATTATATGCACTAGGGCTGAGTCATACATCAACTCTCCTTTCAAATCACCTCCCCCAATACTTTGATGACTTTGATCATGGTAAGAAATCCCATTTGATAAAGACTTAAAATTCAAATAGTATATACGTATGTACTCAGATACTCCTCATACTTTTGTAGAGCTGACGTATACGCAGCTTGTGAAGCGCGATCATCCTTGCGCCGTGACCATGCGCGCTCGACCCTTCACGCTATTCGAGCTATCTAATGGATGTCGCGTGGGTCAACGCACCGTAGTGCTAGAGTACCCCTCCCTGAAGACCAACAAAGGTATAGAGGGGATAGTCGCACTAAATGCCACTCCATTCAGAGTGTGTCGTGCATAATATAGTCGTCGTCAGAAGAAGTGGATTACGAGGACAGCTCACGCGTTGGTCTCTCAGAATTCATACCTGTCCCCAGCTACAAAAGTATGACGTGCTCCCTAAAAGATCAAATTCCTAAGAGGAGCAGGACACGACACACCAGACCGCGCACCGATACCTCTTCATGGGGCACGCTTTCAAGGCCACGTGAAAATACACATGCATTGAGGTATATCCCAATTCCGCTCCTTATGATCTTTTGAACAAAGGAGCCCTTTCTAACACTTGCAGGATGTAAAATTTTAGCCCACATATTGCAGCGACCAAGATTAACACCAGCACCTCGAAATCCCCAAGATTCCTTCATCCCTGGCAGTGCGCGCGCTCATGCACACTGGGTAATGTGACCGAATGTGCGGACTTCCATCATAAAATAACCCCTCCCGGGCGCGCCCAATTCCTAAGCACCTTGTCCGACTAAATGCTAATGAGTGAGTTGGACAAAGTCGCGTCGTAGGAAGTGACATTAGCCTCGCATTTGAAAAAGAAGATAGCATATCTGTCTGAGCGCCTGGCACAAGCGGTCATGAAAATCAAACAAGCGACAGAGCAAAAAGACCACGAGCTTGTATGTGCCAAGGTTGAACTCGCAAGATTGCGCGCTGTTGCCAATATAAATGCTAGATCCATCCAACACCTAGAAGATGAGAAGGAATCATTATCTGAGTCTATAAGTCAAGAGCGCCGCCTTCGCGCGAGGCAAGAGGAGGAAAACTGCTGGACCATGTCTAAGTTAGAGGAGGGTATGAGTGCCCTTACTTCAAACTGTGACAACTTCGTTGCCAACTGTCACAAAGACATGGCTATGAAAGTAGAAGTTCTAAAGTACATGAGTACGGATTTTGATGAGGAGTTCTATCCGTACCTCACAGTAGTGCGTGCTGAGAACCAATGGCTAATAAAGCATGGTCTGCCACTAGCTGCCAAGGGTGTCGTGGAGCTACCCAACCTTAATAAAGCGATCAAGGAAATTTTCGATGCTGTGTAGCTACTAGGACAAAGCCTCACTATGGAGCGCGCCTTAAAAGATAATTTATTGATAGGACAATTGGAGGGTAGCGAAATCTATTCTAGGTACGCACAAGAGATCTTTGACGCCGCATTCCACAGATTAGAAGGCCTCCCTCTTTCTATCATAGATGTTATTGAAAAAGATCAAGATCAGCCCATAAGCGTGATCATGGCAAGCCTTACTCTAGTGAGTCACTCCGCAGGAAAAACGGAAGAAGATCCTCCTGCCATGGTGAAATTGAGATTTTGTATGTTCTTTTATTGCAATTAAAGTTCGTTTTCCTCGACTCACTCGAATTGATTTTCAATTAACGTGGACTTACTTTGTTTTTGGTGAAAAGTATTTTTGGTATTTTTAAACTAATTTAAAACTATTTAAAATAAAAGCTATTTAATCTAATTTAAAAAAAAAATTAACTAATTTAAATAAAAAAACTTTAAAGGAAAACTATTTTAAAATCAATCTTAAACTAATGTAAAAGCTATTTTAAATAAAACTAAAAACTTTTAAATGTCTTTTAAAAACTTATAAATAAAAACTTAATAAAACTAATTTCAAAACTAATAAAAATTTAAACTAAATTTAAAAGTAAATAAAAATTAAAATATTTTTTTTTTACTTTTTATTTTTTTTATAAAAACTGAATTAATATAAAACTTTATATCTAAAATTAATTAAACTAAAAACTTGAATTAAAACTAATTAATTGAAAGCTGACAGGAAATTAAACCCTATATTAATTAATTAAAGGGAAATAGAACACAAATAATGGTATAGAAGAGATGCTTGTGCTTGTTGGCTGATGAGCGGATTGTCGCTGGTTCGAAACCCAGCAGAGACCAATTTTTGCTAATATTTTTAACTTTTGTTGGACTTTGTTTGTTTTAAGAATTTATATCATACAGAACAATTGGAACTGTATTGTTGCTTAGCAATAAATCAGCAAATAAAAGAAAAAGACCAAATAAGCTATAACTGAAAACAAGATAAGCAACTACCAAAATAAGCCAGCATTAAACAAAATAAACTCAAAACAAAACGATATTATTTAACTTAATCAAGCAGATAGATAAAAGCTAAAACCAAAATAAACTTAAATAAAAACTAGATAATGAGCAGGCAAAACCAAATAAGCATACGAATAAAAAAACAGTCACAAAAACTTATAAAAAAACTGATCTAAACAACTGAATAATAACACAACTAGATTAACATAAGCATATCCAAATAAGCAAAATAAACCAAACAAGGCAACACTAGCAGATTAATTAACTAATATAAACTTAACAAAATTTTTAAAAAGAGAGTAAAACCTTAAGATGAATCCGTTGAGCCGAAGGTAAGGCGTTGAACCCCCTTTGTCACCAAGTATAAACACCACCGTAAATCATCAACATCACCATCTTTAAGCTCTCGAACCATTTCGAACCAAACGAACCAAACGAACCAAAAGCAAGAACAAACAGAAATCTTCTAACAGGAACAGTAACCTTCTTTATAAATTTCCAGTGGGGAAATTTATTACACTTTCTTTATATATTATTATTTTTTTAATAATAATAACAACGAGAAAAGTAACAGCAATTTAAAGGAAACACAGATTTAAAGATTAAAATAAAAATTGACAGAAGATTAAACGTAATTAATTTAAAACTAACTATTCATTAATATTAAAAAGATTACATTACTTGAAAATTAAAAATTACAAAATTAAACCTAAATCTAAATTACTGAAAATTAAAAATAAAGAAAAGTGCTATCTAAAATTACAGATATGAGGGTTTTTATAGAGAAACCCTAGAAACTCTCTTCATAGCTTCAAGAGTAAGCTTCAAATCCTGGCAATTAAACACTCCTTTTCTTTTCTTCTCTTGATCTAGCGGCGGAAATCTCTCCACTATCACACGGATTGCCACCTTGGCATTAAATTGTGCTAGTTGTGTTTGTTGCAAGGTGATGTGGCAAATGATTATTGGATGATAGGTATTGGTGACTATTTCCATCCAATCACAACAAGGATTTGAGCCACGTCGGATTAAAGAAATAGGACCACCATGAGTGGATCTTGCGAAAAACTTGGGGATTTAATACCCAAGTGTGTGAATTACACACTTAAACAAAAACCCCCAAATAATGTATGGTAATTTTTTTGACTTGGGTTAATTAGGGTTTTTTTGGATATGGGGTAAAGTTGTGTTTTTGTTTGTGGGGAGAGATGATACACAGTAAGTGTGTTTTATTTCCTTGTTATTATCGAGAGGAAAAGTTGGGAGGTGGGTAAGAATAAAAAAATCGTTTTAATAATTGTGGTGTGAGACGTGTATGTATACACGTGGGGGGGGGGTGGAAAGTAAAAAGGGTGTGAGGTGATGGGTTTATTAAATGTAAATTTGGGGTGAGGGTTAATTATTTGAGTGAGGTGAGTGTGGGCTTGTAGCGACACGTGTGAAAATGGTTTGGGAAGTTGACTTGATGAGGCGAGAGTTGACCGAGTGAATTAATTTTCACTCTTTCTTTTTATTTCTTCCGTTCCAACAGCAAGAAGGGCTTGGCCCAATGTCACAATCCATCTTTTTTTTTAAATAATAACGGGCTTGGGCCATTTTAGCATTGCGTACATTTATCATATGTTTTTGGGCTTATTTGGGCTAAACCAAATTACTTGATTTTTCTATTGGGCTTTTAAGCCCAATAGATCCAATGTGGGACCCACAAGCCCGTTTAACTCCATAAATATTAAATCCGCTAAAAACGAGCTCGACTTCGGTTTCTTGTTCATTTCTTCAAACTCGTGTCGGTTTAGCCGGTTTTTGTGAACTTGGGCACACTTTTGGTCTTTTGACTTTGTCTTTGTCTCTTCTTGGACTTTTCTTCAACATTTGACCGTGATATCCCATGTTTTCTTTTCTTTTGTCATTTGTACCTATTTAAACACAAAAACACAAAACCACACGTAATTGCGACTTTTATGATATAAAACACATGATTCGATCCTATTTTTCCTTGATTTTAGTGGAAAAAGGATAAGTGTTTACACACTTATTAAATCCCCTACACTTTACCATTGCAATGACCCCATGCAATGCATTATTTTAAAGCATAAAGCTACATTTCCCTCATAATCAATCCATCTCGGCCTTTATTACTATTATTACTACTACTACGATGAAAAGATAAAAATTTAAAAGGAGACAAAAGTTATAACAATTTATTAACTTGAAAATTATTTGATGGAAGAAACTCGTAAAGAAATCTAAGACTTTAATTAGGGCTTTGGTGTTATGAATATTAATCACCCTCAAGTTTCACGTTCCCCATACCAAGCTTAAAAACGAGATCATTATTTACCATAAGTCTTTAGGTTAAAACCACTTATATAAGACAATTGTGTAAAACTCTTTCTCCAATTCCTACTTTTTTTATCTAGATTTTATTGATTGTCATTCACCCGTAGGCTCATTTGACTTATTCGATAATTATTAGTCCAAAAATGAAGGCCAAATGGTGCAAACCCGATACTCAAAACCTAACCTCGTCCTAAAAAACGTTGTCACTAAAGCAAGCCCGCATCAAGGATGATTTAACACGATTTCGGGAATAAATTCCCGGACCCAAAATTTGGCCAAATAGTACTACTTATTAATTATTTCCTCCAAAGTCAGGTAGACTTTATGCGGTGTTTAGCAAATTCACATCATATACCCTTAGGCTCTTTAAGATGTAAAAATGCTCCCCGTCTATTGTCCACACCCTAAGGCTCCTTGAACGATAAACGAGGGAATTGATTTTTGATCAATTTTTATTCAACACTTACCATACCATACACCCTAAGGCTCTAATGACAAGGTTCGTGCTACATGCCCCACACCCTAAGGCTCCTTGAGGTCATGTTTTAATCTTATTCTTTCTTATTATGATATATATAGTAGGCCAAATTCCGCGGTCTCATGGTCTGAATACCTCCTACTTAGTGGTTATGAGCCACCTTAGTCGGACGTCCACAACGTTGGCACCCTCAATGTGTTCATGCTTTAATTACAAGGAGAATAAAGATTTGGCAAAGAGTTAAGATATCGACTCGACACCACAAAAATCCTCATTTATTAATCAATTTAAGTATACAAGCGGGAAGAAAGAGCCACAAAAACCATATAAGCAAAAATTAACCTTTAAACTTATCATCAACTCTATCATCTCTCGTTCTCCACAATTTAAAATCTCAAGGAATGAAACTCGTGGATGCTTAGCCTAATAAACCAATTAAGGTCCATATGGTTAAGGATACTAGCTAGAGTAAACTTGGATAAGTAAACTCGGGTTGAGTCAAAATATTCACGACGGGCCTAATTTATCAAAGACATCTAAACTTGTAAAAACCATTTTATTTATTATTTATTTTTGACTTTATTCTAGAAATAGAAAATATAAATACGATGCGATGACAAAAAGAAAATAAATAAAAATACTACAAGGCCAAAATAGATTAAAAAAAATTGAAAAACGTTGAAATTTTTTTGAATTTTCCGGTTAAATGAGGTCAAATTCATGGAAAAGTCCACTAATATTTTGATAGACATCTGATGAGACTGCTTTTATACATAGTCTCATCGTCCAAATAGGGCTTAAAATGCATTAAATATCATCAAAATACTCAAATATATGCTTGTGTTTGTTGCTTGTGTATTTTAGGTACGGATATTGAGAAAATGACAAAAGATCACAAGAATCAAGCAAAAACGAACACGAGAAACGAAGCCACACAATGAACCAAGCCCTAATGAAGAATTTTCCAAAGAAAGTCCTTGAAGATTTGAAAAATTATGAAGATTGGTCCTCCAAGTTTGAAGAATTGACACTTTATACCCTTGTATCTTCATAATTACAAGTTTGGTCCCTAAAGTTTGTCAAAATTACAAAATGGACCCTTAACTTTGAAGACTTGGCAAATTTAGTCCCTCAACAAAACTAAATTGTCAATAATGGTCCTCCAAGAAGTCAACAAACAAGTCAAAGCCTTGAAGTATGAAGACATGTCAAAAACAGCCCTTGAAGATTGCCAAAATTGCACTTGTAGTCCTTAAAACAAGTTTCAAAACTTTGTGTGCCAAAACTGCCAATGTCCAAAAGTTGTTATGTGTTATTATGGCGTTGATGGCCATTTAAAACAACTTGAACAAAGTTTGAAAAGAGAGGGGCCATTCCTGCCAGACAAACAAACTCTCACCCTCCACTCCCTGCTTGACACCTCACCCACTCACACCCATTAACCAATCACAAACCACCTTTTCTCCACATCACCCCTCCACTCACATTTTTTTTAAACTGATTTAATTAATCAGTTTTAACCCTTCCCTCCAAACACCAAATTTAAATAATTAAACCCCCAAACCGGATTAAATCACACCCTAATCCACCCTTAAACCCTAAATATTTCCAGGATGAACTATGATTAAAACAAGGGGTTTTTGGGTAATTCTTTCCAGATCCTTGATTAAACATCACTTAAACCTAAAACCATCCTTAAACCCCCATCACCATCACCCCACATGCTTGTGCCACCCTCCCCTGCCCCACCATTCACTCCCAAACAAAAACTTGACAGCAAGATCAACAACCCACAACAATTTCGTGTTCCCAAAGGCTAAATGGACGATTAAGATCCTCTTTTCATCACTGGCATCTTCACAAACTGCCAAGATCATCACATGGGCTCTTGACTAATTCAAAAAATGGCATCTTCAAATATTCGTCCAAGGGCATTACTGGAAGTTCAAGTCATTAGGGTTTTAGCTTCTTATCAGTTCTAGAATCACTTGTAAGCCTCTATATAAAGGCATGATAGGACTTAGCTTTTTTTTCTGTTCTTGATTTTTTCTCCTTTTTCACAAGCCTTGTAAATCCAGTTTATGAAGGAATATAAATGGTATTGAGTTTGGTGATGAGAAAGATTGAGTTCCTTTTACATTTCAGTTGATTTTAAGTTCATTGTTCAAGTTTGGTTTAATTTTCAGCAAAGGTTTTGAAGTTTCAAAGTTTCTGTTTCTTTTCAAGGTTTTCTTAAATCTTAAATTTTCATACAATTCTGATAGAATGGTGATGAAAGGAGTTAGTTTGATGCTGTTTGAGCTTGTGTATGTCCAAGACACCATGGCTTGTTCTGGTGTAGTGGGTACCCAAGCTTGAATAGTCCATCTGTTTGGTCAAATATTTTAGCTTATCATAACCTTACCCATAAGCTAAGGCTCTCTTCTAGCTTAATCGATAAGCTAGGGGCAAGCTCTTAAGCTTTTACACAGTCTCCCTTGTTCTCTCTTAGCAGGTTCAAAACAAGGAACATTTTCATCCATTTTTGTTAAGTAAAACTTCATCAGCATCTCAACAAAGTTCTGCATAGGCCCCAGCCTATAGGGAGGTGGTTTTTCAACCACTAAGGGTCCTGGATGTAGGACCCTTAAGGTAGCTCCTTGTTTCTCATTTCATTTTTTAGTTTTCTGAAAAATTATGTGCTTTATGTGATTTTGCATGTTAAATTGTTAAGTGTATGTTTGAATGCTTAAAACTTCTTATATAGGTATTGTATGCATGTTTAGATAGCTTAGGTTTGATTTGATTGAGTTTTGTTAAGAGTTGCTTTGAAAATTTGATTTCAGTCAATTTAAAGAGGTGTTTGGATTTGCATATTTATCTGAGTTTCTTGGGAAATTTGTGTGTTAAAACCTGTTGTTTTCACTCACTTACTTGTTATTAGCTAGTACTAGTACTTAGTTTTCAGTTTGAACAGGTTTTGAACACTTTGGTATGCTAAAATATTGAAAACTTGGTCAAAAATCAGTAAGTGTCTAAGCTGCTTATTTTGGTGATTTTTGAGCCAACAAACTTGTTAATCTGTTAGGGATTAGGGTCATATAGGATTGTGTATTGGTTGCATGCTGATTGGGTGACTATGTGCAAGATTTTGGGCTTGGAAATTCATTTTTATGCATGTAACTTGGTTATTTTGTTCATCAGTCAACAAGTGTGCATACCAGTGACTTGTTTTTGTACTTTTGAGCTTGATTGTGTTGTTGAACTTGCTTGTTTTTGCATTTTATTGACTCCTTATACTCCAAAGAGTATAAGGGTGCCCCTTTGTCCAACAATTCACCACAAAAAGCCAAGGAACAAGCCCTCTTGTTTCTGATTTCACTTGTGAAGAAAACAAGTCTTCTTTGTGTTCATCAATAAAGCATCTGAGCACGTTTTTGGATTTGTAGGTTTTGATCTTTTTTATTTTTGAATTGTATTTGTGTTTTTAGTTAAGTAAGAGTATCCGGTTTGTGTTTTTTTTTAAAAAAAAAAAATAAAAAAAATAGCAAAAACTCACCTGGCCTGAGCTCGAACACGCGACCTCCCGTTTGGAGGAGTAACGTGTTTACCAGTGATCCGGATGGTTTTTTACGTTTAAGTTTCATTTCATTACTTACTTAAGGGTTATTTGTTTTATAGCTTATTTGATTAGCAGCTTATAAATAAGCTATTTCTAGCTTATTTCTTTGAGGTTTTCACTGTTTAACATTTTTCTTAAGTTTATATTAGGGTTTTTGACTTTTCTGAGCAAAAAGTTTATTTTTCCCATTATTAATTAATTTATTAGGATTATTTTTAGTTTTAATTTTAAAAAGTCATTAAAAAATAGTAAAAGGTATATTAAAAATCTGAAAAAACAGTTTTTAGGTTTTTAATCATATTATTGAGGTTTACAGCTATTTAGGTTTTCAATTTAGCTTATTTTTGATTTTATAGGTGATTGTAGTAAATTTAGATAACTTGCTTTAGGAAAAACAAGCAACTAAATATGAGCGGTAAGTATCGAGTGATGATTTTAGGAAAAATCAACACTAATGACCCAATCACTTAAAAGAGAGAAGAAGTTCGTTTCCCAAGGAGGTATTTGTGTTGTGAATTAACTTGTATGTATTTGAGATTAATATTGAGAAGAATGGGGATGAGAAGATGAAAGACGGATACGTTAAAATTAAACTACGACGAAAAAGACGTAAAACCGTGAAAAACTACTCAAATTAAAAATTATCTAAAACCAAAAACAAAATTAATAATTAAAAAGAGTAAAAAGAAGTCTAAAATAATATAAATAAAGATAAAAATCCAACAAAGATATTTTAAAACCTTTTATTAATTAAATAATTAATTTTAAATGCTAATTAAAGCCCTAAAATTAAATTTAACTAATTCAAATGTCTAAAATATGATTTTATTGAATAATCACTTAACTTATATTATTAGAAGACTAGAAAGTAATTTTCTAAAAATTAAAACCTATTAAAACTATTTTTAAAACTCTAAAAATGATTAAAAATGATTAAAACCTAATTAAACTTAAAATAATTATAAAAATAAATCTAAAAGTTATAAAAATATTCTAAAAATGGAAAAGGTCCTAATTAATGTCAAAGAACCAAGGAAAAATGAAAAAGAAAGAAAAATAAAATTTTGAAAAATTAATATTAAAATAATATTAAAATATTGCTAAAAATAAAAAGTTTATAAAATTAATTCTAAAATTTTTCTAAAAATCCTAAATAATATAACTAAGAGAAAAACACAAATTAGAGCTTCTAAACCTTTTTTAATAATTTTATAAAAATCTTTAAAGTTTATAAAAAACCTTAAAATAATATAAAATTAAAAATTAAAGTTTATAAAACCAAAATAAGATGTAAACCTCAAGTTATTATTTTAAAACCTAAAAATTATTTTTCCTAAAAATTAAAACTATTTTTGGTATTTTTTATTGATTTTTTAAAATACGTCTATTAATTAATTCCTAGAAAATAATCTATTAAAAGGAAAATTATAAAACTTGCCAGAAAAATCAACAATACTATAACTTTTCTAAGAAAAATAAAAAGAACGAAAATTAGCTTAAAAATAAGCTGGAAATGAGCTTATAAGCTACGGCTTTGAATACATAAGCAAAAAAGAAAACGTGGTTAAGTAATTGGGCTTTGCACCCTTGGTCAGTAAAAGACCCAAGGGCGCAGTGGTAGTGTTGTGTGTGTGAGTGAAATGATGCGGGTTCGATGCTTGGCGAAACCCCAATTTTTTACACTTTTTTATTTTTTACTTTTTAACTTTCCCAACTCAAAACTAACACTTGTTAAGCTCAATAACACAATCCAGTTATACTTTTTTGACAATGATTAAGCTGGTTTGAAGAACAAAAACGTCACAGCTTTCACTTTATCACTTGGCAGGTTTTGCTTATTCCCTTTTTTACTTCACAGGTTGCAAGACCCCAAGAGGAACTTGGGGATTGACTTATTTGGTGTTGATATTGGAGCAATAGGGCACTCTTGCGCTCCTTTGAGCACAAGAAGTCAATAACTTAGCAAAAACAAGCAGTGAGCAAGCAATACAAGCAAAACAGAAACACACCTAGGCCAATGCAAGTCTCTGAGACAAATTGATGAGGTCTGGTGGAATTAAGGGCTTATATCTAGCACACTTGTGAACTATGAAGCCTAAGATTAAGCACACACACACTCCAAATAACACTTAAGCAGATTCAAAACTTAAATTAAGCTATCACTTAGCAGAATTTAAAATTCAAGCTCATAAATCTCATGAAATTCAGACAGATTAGTGATAAGCAGGTTCTGACTTACTTTTTTCACTTTTTTTAACTCACAAACCTCCCACAAACTTGCACCAAACTGCTTAATCTTACTCACCTACTAATAAGCAACCTATAACAACCTATTACAACTATTCTAACAACCTATTAAAACACAAACCAAGAATCTTCCCCTGCTAAAAACTGTTGCCAAACACCCTTTTAATTATCTAAATCCAAGATTTTCAACTCAAAACCTTTTAAAACTTGTTCAAAGTGACCCTATTATCTTCTAACAGGCATAAGAACACAACATAACACAAATCATGCAGATTTAACACACTTAAGCACAAAATCAATTAAGATCATGCAACCACCACTTTTCTGATTTTTAACAAGGTAAAGAGATTTTACCTTAGGACCCTTACATCCAAGGGTCCTAGTGGTTGCTACACCACCTCCCTACCAGCTGGGGCTGGTGCTGAACACAAATCAACAAGCTCTTGACACCTGTTTAAGAACAAAGCCAAAAGAAAACACAAATACAAGTATAAACAGTATACTATCTTTCTGTTTTCTATTTCTTACTTCTTAAAAACTCTTCCAAACTTTTTCAAACTTTCTTAAAACGTTTCTATAACTCTTTTAATCACCAATTTAACTTACCTTCTTGAACACCAAAACATGTGACAGATTTCTCAAAGATTATCAGATTTTCAAAAAAAAATCTTCAAAATATTTTGAAACCTCAAAATTCTTTCACCAAACACAAATGGAACTCAGAATCTAGCACCAACTTAACACCAACTTTTTATAAAACTAAAAAGGAATTAATTTGTTAAATGAACAAAAACCAACTTTTATTAATGTAAAAAAGGAATTACATAAAGTTTAGCTAGAAACTGGAACAAGGGCTTCACACATTCTGTGAGCTCCTTATATAGAGGCCTAAGAAGATACTAGAAAGCTAAAATTACAAAACCCTAAACTAGAAAATCTCAATAATACCCTTGGACGTTTTTGAGGTGAATTGTCCAATTTTTGATCTTGGCCTTCTAATTTTGCGTTGGGAGGAAGCCTTTCATATTGGACGTTCATTGTGGACACGTCATTTCCTTGGGGACAAAGGAATGATGCTATTGGATGAGAGGGAATTGGGGTTTTGGGACCACAGGCGTGGGAAAGGGTTTCTTGTGCGTGGGATGGGTTTGGGTATGTGGGAATTACACGTGTGTGAGTTTAATTGGGTTTTACCCAAGTAAAAGTGGGAGTGAAAACTGGGCTGGTAAAAAGATAAACAGTAAGATGTTTAATCCGATTTTGGGGGTACAGTGCTTGTTTGGCGCAATTGGTTTTCAAATGTTTCAACTTAAACATTTTTGGTCCTTCTCTTTTGTTCTTTTTGGCATTTAAGGTTTAAGCCCTAAATTCGTCTCTCCTTTGTTAATAAGTTTCCCATCTTTGCATTTTTGGCATAATACTTTTCCAAAATGTTTCAAAGGGTGATTTTTGCCATTTGGTGATTCTTCAAGGGCTGTTCTTGGACAAAGTTGATCTTCAAAGGTCTTCATTATGTCTTTCACTTTATGAGGGACCATAATTGGCAATTTGATTTTATTGAGGGACTAATCTTGCCATTTCTTCAAAGTTGAAGGACCATTTTGCAATTTTGACAAACTTAAGGGACCAAACTTGTAATTATTAATATACAAGGGTTTTAAGTGTCATTTCTTCATTCTTGGAGGATCAATCTTGTTTGTCTTCAAGTCTTCAAGGGTATTTGATGAACTTTTCATGATTAGGGCCCGGTTCAATGTGCGTCTTCGTTTCTCGTGTTCGTTTTTCCTTGTAACTTGTGATCTTTTGTCTTTTTCACGATATCCATACCTAAAACACACATAAACACAAAAGCAAGCATATATATGGTATTTTATGACATTTTGTTGCATTAAAAGCCCGAAAAGAACGATGAGATCATGTATAAATGCCATCTCATCAATAGGATTTTAGGGTTTTTAGCTAACTTTAAAATTCAATATAAAATTATTAAATAGGTTTTAGAAAATTTGGATTGCATTTTTGTTTTAGTTACATTATTTAGGATTTTTGGTAATTTTTTAGAACTTATTTATAAACTTTTTATTTTTTGAATATTTTAATAATATTTTATTATTAAAAATTGAAGTTTATTTTTTTTAGTTTTTACATTTTTCTTAGGTTAAGGACACTTAATTAGGAGTTTTGTCACTTTCCAAATATTTTTAAGACTTTTCAATTAGTTTCTAGAATTAATTTAAGATTTAATTGATTTTTATAGTTTTTAAGTGTTTAAAAATAGTTTAATTTGGTTTTAAAATTTTTAAAAATAGTTTTTAGCTTAATTAGGATATTTTGAGGTTTACAAACTATTAGATCTTGTTTAAGGCTTTTTAATAATTAAAAGTGATTTTTAGGGCTTTAATTAGCATTAAAAAGTCATTATTGAATTAATTAAAAGTTTTTAGCAAGTTTGGATTTTTTGTAAACTCTTAGAATATTATTGGGGATTTTTAGAAATTTTTAGGAATTTTTAGGTTAAAATTTTAATTTTTGTACTATTTACGGTTTCACGTTTACGCCTTTTTCGTCGTAGTTTAATCCGTTTTCGTAACCGTCTTTTATTTCCTTTCTCAATTCTTTCTTTTCTCATAACAATAAAATCATCAATAAAATCAATTCAACACACAACGCACTTGCCTCCTCGAGAACGAACTCACTTTAGGGTCTTACACACACGGTTTTCCTAAATCGTCGTGCTCACTTGCCCTATTTATTGCTCTTTTCCTAAAGAGTGGTAAAAACTCCAACATCATTTTGGCTCCGCTGCCGGGGAGGCGTGTTGTGTTTTGGTTGAACCATTGTTGTTTTTATATATAGCCATAAAAGTAATTGTATTAGTAGCACTCTACTAATACGTATTATCGATTTTTCGTTTTTTGTGAATACTATTACTATATTGTATACGTAGAACAATAAATTTACAAGTACTCCAAATACGTGAGAAATCACAACCTTGACTTGGGAGGTCATTACCCAATCATTGTATTCGAATCTCAAACCAAAGAAAAAGGCAAAAATAGATAAATACTTTCGTGAAGCTCGATTTTGAGAAATACAAACTATAAGGTGGGTATAAGGCGGTTGTATTTCACGACCTAAAGGAAAAAGGCTCTTAAATGCTTCGCGCCGCCTCGTTTCCTCCGCTTGCTTGTGCGTATTTTGATTTTGAAAGCTAATCGAGGGTTTTGCCGCCCAAAGTATTACTTAAGTATCATATATATTTTCTTGGTTTCATTTGATTAAACCCTCTTGAACGATTTGGTGTTCAACCATCGTTCTAAAGTCATCAAAATCGTTCACTTCACGTGATCGTGTTCATTCCTTGAGGCTTCTTTAATCGAGAGATTTGATTAAGGAGGAGATTTGTAGATTTGTGTCTACCTAATACATTCCAAAAATCCAAAAAAAGTTAAAAACAATCAAAAACCACAAAAAAATTGAAAAGGTAAAAACACCAAAAAGAATCTTCTTTGCTCGCCTTCTCGTTGTACGTGACGTTTATGCAAAATCGCTCTAAAGCAAGACGTGCTCGTAAACGAAGAAACAAATCAATCACTCCTACTAGTGAGGAGTCTCCTATTGACGAACCCATTATAGTGAAAGAAGCACCCATGGCTAATCGAACTATGATGGAGTTGCTTCAAGCACCCACCGAGGGTTATGGAGAAGCGATTGTGATTCCCGCTATCCTTGCGGAGAATTTTGAGGTTAAGACGGGTTTATTGTCCATGATTCAAAACAACAAGTTCCGAGGTGACGAAAAGGACAACCCTCATAACCACATTCGCCAATTTAATCGTCTCACCGCCACTTGCAAGTTTAAGGACGTCTCTAACGACTCGATTAAGATGATGCTTTTTCCGTATTCCTTAGCGGGGCCCGCAAAAATTTGGTTAGAGAAAGAGCCACCCAATTCTATATTGACGTGGAAGGATCTCGTTTCAAAATTCGTGAACCAATTTTTTCCGCCCTCTAAGACTACGCACTTGAAAAACGAGATTTCAAAGTTTTCACAAGAGTATAATGAGAGTTTTTCAACGGCTTGGAATAGGTTTAAGGAGATGTTGCACGAATGTCCTCAACATGGTTTTTCCGACTTGCATCAAATTGACACATTTTACAATGGCTTGAACGATCATGAGCGTGATTATCTTAATGCCGCCGCGGGTGGTAATTTTTTGTGTAAGACGGTCGAGGAAGCATTGTTAATCATTGAAAATAGGTCTAAGGTCTATAGTCCTCGTAGCACGTCGAGTGTTCGTAAGACTTCGTCTTCGCCTTCATTGTCACACACCGTTGATGCTTGCCAAATCGAGGATAATTTGGAGAACAAGATTTTTGATAAGTTGAAAGGATTGTTAATTGAGTTTAAAGTTGGTGAACAACCTGCTCCCGCTACGATTAAAGCGGTTGAGGTTTCTTTTATGTATTGTGGTGGAGCTCACGATTATTCCGAGTGCATTACCAACGGTGGTAACACTTCGAGTCCCTTCGCGTCCGCGGGAACTTATAACCAAAACGTTCAAGTTCCTCGCACTAATCAATTGATTCCACCGGGTTTTCCACCAAATCAAAATGCAAACAATTATCGAAACAATCAAGTTGGTTACCAACGCAATCAAAGGAACAATTTCAAGGGTAATAACAACTATGGGAATCAAGGAACTAGTAGCCAATTGCAAAATCAAAATCAAAACCGTAATTTTCAAAACACAAGTCAAGGTCTTCAAAATGACTACACAAAAGAACTTCCAATGGACTTTTTGAATTACGCCACGGCAAATGATAAGATTTTGGAAAACATTCAAGAGCAATTGGCTAGTCAAGCTAGGGACACGGCTAAAAACACCAAGGAGTTGGCTAATTTTGTGAAAGAAAATCTTAACATGAGAAATGAGTTGAAAAATGATTTTGCTAATCAAATTAGAGGTCAAAACAATAAGATTGAACAAAGTCATGCTAGGCTTGAACAAAGAATTGACCAAAAAGCCGCTAGTCAAGATTTGAAGTTTAATAGTCAAGATGCTAAGCTTAATGCAATTTTAGAAGCCGTCATGGGAAACAAAGCCTCTACTTCGAGTGGTCTACCTAGTAACACCGTTTCAAACCCGAAGGGAGAGATGAAAGTGATTACCACACGTAGTGGTAAGACACTTAAAGAACCGACTCCTCAACCAATTACTCCAACGGTGGAGGAAATTGAGGAAGAACCCGAGGTGGTGGTCGAAAAGGAGCATATTTCAAGCCCACAAAGTACCGCTCATGCCACACCTACGGTCGACCCTTTACCAACATTGGAACCCGAGATTCCAAAGGCTATGCCTATGCCCCAACCCACACCACCCTTACCTTACCCATCGAGACTTAGGAAGGAGAAACGACAAGAGCGCGACAACTACCAATTTGAGCTTTTTATGAAAATGTTTCGTGAGTTGCACCTTAATTTGAGTTTCGCCGATGCTTTGGTCATGATGCCTCGATTTGCCGCTAACTTTAAGAGTATGTTGAACAACAAGGATAAATTGCACCAAATGTCTAGTTGTTCGTCGGTTTATCTTAATCGCATACCTCAAAAAGTCGGTGATCCCGGTAAATTTTTGATCCCTTGTGCAATTCAAGATATGGAAGAATGTTATGCCTTGGCCGATCTTGGTGCTAGAATTAACTTGATGCCACTTGCAATCTTCAAGTCGCTAAATCTTCCTAATATTACTCCTTCACGAATGTCTATTAAGTTGGCCGACCATTCCACGATTCTTGCATGTGGTTTGGCGGAAGACGTTTTTGTGAAAGTGGGGAAGTTCTACTATCCCGTAGACTTTATCGTTGTTGATATCCCCACGGATCCTCAAGTTCCTCTTATTTTAGGTCGTTCTTTTTTAGATACGTCTATGGCTTTAATTGATGTGCATGCTAGAAAGATCACCTTACGTTTCAACGACGAGGAACTTGTTATAAACGCAACTCAAAATTCTCAACTTTCTCATGTTTATTCCGTTGCTACCATAAACCTCGTTGATATAATCGACGTGGTTTTCGAGGAATTTTCACAAGAAGTTTTAGGGTTTGGTGATGAAGAAACTAGTGGCAATCCCACTATGTTAGATCCAATTCTTGATAATTCGACACCAACCTTCACTCCTTTTGAAGGTGGTGGTTTTACGTTGGAAGAATTCGATGTTCCACGTACTTGTGACGAAGACCTCGACAACGATGAGGACTTCTCGATTATCAAGGATTTTCTCAACGATTTCCTATTTCATCCACCCGAGGAGGTTATGAGTATCGAGCACAAATCTTCACTTGAGGAACCACCTATCCTCGAGTTGAAAGATTTACCTCCTCACCTCGAATACGTCTATTTGGAGGAGGACGACAAGTTGCCGGTTATTATTGCGAAGGATCTTTCGAATGATGAAAAACCGCACTTGTCGATGTTCTTAAGGATCACAAAGGGGCGATTGCGTGGAAGTTATCCGACATTAAGGGAATCGATCCCAAGTTTTGTACCCACAAAATCTTAATGGAGGAGGATTTCAAGCCCACAATCCAAAGTCAAAGGAGGGTGAACCCCAAAATTCACGATGTCATCAAAAAGGAGGTCCTTAAACTCCTTGACGCGGGAATGATTTACCCTATTTCCGATAGCCCTTGGGCGAGTCCTATTCATTGTGTCCCTAAAAAGGGAGGGATGACCGTTGTGCCAAACGATGCCAACGAGTTGATTCCCACTAGACTCGTGACCGGATGGAGAGTGTGCATTGACTATCGAAAGTTGAATGAAGCCACTCGAAAAGACCATTTTCCCTTGCCCTTCATGGACCAAATGTTGGAGCGTCTTGCGGGAAAAGATTTATATTGCTTTCTAGATGGTTTTTCCGGTTACTTCCAAATTCCCATCGATCCTCGTGATCAAGAAAAAACTACGTTTACGTGTCCATATGGAACGTTTGCCTATCGTAGAATGCCATTCGGACTTTGCAATGCACCGGGAACCTTTCAAAGGTGCATGATGGCTATTTTTCATGATATGATCGAGAAGACGATGGAAGTCTTCATGGATGACTTTTCCGTGTTTGATGATTCTTTCACTTCGTGTTTGTCGAACCTAGAGAGAATGTTAAAACGTTGTGAGGAAACCAACCTTGTGCTCAATTGGGAAAAGTGTCATTTTATGGTTAAGAGTGGAATCGTCTTAGGGCACAAGGTCTCAAAAGCGGGGATTGAGGTAGATCAAGCTAAGGTAGACGTCATCGCCAAATTACCTCATCCCAAAACCGTCAAGGGAGTTAGGAGTTTCCTAGGCCACGCGGGCTTTTATCGTCGATTCATCAAGGATTTTTCAAAGATCTCTCGACCCATTACACATCTTCTTGAAAAAGAGGCACGTTTTGTCTTTGACGAAGATTGTGTACGAGCCTTTGAGATCCTTAAGAGGAAACTTACCGAAGCTCCCATTCTTGTTGCTCCCAATTGGAACCTCCCCTTTGAACTCATGTGTGATGCTAGTGATTACGCTATTGGGGCCGTTTTGGGGCAACGTCATGATAGGCACTTCTTGCCTATTCACTATGCTAGCAAGACGATGACCGAGGCTCAACTTAAATACACTACAACGGAAAAGGAGTTCCTTGCCGTGGTGTATGCATTTGAGAAATTTCGACCTTATCTCGTCTTGACGAAATGCATAGTGTATACGGACCATTCGGCTATCAAGTATCTCATGGCAAAGCAAGATGCTAAGCCGAGATTACTTCGTTGGATTCTCCTCCTTCAAGAATTTGATCACAAAATCGTTGACAAAAAAGGAGCCGAGAATCTAGCGGCCGATCATCTCTCTCGTTTGGAAGATCCTCACCAAAGTGTTTACGAGCCCAAGGAAATCACCGAAACATTTCCGCTCGAGACACTTGGTGTAGTGAATTCTAAGCTTGATTCTTCCACCCCATGGTTTACGGACTTTGCAAATTACCATGCGGGTAACTTCATCATTAAGGGTATGACGACTCAAGAAAAACGAAAATTTTTTCGTGATGTCAAGTTCTACTTTTGGAACGACCCTTACTTGTTTCGAACTTGTGCGGATCAAATCATCCGACGTTGTATATTTGGCACCGAAGCTTCTAACATCCTTAGAGCTTGCCATGAGGGACCCACGGGTGGTCACCACGGTGCTAATCTCACGGCTAAAAAGGTGTTTGATGCCGGCTTCTTTTGGCCTACTATTTACCGAGATGCACAAGATCTTGTGAAGTCGTGTGATGCATGCCAACGACAAGGAAAAGCCTCACAAAAAGATGAAATGCCACAAAATATCATTCAAGTATGTGAGATCTTTGACGTTTGGGGCATAGACTTTATGGGGCCGTTCCCATCATCTCGTGGTAATAAGTATATTCTCGTTGCGGTTGACTACCTTTCTAAGTGGGTGGAGGTAAAGGCCTTGCCCACCAATGATGCTCGTGTGGTAGTCAAGTTTTTAAAGCAATTGTTTTCTCGGTTTGGAACCCCTCGTGCTATCATAAGCGATCATGGAACCTATTTTTGTAACGACCAATTTGAAAGGGTTCTAAGGAAATATGGGGTTACACATCGGCTTTCTACGGCTTATCACCCACAAACGAGTGGGCAAGTCGAGGTTTCAAACCGAGCGTTGAAGAGGATCTTGGAGAGATCCGTTGGGGAAAACCGACAATCTTGGTCGGATAAGTTGGACGATGCTTTATGGGCCTTTAGGACCGCTCATAAGACGCCCATTGGGTGCACTCCCTATAAGCTTGTGTATGGAAAGAATTGTCATTTGCCTATCGAGTTAGAACACAAGGCTTATTGGGCCCTAAAGCATTGTAATGATGATATGGAGACCGCGGGAAAACACCGGAAAATGAAATTAAATGAATTGGATGAATTGAGAGATATTGCTTATGAAAATTCATTGATTTATAAAGAGAAAACTAAAAAGTTGCATGATTCTAAAATTAAAAACCGGGTTTTTAACATTGGGGATCAAGTTTTGCTTTTTAATTCAAGATTGAAAATCTTTTCCGGTAAGTTGAAATCCTGTTGGTCCGGTCCATTCACTGTGACTCAAGTGTTTCCATATGGGACCATCGAGCTAGCTCAAGATGGTCCTAACTTCAAGGTGAATGGACATAGGTTGAAGCACTACTTTGGCGGGGAAGTTCCATCCTTGAACTACCTCGACCAAGTCACCTTCCCCAATGATAATTAGTATTGAGGGGATCGAGTCGAGCTCATGACTCGGTAATAAAAAACGAGGTGCCTCGTGGGGGAGTCCCATGCTTATCCTATGTACATATTATCGCTTTCTAATGTAGCTTACGTGTGGGGATTTGTGCCCTTCCAACCTTTGTTCCGTGGTTGTTTGTGAATTGTGGTTTTTAGATCATGATCTTCACGATTAGAGCCTCTCGTGTTCGTTTTATGGGAGCACTCGATCGTTTGCTTTAGAGACATTTCTCAATATCCATGATATATCCTTTTGATGTTCTAACCTTAGGTTTTTAGCACACTTCATAAACGGCTATTAATTTATTGGTTACACCCTTTCCATGCTAGATTAGGCATTCGACTACGTCTCTAGTATGGGGGTGTTTGCACCCCTAGACTCTAAACATTGAGGACAATGTTTAACTTTAGTATGGGGGGGGGGGGGGTGAATAGATACTTGCCTTGCTAAACCTTCACGCTTTCCAAAGTTTATCTTTTTGTTTATCGTTTTGTTGCAAAATAAGGCTAAAAATGGCCAAATTTTAAAATTTTTCTCGTATTTTATAAGTGTTTGAAGACACGAATGTAGATTTTCCGATGGCGAGAATAAGAGTAATTTTTGACTCGACCGTGCGTGTTGAGCACTTAGCTTTGATTCCTTAACTACACATTAGGCTAAGTCTCTTAAATGAGGACGAGAAATGATAGAGTTAATTATAAGTTACTATGCTAAACGTAGAGTACTCGCATTCTTTCAAAAACTCATATGTTCTCGTTATTTGCTTATTCTCCCTTCGCATGTAAATACTTTTTGCTTAATAAATATTGACTTAGCGGTTTAGTTATGATTGTTGGGTTTCTAGTCTTTTCTAGTAGCTTCCGTGTAATTAAATTGAGGAGACATTAAGGTATCGCCAGCGTCACGGTTTTGAAGTATTGGCACTCGAATAATCAAAAGCTTCACCCAATAATAAGATTTCAAGTGCTCACCTAAATCTAGCAAACAATTTGAAGCCCCACAAGGCCTAAAATCTATGCAAAATTGAAAGTGAATCAAGCCTTAATCTTCGAAGCTTTAAAGATCTAAAATTCGCTTTAGCGTGAGGATATACGTCTTTGGCTAATAAAACCACCGATGAGGCGGATAATAAAAGGCAAGGCAAGACCGAAATCATAATAAAAGCTTCATGGCGAAGTTGAATAAAAGATGGAGGTAAACCAAAGATAATAAGGCCCTTCCGTTAGGGGGCGTATAAAAGTCTTGGTAATAAGTCTCATGTTCAAAACCGTTATAAAACCGTGTTTATCGATTCTTCTTGTTAACTTAATTTTTTAACATCGTTGTCTATTAGGAGGGGTTATTGATTTGATGGTCTTAGTTACACCGTTAGGACTCTATTTTTAGACCCAAATCTCTATTATCGCATAAGTCAACAATGTATCCTCGTGAAGCATTTAAGACAAAATAAAATATAAGAGATACAACTTAGGAATAATGGGAGAATAAGTACGTGATTAGGGCATATGAGTAGTGTTAGCATTACTAACTTATAATGACAATGATCTCGTTGCACGCTTAGCATGGAATTAGAGTGAAAATCAAGGACGATGAAATTATTTCTAACGAAGCATTCACGTGTTCTTGTTCTATGAACCTAAACGTCCCATTTTGCGATGAAAATCATACATTATGTCTAAAACGCAAGTAGTAGTAATAGTAGTAGTGTAGCTAGTTTATCATTTCAATAAAGTGAATAAAAATGAATTTTGGAGGTGCTACGATACTTTATTCTAGCATTGCGTGAGGGCACGGCAATGGTTTAGTATGGGGGAGTGATGAGACTGCTTTTATACATAGTCTCATCGTCCAAATAGGGCTTAAAATGCATTAAATATCATCAAAATACCCAAATATATGCTTGTGTTTGTTGCTTGTGTATTTTAGGTACGGATATTGAGAAAATGACAAAAGATCACAAGAATCAAGCAAAAACGAACACGGGAAACGAAGCCGCACAATGAACCAAGCCCTAATGAAGAATTTTCCAAAGAAAGTCCTTGAAGATTTGAAGAATTATGAAGATTGGTCCTCCAAGTTTGAAGAATTGACACTTTATACCCTTGTATCTTCATAATTACAAGTTTGGTCCTAAAGTTTGTCAAAATTACAAAATGGACCCTTAACTTTGAAGACTTGGAAAATTTAGTCCCTCAACAAAACTAAATTGTCAATAATGGTCCTCCAAGAAGTCAATAAACAAGTCAAAGCCTTGAAGTATGAAGACATGTCAAAAACAGCCCTTGAAGATTGCCAAAATTGCACTTGTAGTCCTTAAAACAAGTTTCAAAGCTTTGTGTGCCAAAACTGCCAATGTCCAAAAGTTGTTATGTGTTATTATGGCGTTGATAGCCATTTAAAACAACTTGAACAAAGTTTGAAAAGAGAGGGGCCATTCCTGCCAGACAAACAAACTCTCACCCTCCACTCCCTACTTGACACCTCACCCACTCACACCCATTAACCAATCACAAACCACCTTTTCTCCACATCACCCCTCCACGCACATTTTTTTAAACTGATTTAATTAATCAGTTTTAACCCTTCCCTCCAAACACCAAATTTAAATAATTAAACCCCCAAACCGGATTAAATCACACCCTAATCTACCCTTAAACCCTAAATGTTTCCAGGATGAACTAAGATTAAAACAAGTGGTTTTTGGGTAATTCTTTCCAGATCCTTGATTAAACATCACTTAAACCTAAAACCATCCTTAAACCCCCATCACCATCACCCCACATGCTTGTGCCACCCTCCCCTGCCCCACTATTCACTCCCAAACAAAAACTTGACAGCAAGATCAACAACCCACAACAATTTCATGTTCCCAAAGGCTAAATGGACGATCAAGATCCTCTTTTCATCACTGGCATCTTCACAAACTGCCAAGATCATCACATGGGCTCTTGACAAATTCAAAAAATGGCATCTTAAAATATTCGTCCAAGGGCATTACTGGAAGTTCAAGTCATTAGGGTTTTAGCTTCTTATCAGTTCTAGAATCACTTGTAAGCCTCTATATAAAGGCATGATAGGACTTAGCTTTTTTTCTGTTCTTGATTTTTTCTCCTTTTTCACAAGCCTTGTTAATCCAGTTTATAAAGGAATATAAATGGTATTGAGTTTGGTGATGAGAAAGATTGAGTTCCTTTTACATTTCAGTTGATTTTAAGTTCATTGTTCAAGTTTGGTCTAATTTTCAGCAAAGGTTTTCAAGTTTCAAAGTTTCTGTTTCTTTTCAAGGTTTTCTTAAATCTTAAATTTTCATAAAATTCAGATAGAATGGTGATGAAAGGAGTTAGTTTGATGCTGTTTGAGCTTGTGTATGTCAAAGACACCATGGCTTGTTCTGGTGTAGTGGGTACCCAAGCTTGAATAGTCTATCTGTTTGGTCAATTATTTTAGCTTATCATAACCTTACCCATAAGCTAAGGCTCTCTTCTAGCTTAATCGATAAGCTAGGGGCAAGCTCTTAAGCTTTTACACAGTCTCCCTTGTTCTCTCTTAGCAGGTTCAAAACAAGGAACATTTTCATCCATTTTTGTTAAGTAAAACTTCATCAGCATCTCAACAAAGTTCTGCATAGGCCCCAGCCTATAGGGAGGTGGTTTTTCAACCACTAAGGGTCCTGGATGTAGGACCCTTAAGGTAGCTCCTTGTTTCTCATTTCATTTTTTAGTTTTCTGAAAAATTATGTGCTTTATGTGATTCTGCATGTTAAATTGTTAAGTGTATGTTTGAATGCTGAAAACTGCTTATATAGGTATTGTATGCATGTTTAGATAGCTTAGGTTTGATTTGATTGAGTTTTGTTAAGAGTTGCTTTGAAAATTTGATTTCAGTCAATTTAAAGGGGTGTTTGGATTTGCATATTTATCTGAGTTTCTTGGGAAATTTGTGTGTTAAAACCTGTTGTTTTCACTCACTTACTTGTTATTAGCTAGTACTAGTATTTAGTTTTCAGTTTGAACAGGTTTTGAACACTTTGGTATGCTAAAATATTGAAAACTTGGTCAAAAATCAGTAAGTGTCTAAGCTGCTTATTTTGGTGATTTTTGAGCCAACAAACTTGTTAATCTGTTAGGGATTAGGGTCATATAGGATTGTGTATTGGTTGCATGCTGATTGGGTGACTATTGTGCAAGATTTTGGGCTTGGAAATTCATTTTTATGCATGTAACTTGGTTATTTTGTTCATCAGTCAACAAGTGTGCATATCAGTGACTTGTTTTTGTAATTTTGAGCTTGATTGTGTTGTTGAACTTGCTTGTTTTTGCATTTTATTGACTCCTTATACTCCAAAGAGTATAAGGGTGCCCCTTTGTCCAACAATTCACCACAAAAAGCCAAGGAACAAGCCCTCTTGTTTCTGATTTCACTTGTGAAGAAAACAAGTCTTCTTTGTGTTCATCAATAAAGCATCTGAGCATGTTTTTGGATTTGTAGGTTTTGATCTTTGTTATTTTTGAATTGTATTTGTGTTTATAGTTAAGAGTATCTGGTTTGTGTTTTTTTTTCAAAAAAAAAATAAAAAAAAATAGCAAAAACTCACCTGGCCTGGGCTCGAACACGCGACCTCCCGTTTGGAGGAGTAACGTGTTTACCAGTGATCCGGATGGTTTTTTTACGTTTAAGTTTCATTTCATTACTTACTTAAGGGTTATTTGTTTTATAGCTTATTTGATTAGCAGCTTATAAATAAGCTATTTCTAGCTTATTTCTTTGAGGTTTTCACCGTTTAACATTTTTCTTAAGTTTATATTAGGGTTTTTGACTTTTCTGAGCAAAAAGTTTATTTTCCCATTATTAATTAATTTATTAGGATTATTTTTAGTTTTAATTTTAAAAAGTCATTAAAAAATAGTAAAAGGTATATTAAAAATCTAAAAAAATAGTTTTTAGGTTTTTAATCATATTTTTGAGGTTTACAGCTATTTAGGTTTTCAATTTAGCTTATTTTTGATTTTATAGGATTTTAGGGTTTTTAGCTAACTTTAAAATTCAATATAAAATTATTAAATAGGTTTCAGAAAATTTGGATTGCATTTTTGTTTTAGTTACATTATTTAGGATTTTTGGTAATTTTTTAGAATTTGTTTATAAACTTTTTATTTTTTTGAATATTTTAATATTATTTTATTATTAAAAATTGAAGTTTTATTTTTTTTAGTTTTTACATTTTCCCTAGGTTAAGGACACTTAATTAGGAGTTTTGTCACTTTCCAAATAGTTTTAAGACTTTTCAATTAATTTCTAGAATTAATTTAAGATTTAATTGATTTTTATAGTTTTTAAGTGTTTAAAAATAGTTTAATTTGGTTTTAAAATTTTTAAAAATAGTTTTTAGCTTAATTAGGATATTTTTGAGGTTTACAAACTATTACATCTTGTTTAAGGCTTTTTAATAATTAAAAGTGATTTTTAGGGCTTTAATTAGCATTAAAAAGTCATTATTGAATTAATTAAAACGTTTTAGCAAGTTTGGTTTTTTTGTAAACTCTTAGAATATTATTGGGGATTTTTAGAAATTTTTAGGAATTTTTAGGTTAAAATTTTAATTTTTGTACTATTTACGGTTTCACGTTTACGCCTTTTTCGTCGTAGTTTAATCCGTTTTCGTAACCGTCTTTTCTTTCCTTTCTCAATTCTTTCTTTTCTCATAACAATAAAATCATCAATAAAATCAATTCAACACACAACGCAGTTGCCTCCTCGAGAACGAACTCACTTTAGGGTCTTACACACACGGTTTTCCTAAATCGTCGTGCTCACTTGCCCTATTTATTGCTCTTTTCCTAAAGAGTGGTAAAAACTCCAACATCAAAATCCCCCCTACACTTAATATAAACATTGTCCTCAATGTTTAAGCATGTGAGAGAATAAACTCCCCTACACTTAGGACATTGAGTACGTTGTTTAAAATCGAGCTAAGGAAAGGAAAACTAAAGTGATTACATTTATTTGTCTTATTTATATACAAGATTGAATCACAATAGCAAAAACTTATCGAAGGAACCGGGTACACGGGAAACACGGGAACACGGGTCTCGTCAAAAGCACCAAAAGTGGATCATTAAGCACATGTCCCTGCACAATCACAACACACAAAACAAACAACCTACTTGGCTCCCCCTACACTTATTGGTGAAAATGGGTGAAAAAGTGTGGAAAAGGTAAAAAAAATCTAACCTAGTTAAACGATGCTTGATTTTTAACACGAGTCTCTAGCTCGACTCGATTTCCCAAATGTCATCATTCAAATGGGAAAATCATGGAAAAACCGAGATTTCCAAGGGAGGAAAATCTCTCCATGATAAAGGTGAAACAAAGTCAAATAAGGCATACCCCATGAAAATCCACCCGGGTCAAACACATAATTTCCATCACAAAAGGAAATAAACCCCGAGGTGGTACGCAAGTCAAAGAAAAGTGGGGTATCCTTAGGCAAAAGTCTTTTACAAGGGAGGGTGCTATGGTAATATGGCAATGAAAGCACAAAAGTCTCTATTCCAAGATCAAACACCGGTTCCTTAATTGGAAAATAGCAAGAGGTAGTGACATTTAAGCTCAAAATATCATCAAAATCCAAAGTGGGAAGGTCATCCTCTTCCAAACTCGATGTGAAAACATAATTATCATCGGAGTCATAGGAAAACTCTTCCTCATGAGGAAAATAGGTATTTAGAAAGGTATCTAAATCCTCCTCAAATGGAATAACCTCTAAAGTCGGAATGATCTCTAAGAGTGGAGGATCATACTCAAAAGTCATGACCTCTAAAATTGGAGTATAGAAGTCAAAAGGAGTCTCCGTGGAAGAATCACTCATAGAGATATGAGGTGCATTAAGATCATGGGGTGGGTCATCAAAATTAATGAGATCACTTAAAGAAGTGTCATCATCGTAAGTATCAAAGATTGGTGAATCATAAATGGGTGGTTCTATAGTGGGTGGGTCAAAAGTCGAGTCGTCTAAGCCGAATATAGCGTGATCACTTAAAGAAGTGTCATCACTATAGGTGTCATAAATAAGAGTTTCAAAAATTTGATGCTCTAAGGGAAGGGATGAATTTATCACAAAATCATTTTGATTAGACTTTTCGATTCCAAAAGGATTAATAAAAATCTCTTTATTATCATAATTAAGAACATCAATCATATTGACCGACTCTTTTCCATTTGATTTTGTTGTGATTTTTCCCATTTTAAAAACTTGTTGTTCATCCCTAACCCTAAGAATTAACTCCCCTTCGGCTACATTAACTAAGGCTCTTCCGGATCGTAGGAATGGTCTACCAAGTAACGGAATACGAGGATCCATCTCATAGTCGACGACGACAACGTCCACGGGAAAAGTAAATGTACCAACTCGAACAAAAACATCTTCGGCAATACCAACGGGGTATGCGAGAGTTCGATTAGCTAACTCTAAAGTCATACGAGTCGGTACAAGGTCGGGTAATGACAATTGTTTCCAAATTGAAAGTGGCATAAGACTGATGCTAGCGCCGAGATCCGCTAAAGCCATACAATCGTTGAATTGAGGAAACGAGCAAGGTAACACGAATCGTCCGGGATCTCCTAGCTTTTCAGGAAGCTCTTTGAGAAGAATCGCGGAACAATTCTCATTTAAACGGGTGTTCACGAGCTCAACCATTTTCTCTTTCTTATTAAGCAAATCTTTAAACATTTTGACAAATTTTGGCATTTGAGCAAGTGCTTCAATAAGACTAATGTTAACATTCACATTGGAAATCATTTTCAAAAAATTGGAGACATGAACGTCATCTTTGGTGAGCACTTTAGCCTCGTCTAACCTAGATGGATAAGGAACATTAGGCTTATACTTTGAAGGTTGCGAAGGAGAAGGAATCGCTTCTTGAACAACCGTAGGGATAGGCTCTTTCGGCAATGGAGGACTAGTACTAGGAGTGGTAGTGGGAGGGATCACCGAAGGGGGAGTAGGATTACTCATTATGACCTTCGGGCCTTGTCTCTCCTTTATGGGTGAAGAGATGGAAGGTCCCACTAAAGTGGCTCCACTTCGAGTATTGATAGCACTCACATTAGCACGAGGGTTAATCTCGGTATTGGATGGTAAGGCTCCTTGGGGTCTAAGAGCTTAAATCATTATCAAAAATTTCTTATCGGTCGATTCTTGCATCTCTTTCATAATTCGCTCATGGTCGGTCATTTTTTGTAGAACCAAGTCCATTTGAGGATTATGCATATTCATTTGATTGAACCCTTGATTAGGAAAACCTTGATTAGGAAAACCTTGGTTTTGATATGGAGGTTGAAAACCGTTATTATTATAAAAACCTTGGTTATTATTTTGAAACCCTTGATTTTGACCATTAAAATTCCCTTGATTAGCATTCCCTTGAAAATTACCCATTTGAGGACCTTGGTTCCTATTTTGGTGTTGGGTATTTTGGGCGGGTGGGGGTGGTCTTTGCGGTGCTACAAAACGCGGGGGAGCCAAATAATTAGTACTCTTGTAAGAAAAATGGTTAACATCAACATTAGGTTTAAATGGAACCCTTTCATTAGCATTAAAAGCACAAACTTGTTGTTGTTGATTATTGTAAGCCTTGTCACAACTGAAATATGAATGTGGTCCACCACAAGTTTCACACGTTTCACTAGTTTCTTTCATGGAATTAACTTGACCATTTAAGGCATCGGTTTTTAGAGCAAGTGATTCAACGAGCGAAGTGAGTTTATCGATTCTCTTGTCACTCACACTAGAACTAGCACTCGCCATAGTGGCCCTAACACTCTTGGTTTGTACTTTATCCTTGTTTTCAATTATGGCCCAAGCCTCGTTCATGGTTTTCACAAGAATATTGCCCCCCGCGGCACTATTAAGTGAGTGTTCGTCATTTAGAGTTAAACCATTGTAAAAAGTATTAATTTGATGCACTTTAGTGAAACCGTGTTGTGGACATTTTCTTAAAAGCTCTTTAAATCGATCCCAAGACTCACTAAAAGTTTCCCCATATTTTTGCTCAAAAGTAATGATTTCATTCCTTAAAGAGGTGGTCCGTGATGGTGGGAAAAAGTAGTTAATGAACTTGGTCTCTAAATCAATCCATGTTGTAATACTTTGGGGTGGTTCCTTATCAAGCCAAATCCGGGCTTGTCCCTCGAGGGAAAAAGGAAAGAGTTGTAAACGAATAGCCTCTTGTGGCACCCCATTATATTTGACGGTATTAGCCAATTGTATGAAACGTTTGATATGAGCGTGTGGATCATCATTAGTACGGCCTAAAAATGGTGTAGCGGAAACCATTTTAATAAAACCCGTTTTAAGTTCAAAATGATTAGCTCCAATATCCGGCACCACAATCGCGTCATCGTTTCCTTCAACGTGAGATTGTAGAATCTCAATCATTGGTCGATTATTCGTTGCCATCGTTATGTCGAAAGCTCGATTCTCGGGATCGGCTTAAATGACGGACTTTTTGTTTTTCTTCTTCTTCTTCTTTTTTGAAGAATTGGAAGAATTTGATACACCAATTGGTATGTATATATGCGCGCGAGTGCGCATACAATTAAAACTTGGAATGAGGTAGGTGACCTCGGTCGACTTTGAGAGGAAAAGGATTTTCCCTCTCGAGGAGCAATATTAAAAAGCTACAAAAATATATACTTAAGTACTACTTGAGTTGGCAAACCAATAATCGGTCGTCCCTCTCAATATACGCACAAGCAAGCGGGGAAACGAGGTGGCACAAAGCACTTAAAAACCTTTTTCCTTATACGGCCTTTTATAGCGCGTCGCCTTATACCCACCTTATAGTTTGTATATTTTGAGTTCAAACGTCTTACTAGTATTTATCTATTTTGCCCTTTTATTTGTTATGGATGCGAATACAATAGTTAGGTGATGAAATCCCAACTAAGGCTTATTCAAAAAGTAGGTAATTTATTGTGCTACGTAATATACTATAGTAAAAGAAAAATATTTTTTAATTTTTTTAGAAAAATATGTATTCACATGAAAAATCGAAAGAAATCCAACTAAGAAATAACACTAATACGTAATATTTTTGGTGTAATACTTTTAGGAAAAAGTATTACTTTTGTATATTTTAATTTTTTTTGTTGCAAATCATAGGAAAGAATTTGCGTTTGTGATTTTTTAAGTTTTTTGTATTTTTAAGTTTTTGATTTTTTTGTATTTTTGATTTTGTTAACAAGAAACGTAACGTTCAAAGCGAACGGATCCCAAAATCCAAACGTCTTCACGAAAAATCGTCAATCGTACGAGCGAAGCGGCAGCGGCGCCATTTGAAATTGAGATTTTGTATGTTCTTTTTTATTGCAATTAAAGTTCGTTTTCCTCGACTCACTCGAATTGATTTTCAATTAACGTGGACTTACTTTGTTTTTGGTGAAAAGTATTTTTGGTATTTTTAAACTAATTTAAAACTATTTAAAACAAAAGCTATTTAATCTAATTTAAAAAAAAAACTAATTTAAATAAAAACTATAAAGAAAAACTATTTTAAATCTGTCTTAAACTAATGTAAAAGCTATTTTAAATAAAACTAAAAACTTTTAAATGTCTTTTAAAAACTTTTAATTAAAAACTTAATAAAACTAATTTCAAAACTAATAAAAATTTAAACTAAATTTAAAAGTAATTAAAAATAATTTTTTTTTTTTTACTTTTTATTTTTTTTATAAAAACTGAATTAATATAAAACTTTATATCTAAAATTAATTAAACTAAAAACTTGAATTAAAACTAATTAATTGAAAGCTGACAGGAAATTAAACCATATATTAATTAATTAAAGGGAAATAGAACAAAAATAATGGTATAGAAGAGATGGTTGTGCTTGTTGGCTGATGAGCGGATGGTCGCTGGTTCGAAACCCAGCAAACACCAATTTTGCTAATATTTTTTACTTTTGTTGGACTTTGTTTGTTTTAGGAATTTATATCATACATAACAATTGGAACTGTATTGTTGCTCAGCAATAAATCAGCAAATAAAAGAAAAAGGCCAAATAAGATATAATTGAAAACAAGATAAGCAACTACCAAAATAAGCTAGCATTAAACAAAATAAACTCAAAATAAAACGATATTATTTAACTTAATCAAGCAGATAGATAAAAGCTAAAACCAAAATAAACTTAAATAAAAACTAGATAATGAGCAGGCAAAACCAAATAAGCATAAGAATAAAAAAACAGTCACAAAAACTTATAAAAAAACAGATCTAAACAACTGAATAATAACACAACTAGATTAACATAAGCAGATCCAAATAAGCAAAATAAACCAAACAAGGCAACACTAGCAGATTAATTAACTAATATAAACTTAACAAAAATTATAAAAAGAGAGTGAAACCATAAGATGAATCCGTTGAGCCGAAGGTAAGGCGCTGAACCCCCTTTGTCGCCGAGTATAAACACCACCGTAAATCATCAACATCACCATCTTTAAGCTCTCGAACCATTTCGAACCAAACGAACCAAAAGCAAGAACAAACAGAAATCTTCTAACATGAACAGTAACCTTCTTTATAAATTTCCAGTGGGGAAATTTATTACATTTATATATATATATATATTTTTAATAATAATAACAATGAGAACAGTAACAACAATTTAAAGGAAACACAGATTTAAAGATTAAAATAAAAATTGACAGAAGATTAAACGCAATTAATTTAAAACTAACTTTTCATTAATATTAAAAAGATTACATTACTTGAAAATTAAAAATTACAAAATTAAACCTAAATCTAAATTACTGAAAATTAAAAATAAAGAAAAGTGCTATCTAAAATTACAGATATGAGGGTTTTTATAGAGAAACCCTAGAAACTCTCTTCATAGCTTCAAGAGTAAGCTTCAAATCCTGGCCATTAAACACTCCTTTTCTTTTCTTCTCTTGATCTAGCGGCTGAAATCTCTCCACTATCACATAGATTGCCACCTTGGCAGTAAATTGTGCTAGTTGTGTTTGTTGCAAGGTGATGTGGCAAATGATTATTGGATGATAGGTATTGGTGATTATTTCCATCCAATCACAACAAGGATTTGAGCCACGTCGGATTAAAGAAATAGGACCACCATGAGTGGATCTTGCGAAAAACTTGGGGATTTAATCCCCAAGTGTGTGAATTACACACTTAAACAAAACCCCCAAATAATGGATGGTAATTTTTTTGACTTGGGTTAATTAGGGTTTTTTTGGATATGGGGTAAAGCTTTGTTTTTGTTTGTGGGGAGAGATGATACACAGTAAATGTGTTTTATTTCCTTGTTATTATCGAGAGGAAAAGTGGGGAGGTGGGTAAGAATAAAAAAATCGTTTTATTAATTGTGGGGTGAGACGTGTATGTATACACGTAAGGGGGGAAAGTAAAAAGGGTGTGAGGTGATGGGTTTATTAAATGTAAATGTGGGGTGACGGTTAATTATTTTAGTGAGGTGAGTGTGGGCTTGTAGCGACACGTGTGAAAATGGTTTGGGAAGTTGACTTGATGAGGTGAGAGTTGACCGAGTGAATTAATTTTCACTCTTTCTTTTATTTCGTCCGTTCCAACAGCAAGAAGGGCTTGGCCCAATGTCACATTCCATCTTTTTTTTTAAATAATAACGGGCTTGGGCCATTTTAGCATTGCGTCCATTTATCATATGTTTTTGGGCTTATTTGGGCTAAACCAAATTACTTGATTTTGCTATTGGGCTTTTAAGCCCAATAGATCCAATGTAGGACCCACAAGCCCGTTTAACTCCATAAATATTAAATCCGCTAAAAACGAGCTCGACTTCGGCTTTCTTGTTCATTTTCTTCAAACTCGTGTCGGTTTAGCCGGTTTTCGTGAACTTGGGCACACTTTTGGTCTTTTGACTTTGTCTTTGTCTCTTCTTGGAATTTTCTTCAACATTTGACCGTGATATCCCGTGTTTTCTCTTCTTTTGATCATTTGTACCTATTTAAACACAAAGACACAAAACCACGCGTAATTCTGACTTTTATGATATAAAACACATGATTCGGTCTTGTTTTTCCTTGATTTTAGTGGCAAAAGGATAAGTGTTTACACACTTATTACATGGCTGAGCCAGATATCTCCTAACTACAAGTTCCTATCCATATTGCTGGTGTGCCGATAATGATTTCGTTGGAAGACAAGTTGAAGCAGCATGTGATACGTGTTGCAAAAAAGAACCAGACTTTGACCAAAGGTGTTGCCATCGGTCTCAGTTTAGAGCACCCTAGCCGATCTGATGGTGTACCGGTGAGTCTGCTTGCCCGCGCGCTACAGTATATGAAGGAGGCATGGGTACAACACCGCGCGTCCCTCAACCTATCGTATCGTGAGTTAAAGAGGTCGTTGTGAGCGAGTGATCTTCTATAAAAGGCATTTTGCTTGACTACACGCTATGTTGTAACCATGACATTAATTTGTAAGCTAAGAACTTGTATAATATTTATAGCGACCTGCGCATTTAGAAGCACATAGCGTCCTGCACTATGTTCATGTTTATTTGTACATATATATGTCCAGGTTTCTACACCCACGCTTGAGATTGTGAGAGAGAGCGCCTGTTTATGAGTACATTCATTGAAGTGTGACTCTGAACTTATGGGTGAGATGAAAGTTCATTACGTGTGGACCTGCCACTACTACCATAAGCGACGTCATTGATAATGACATGTTTGTTTAGGCGTGCACACTGTGTCTTATGCATATCAGTCATAAAGTATGAGAAATGCTACACTTACTACAATGTCTTGTGGTAAGCTGCCTAACAAAGGATACCTGATCCGGCACCACTGGGGGTCCATCCCTCTTACGTAACAAGTTTAATTAGTAGGGTAAACTTACTCCTCTTATTTCACCTGGAAACATTTTATTGTACATGTACACTAGCGGGCCAAAGTTATGTATTTTAGAAAAGAAAAAAATAATCTCATGCATAAAAGATAAAAAAGAAGTAGTTTGGACTGCGGAACTAGCTAGGAACCACAGTGTTTTATTCACACTTTTGGAAATGCTGAAACAAAGAACATGAAAGGGGAAATCCTAAAACAATTTGAAAAAAGAAAAAATACATGGATCTTTATTGGGGGATTTCAATAGCCAAGGGAATGATCCATGCTAATGATGCGACACCTCAGAGAGAATATTGTCCAAAATCCTAGTTGTATCTTGAGCCACCTCTCGCGGGACTAGATACCGACTTCGCATAGCTATCCGCGTTCATCCTGGACCTTGAGAGTCCTCTTTTTGCTTCATCGTGTCGTTGCGTGCTTCACGCTGCCGATAGTCTGTTCGCATGATCCCATTGTCGCATAGTCTGAGAAATTATCCTAGCTGAAGGGGCGATTGCTCCTCTGCGTTATTGCCGATGGTTTCCTTCGGAAAGGAGTATTGCTACCACCCGTCGCGCCATGTTTCCTATCGATGTTGTTAGAGAGCCAATAGTATTCCCTAGCCTTGAGAGGATTCCGCCTTCCTTTGCGCTTTTTTGTTAAGGGTGGCCAGGTGACCATGTTAGGATTTTTCCTATGACCTGGGTCTACCTGACATCAGAGACCTCGCGCCACCCTTTTACGAATAGCCTTATACATAAATGGCCAAAAATACCGTGAGCGAGTAATCTCATCAACCACAGCTATCAAGCGCATGGGCATACCCTTTTATGTGCGGCTTCCATGACCGCCCGTGCTTGCCCTGGCGCTAGACATTGTAGTGTTCACCCATTACTTGATTGTCTGTACAGTGTACCCTTGATGACTTTAAAGTTCCTAGCTCTCATCTGTACTTTCCTAGCCTTCCTTCTACTGCTCGGTAATGTATTATGTGTCAGGAACTCTTTAATAGGCGTCATCCATGTTTGTGCCTCCGGATTCGCGTTTATGTTTTTGTTTAAAATAAAATCAACTAGCACGTGACTAGGAGGTTTATCCATGTTCAGAATTGATAACTGATCCATGTCAGCTGAGATTTCGTCAATTTCTTTTAAAACTCTTCGCATAGCAAACTCCACGAACTGCCTGGTTATGTCCCTCAATTTTTCCGTGTATTGGATTAGTATATGTCCTCGTAGATCGCATGACCCCGCGACCCTTCTTGCCACCTAAGGGTTGTATGTGTAGGCCATTAGGCTTTTCAAGCCCATTCTGGGTGCCAATCTTAGACCTGCTATGAGGGCTTCATAATCTGCTTCCATGCTAGTTTTGGGGAAGTCGAACAACAGTGCGTAGGTAATTTTTATATCGCCTTGATTTGTGAGGATAAAACCTACATCTGGTCCTCGTTTTCCTGCGAAGCCTGTCGCAAAGAGGACCCATGGGAGCCCTGAAGGTGAGCCCTCGCGCACAAATATGCTTTTAGCATGGAAATCTTCCGAGATACATCTCCGTCTCTTCATTCGTGAGCTGGATTCCTTGTTATGCTGACTCCTATCTTCGTCCTTCCTTTTTGCGCTGTGGCTGGAAGTGCTGCTACCCCCTTCGAGCGTATCTATGTTGCGGATGGTGACCACTCCGTCTTTCAGTGGGAATTTGAACATACCATGTACCATGGAAGGTACCGCTCGTAGTGTTTTTAGTGCTGACTGTCTAATTATCCCATTGTACGATGATTGAGATCGCACAACCATGAAATCCATCCATACCGTTGTTGAGTGACCCGCGCCTCCAATAGTTACCTGTGTGTAGAAGTGTCCCAGTGGTCAGGTTTTATCACCGTCAAACCCTGTGAGGATTTGTGTGGTGTCTTTTAGCTCCTTCTTTATTACCCATGGTAGTTGTGCGAAACAATGTTCGTTCAATATGTTCGCTGCTGACCCTCCGTCGACGCACATGACTTCTATAGCATGGTCACCGAGGGCTATGTCAATAGTCAATGACCTGACTCTATAGTCCATGTCTGAAAGAATAGGGAACGTTATCTCCTTATCGCGCGAAAATTCCGCGATCGTTCTCGTTTGCATAAAAGACCTTTCCCTTTCCACCATGTAAATGGTTATGGGCTAATCTTTCTGTTTTTTTGCTTCACTTTTCTTCGTGTTCGTGCTCTTCCTCTAGTCTCTTATCAGGTGGTTTAACTTCCCTTCTTTGACAAGGCTCTCAATATGCCTTTTTAGTTGAATGCACTCATCAGTAGCGTGTCCTTTATCGTCATGGTATTCATAATGCTTTTAAGCCTAAAGTGAAGAGCACAAGCCAAAGAAGAGTAGGCGAGGTTCCCTTAAGCAAAAGTTAAGCACGGTGGTAGAAGTTAAGGTGATGTAAAAGTCTAGCTCCATATTTTTCAAAAGTCTTTCCTTTTATTGCATCAGATGGATACTGAGATGGCTCAAAAACTTTGATACCCGGATCGAACACCTTTTCCTTTAGGGAAAAATAAGAAATACACTCAGTATATCTTGAAGAAGATTCGCCCATATACCTCACAATCTCATCCGAAGAAGGTGGAAAGAGAGGTGTCAAAACATAAGTACTACGGATGTTGGTGTCCTCTGGTTTCTTCTCCTTTGAAACGGGTTTCTTGACATCCGAAGGAGGGTAAGAGGCCATAATCGAAATCCAAAGGAGGAGAATCATGCTCGTTAGGAAAGTAAGTATTGAGAAAGGTGGCGAAATCTTCCTCAAAAGAGTAATCCTATAAAGTAGTATCAAGCGTTGTTGGTGGAGGATCCTCATCAAAAATAGGAACAAAATCATCCTTAGAAGACACAACACTTGAAGAATCACTCGAAAGAGTGTCACATCATCAAAGTCATCATAAGTCGGCATGTCTTCATACTTGGAAGAAAAATCATCATATTCATTGAAAATTGGTGGATCACCCAAATTGGAAAGAGAATCATCATCATATTCATCATAGATTGGTGGATTATCCAAATCAGAGAGAAAATCATTAGGATCTTCCAATGGTCTTGAAAAAGTGGATTATCATAGAAAGTCTCGAAAAGAGGATTTACGTGTAGCAAAAAATCATCAAGCTTTGTACTTTCCAAAGGAGTTGTAACAAGCTCGTCTTGAAGCACATCAATCATTTTTTCCGATTCTTTTCCATTTGATTTGCTTGTAATCTTGCCCATCTTAAACACTTGTTGATCATTCCCGACCCTAAGAATTAGTTCACCTTCGGAAACATCGACTAATGCTTTTCCGGTTCGCAAGAATGGTCGTCCAAGTATTAAAGGAATACGAGGATCCATCTCATAATCAACAACAAAAAAATCAACCGGAAAAGTGAAGGTACCAACTTTAACAAAAACATCTTCGGCAATACCCACGGGGTAAGCGAGAGTTCGATTTGCTAGCTCAAGGGTCATACGGGTTGGTATAAGATCGGGTAATGATAACTTCTTCCAAACACTTAATGGCATCAAATTGATACTTGAACCGAGATTAGCTAAGGCAGTACATTCCTTGATTTGAGAAAATGAACAAGGTAACACAAAACGACCGGGATCTCCAAGTTTTTCCGGAAGTTCTTTGAGAAGGACTGTAGAACAATTTTCATTTAATCGAGTGTTGACAAACTCAACCATTTTCTCCTTCTTACTAATCAATTCCTTGAATATTTTAACAAATTTCGGCATTTGAACAAGTGCTTCAACAAGGCTAATGTTAAAGTTAATTTGTGTGATCATCTTCAAAAAGGAAGTAACTTGAGTATCCTCCTTAGTGAGCAATTTGTACTTGTATAACCGAGAAGGATAAGGAATATTGGGCTTATGAGGTGTAGGTGGAAAAGGTGAAGGTTGAGAGGTTGAAGGTTGAGAAGTTGAAGGTTGAAGGGTTGAAGGGTTTTTCTTGGGTACATCTTCAGTAAGAGGTGGAGACGGTAATGGAGAACTAGTACTAGGCGTGGTAGTAATAGCACTCACATTAGCTCTAGGGTTGGTTTCAGTTGTTGAAGGAAGAGCACCTTGGGGACGAAGGGCTTGAAACATTTGAACGAATTTCCAATCCGTGGACTCTTGCATTTCCTTTAATTTCTTATCTTGTTCTGAATTATTTTGAAGAACTAAGTCCATTTATGGATTAGGTAAATTGAACCCTTGTTGTTGAAAACCTTGGTTTAGGTATTGGTTGTATGGTGGAAAACCTTGAGGATTAAAACCTTGGTTTGGAAAGCCTTGATTTTGCATTTGATAAGTTCCTGGATTTGCATTATAGCCCCTCACATTTGCATTTGGTTGAAAATTTGCTCGTGGTGGCCCTGTGTTGTTTTGGGTGGGTGGGGGTGGTTTTTGTTGAAAACCAGGTGGAGCCAATTAATTAGTCGAATTATAAGACAAATGATTAACATCCACATTCGGCTTGAAATGAACCCTCTCAGTGTTGTTGTAAGCATACACTTCCCCGTGAGATTGATCATAAGCCTTATCACAATTAGCATTAGAGTGTGGCCCACCACATGTTTCACAAGTCACATTAAGGGCATTCACATGTTGACTAGGGGTGTTTTGAACATGTAAGGCAAGTTTAGTCACTATTGAAGTAGGTTCTTGAATTTGATTGGTGGTCTCACTATCACTAATACTAGCCATAGTAGCCCTTACACTTTTAGTTTGCACTTTAGCCTTGCATCATTCATGGATTTCACAAGAATATTACCCCCGAAGCACTATTTAGTAAATCTTGGTCATTCAAACTTAATCCATTATAAAAAGTATTTAATTGATGCACCTTAGTAAAACCGTGTTGTGGACACTTTTTCAAAAGTTCCTTAAAACGATCCCAAGATTCACTAAACGTCTCACCGTACTTCTGTTCAAAGTTAAAGATATCATTCCGCAAACCGGTAGTACGTGAGGGTGGGAAGAAGTAATTGATGAATTTGGTTTCTAAGTCCGCCCATGTTTTAATACTTTGGGGTGGTTCCTTATCAAGCCAAGTCTGGGCTTGTCCCTCGAGAGAGAAAGGAAAGAGGAGCAAACGAATTGCCTATTGTGAGACCCCATTGTATTTCACGGTATTAGTTAAGTGGACAAACCCTTTGATATTATCGTGAGGATCATCATGAGTGCGGCCCAAGAATGGTGTTGCGGAAACCATTTGAATAAAACCGGTTTTGAGCTCGAAGTTGTTGGCGTTAATAGCCGGCACCACAATCGCATCGTCATTGCCTTCAACGTGTGATTTCAAGAGCTCGATCATTGGACGGTTATCTATGGTGTTAACAACAGGAGGATCGATGATAGCAGCTTGAATGGATTTTCTCCTTCGTGAACGGGTA
This sequence comes from Glebionis coronaria, assembly GCA_025667525.1. Taxonomy (NCBI): domain Eukaryota; kingdom Viridiplantae; phylum Streptophyta; class Magnoliopsida; order Asterales; family Asteraceae; genus Glebionis; species Glebionis coronaria. Next base: position 447,660 of record JANFOE010000652.1, on the reverse strand, counting down.
CGCATACACCTACAAAAGAAAAATATAGTAAAGAAATAGAAGAAGAAATATAGTTAACGTAAAAAGAAAATATTTTTGATGCAAGACTTTTGAAAAGAAATGCTTTTTATGATTTTTTAAATGTTTTTGGAATTTTGAAATTTTTGATTTTTTTGAATTTTTGAAAATGTTTTAAAATTTTTAACACGAAAAATAACGTTCAAAAGTGAACGGATCCCAAAATCCAACGCGTCTCTCTCAAAAAACGTTAATCTTCACGAAAAGAGCCGGTAGCGGCGCCATTTTAATATCTGATAAATTTTAATAATAATGGTCTAATCGAATTGAAAATGGGTTTTTATGTGACTCAGTCATTTTTGGTAAATACAAGAAAGGTGTCGTTTATCTATTTCTATTTAAAAATTAAAACTTTTAAAAATTAAAACTAAAATAAAGGAAATAAACAAATTAAAACTCAATTAAAAGTAAAACTAAAAATAAAACAAAACAAAACAATTGAAAATAAAGCTTAACAAAAATGGTAGGAAAAATCAAATTTGAAAATAATTTGGAATCTAAAACAAAATGTAATTCGGGAAACAATATTCAAAATCTAATTCGGAATATTTAAACCTAGACCTAATTCGGAATTAAAAACAAAGGTTAATTCGGAATGCAATAAACCAAATGTAATTCGAAATTCCTAGATAAGTAGCTAATTCAGAATAACCATAACAATTTAATTCGGAATAAGCTCTTAAAACCTAATTCGGAATACAAGAATAATGAATTAATTCGGAATGTCTGAAAACATAATCCTTGTTCAGAATTTAAACAACATGTAATTCGGAATTCGTGTTTGTAGTGTAATTCGGAAAACAACTTGCTTCTAATTCGGAATAACTATCTATCATATAATTCGGAATGTTTGTATTCATATCTAACTCGGAATAAAGGATTTAAATACAATTCGGAAAAAGTAACTTATACTAATTCGGGAAAATGAGAATTAAAATGTAATTCAGATAAAAAGGGTTTTAAAGTCCGGAATAATGAAAAATAAGCAAAAATAAAATAAGCAAATGATCAAAAATTAAGCTAAACAAATTTTAAGAAAAGCTAAATAAGACACAATTCAAAAACTATAAAAACACCAAATAAGCAAAATATATAAAAACAATTTTTAAAACATTAATCTACCAAATCCACTTAATCAAAAATAAGCTAAACACAAAATAAACAATAAGCACAATAAGCACTAAGCAATAACCATCAATCACATGAAAACAATAAGAACAATCAAATAAGCACTTCAATCAATCAAGCAACAAGATCAAACAAACTACATGATTAACCAAATCAACACAAGATTAAGAACAAGAAAGGAAGAATGAGATATATTTAATAAGCTTGAATTAAGATGAAGATTAAGATTCCAAAACACAAGATTAAAGATGAAAAGCTTAAGAAAACTTGAAAGAAATCTTGAGAGAGAAATTAATTAACACCTACTTCTAAAACTTAATTAAACTAACTAATGATACAAAATGAAGGATTAGGAGACTATTTATAGGAGGAAGGGAAGTTAGTGTTGTTGCTTCTTTCTTTCACCTTGTCTTCTTCTTTTAATTACTTTATCTTTCTCGACTTTGTCTCGGGATTTGTCGATAAATAATATGAACTCGTCTTCTAATTTTCTTCTTTTATTAGACTTGGTTCTTCGACTTTGTTTAAACTTTCGTCTTTGGTCTTCTTCTTCGATAAATCTTCAGAATAGGCCTTTGACTTTCGTTCTTTGTACACTCTTGATCTTTTGACTTCGTTTTTTTTTTTGTCTTTTTCTTCGATAAAAGCCCGTGTTTTCTTCCTTTTTCATCTTTTGGTCCTAAAACACAATAAAAACACAAACCACGCATAGTTCCGACTTTTACGACATTAAGTACACGTTTTGGTCTCGTTTTTATTTGATTTAAGTGGTAAAAGATTAAGTGTTTTCACACTTATTAACCATGCTTGACCTGAATTATGCTTAATTCGGGGTCTTGCGGATTCCGGCTTGTAGAAACTAGAAGGGGGGGGGGGGTTGAATAGTTTCTTATATTTACATGTTAAATGATGGTTTTAAAAAAATATTTTTCTCAAAAACTTAGACTTAAGGAAATAAGTGAAATCTTCTTATGTACAATATGAACAATTATAGTGTAATTTAAACTAATACTAACTAATATATATGCACAAATAATAAAGAGTGTAAATAGTTAAGGGGGTTGAATAGTTTCTTATATTTACTTGTTAAATGATGGTTTTCAAAAAATCTTTGAACACTCTTGATCTTTTGACTTTGTTTTTTTGTCTTTTTCTTCAATAAAAGCCCGAGAAAGCCCGTATTTTCTTCCTTTTTCATCTTTTGGTCCTAAAACACAATAAAAACACAAACACACATAATTCTGACTTTTACGACATTAAGTACACGTTTTGGTCTCGTTTTTATTTGATTTAAGTGGTAAAAGGATAAGTGTTTTCACACTTATTAAATTCCCTACACTTGACCATTGCAATGACCTCATGCAATGCATTAACTTTAAAGCAAGTTTTACATTTTCCATCATAATTAACCCACCTTGGCCTTTATTAAATACTACGATACTATAGAAACTAGAAAGATAGAAAATTACAAAATGTTTGAAGGAAGAAAATCGTAAAGAAATCTAAGACTTACATTAGGGCTTTGGTGTCATGAATGTTTATCACCCTCAAGTTTCACGTTCCCCATACTAAGCTTAAAAACGAGATCATTGTTATTATAAGTTAGTAAAGCTAACACCTACTCATGTGGCTCAATTATTTACTTAAACCCCCTTATTCCTAGGTGTATCTCTAATATTTTATTTTTGTCTTGAATGATCACGAGGATGCATTTTTTGACTTATTTTGATAGTTTATTAAGGCCGAAAATAAAGTAGGACGATTTAATCAATAGTTAGCTAAAGGACAAAATATTTTAAAACGGCTTCTCAAAACCTCATAAAGTTCATATCTTAGGATAACTCGTTTCACGATTTGAGACCTTTCTTGGATCGATATTTGGCATTGACTTCATACTTCGAATCTTGAGAGATGTTCTTGAAATAATGGTCTTCTCTTCATAATAGGAATTTCTTCACTTGAAGTTTTATAGAGATTCTTCAAACTTGGACCTAGACTTCTTCATTTTTCTTCAATCTTTATTTTGTATTTTGGTATACAACGATCCGCCTCCTTTTCGGACTTGGATCTATTTATCCTCATACCTTGTTAGGGTTTTTTCGGATAGACTTCTCCATGATCTTTATAGGAGTAATTGCTTCTCGTCGTGTGTCTCGATCCTTCATATTGATTTTTGAATAATGATTCTTTACATCACTTTGTATCTTTAGCAACATATGAAAGACATGCCTAATATATCGAAGACATCTAAACTTGTTAAAACCATTTTATTAAATAACTAAGAAGAAATAAAATAACAATAACAAAGGAAAAATACTACTAGGCCAAAATAGATCAAAAATTTTGAAAAATGTCGAAAACTCAATTTTCCGGTTAAAATGAGGACATATTCATGGAAAAGCCCACTTAACTTCGATAGAAGTATCCCCTACACTTAATATAAACATTGTCCTTAATGTTTAAGCATGTGGAAGTAAACTCCCCTACACTTAGGACATTGTGTACGTTGTTTAAATCTTGTTAAGGAAGAGACAACTAAAGTGATTCCTATTTCAACATATATGATAAAATAGTGAATCAAAAGAGTTTTTATGATAGAACCAGGAAGACGGGTACACAGAATCACGGATCATCAAAAGTCATCAAAAGTTGCTCTTTGAAAGCTTTAATCCCTGCACATCATAAGAAAGAAAACAACAAACACATAGTAGGGTCCCCCTACACTTATTATGAAAACGGATAAAAAAAGATAGATCATCGGGTTGCCTCCCGATAAGCGCTTATTTTTGTTAACCGAGTCATGAGCCTGACTCGAGCCCGAATACTATGGTTGGAAGCACATAGACCACCTTGAAGAAAATCTGCCAGGGTCAAATACATGGTACTCATCTAACAAGTAGCATAAGCCTAAAGTGAAGAGCACAAGCCAAAGAAGAGTAGGCGAGGTTCCCTTAAGGAAAATTTGAGCACGGTGGTAGAAGGTAAGGTGAGGTAAAAGTGTAGCTCCATATTTTTCCAAAAGTCTTTCCTTTTATTGCATTAGATGGATACTAAGATGGCTAAAAAACTGTGATACCCGGATCGAACACCTTTTCCTTTAGGAGAAAATAAGAAATACACTAAGTAGATCTTGAATAAGATTCGCCCATATACCACACAATCTCATCCGAAGAAGGTGGAAAGAGAGGTGTCAAAACATAAGTACTACGGATGTTGCTGTCGTCTAGTTTCTTCTCCTTTGAAACGGGTTTCTTGACATCCGAAGGAGAGTAGAGGCCATAATCGAAATCCAAAGGAGGAGAATCATGCTCGTTAGGAAAGTAAGTATTGAGAAAGGTGGCGAAATCTTTCTCAAAAGAGTAATCCTCTAAAGTAGTATCAAGCGTTGTTGGTGGAGGATCCTCATAAAAAATAGGAGCAAATCATCTTTAGAAGACACAACACTTGAAGAATCACTCGAAAGAGTGTCAACATCATCAAAGTCATCATAAGTCGGCATGTCTTCATACTTGGAAGAAAAATCATCATATTCATCGAAAATTGGTGGATCACCCAAATCGGAAAGAGAATCATCATCATATTCATCATAGATTGGTGGAGTATCCAAATCGGAGAGAGAATCATTAGGATCTTCCACATGGTCTTGAAAAAGTAGATTATCATAGAAAGTCTCGAAAAGAGGATTTACGTGTAGCAAAAAATCATCAAGCTTTGTACATTCCAAAGGAGTTGTAACAAGCTCGTCTTGAAGCACATAAATCATTTTCGCCGATTCTTTTCCATTTGATTTTCTTGTATTCTTCCCCATCTTAAACACTTGTTCATCATTACCGACCCTAAGAATTAGTTCACCTTCGACAACATCGATTAAAGCTTTTCCGGTTCGCAAGAATTGCCGTCCAAGTATTAAAGGAATAAGAGGATCCATCTCATAATCAAAAACAACAAAATCAACCAGAAAAGTGAAGGTACCAAATTTAACAAAAACATCTTTGGCAATACCCATGGGGTAAGCGAGAGTTCGATTTGCTAGCTCAAGGGTCATACGGGTTGGTATAAGATCGGGTAATGATAACTTCTTCCAAACACTTAATGGCATCAAATTGATACTTCCCCCGAGATCGGCTAAGGCACTACATTCCTTGATTTGAGAAAATGAACAAGGTAACACAAAACGACCGGGATCTCCAAGTTTTTCTTGAAGTTCTTTGAGAAGGACTGCAAAACAATTTTCACTTAATCGAGTGTTGACAAACTCAGCCATTTTCTCCTTCTTACTATGCAATTCCTTGAATGTTTTAACAAATTTCGGCATTTGGACAAGTGCTTTAACAAGGCTAATGTTAAAGTTCATTTGTGTGATCATCTTCAAAAAGGAAGTAACTTGAGTATCCTCCTTAGTGAGCAATTTGCACTTGTCTAACCGAGAAGGATAAGGAATATTGGGCTTCGGAGGTGTAGGTGGAAAAGGTGAAGGTTGAGAGGTTGAAGGTTGAGAAGTTGAAGGTTGAAAGGTTGAAGGGTTTTTCTTGGGTACATCTTCAGTAAGAGGTGGAGACGGTAATGGAGAACTAGTACTAGGCGTGGTAGTAGGAGGGATAAATGGAGGTGGAGGAGGTGTAGATAAAATAACTGGAGGAGGGATAGAAGGTCTTGCTAAATTTTCTCCACTGCATGTAGTAATAGCACTCACATTAGCTCTAGGGTTGGTTTCAGTTGTTGAAGGAAGAGCAGCTTGGGGACGAAGGGCTTGAAACATTTGAACGAATTTCATATCCGTGGACTCTTGCATTTCCTTTAAGTTCTTATCTTGTCCCGAAATCTTTTGAAGAACTAAGTCCATTTGTGGATTAGGTAAATTGAACCCAACCTTGTTTGGGTATTGGTTGTATGGTGGAAAACCTTGAGGATTAAAACCTTGGTTTAGAAAGCCTTGATTTTGCATTTGATAAGTTCTTGGATTTGCATTATAGCCCCTCACATTTGCATTTGGTTGAAAATTAGCTCGTGGTGGCCCTTGGTTGTTTTGGGTGGGTGGGGATGGTCTTTGTTGGAAACTGGGTGGAGCCAAGTAATTAGTCTAATTATAGGACAAATGATTAACATCCACATTCGGCTTGAAATGAACCCTCTCAGTGTTGTTGTAAGCCTACACTTCCCCGTGAGATTGATCATAAGCCTTATCACAATTAGCATAAGAGTGTGGCCCACCACATGTTTCACAAGTCACATAAAGGGCATTCACATGTTGACTATGGGTGTTTTGAACATGTAAGGCAAGTTTAGTCACTATTGAAGTAAGTGCTTGAATTTGATTGGTGGTCTCACTATCACTAGTACTAGCCATAGTATCCCTTACACTTTTAGTTTGCACTTTGGCCTTGTTTTCTGTTATTGCCCATGCATCATTCATGGATTTCACAAGAATATTACCCTCGAAGTACTATTTAGTGAATCTTGGTCATTCAAACTTAATCCATTATAAGATGTATTAATTTGATGCACCTTAGTAAAACCGTATTGTGGACACTTTCTCAAAAGTTCCTTAAAACGATCCCAAGATTCACTAAACGTCTCATCGTACTTTTGTTCAAAGTTAATGATATCATTCCGCAAAGTGGTAGTACGTGAGGGTGGGAAGAAGTAATTGATGAATTTGGTTTCTAAGTCCGCCCATGTTGTAATTCTTTGGGGTGGTTCCTTATTAAGCCAAGTCCGGACTTGTCCCTCGAGAGAGAACAGAAAGAGGAGCAAATGAATTACCTCTTGTGAGACCTCATTGTATTTCATGGTATTAGTTAAGTGGAAAAACCTTTTGATATGATCGTGAGGATCATCATGAGTGCAGCCCAAGAAAGGTGTTGCGGAAACTATTTGAATAATACCGGTTTTGAGCTCGAAGTCGTTGGCGTCAATAGCCGACACCACAATCGCATCGTCATTGCCTTCAGCGTGTGATTGCAAGAGCTTGATCATTGGACGGTTATCCATGGTGTTAACAACAGGAGCCTCGATGATAGCGACTTGAATGGATGTCCTCCTTCGTGAACGGGTACGCATACACCTACAAAAGAAAAATATAGCAAAGAAATAGAAGAAGAATAAAGTTAACGTAAAAAGAAAATATTTTTGGTGCAAAACTTTTGAAAAGAAATGCTTTTTATGATTTTTTATATGTTTTTGGATTTTTGAATTTTTTTATTTTTTTGAATTTTTGAAAAATTTTGAGAATTTTTGAAAAATTTTGAAAATTTTTAACACGAAAAATAACGTTCAAAAGTGAACGGATCCCAAAATCCAACGCGTCTCTCACAACAAACGTTAAATTTCACGAAAAGAGCCGGCAGCGGTGCCATTTAATATATGATAAATTTTAATAATGTTCTTGAATTGGTCTTATTGAATTGAAATCGGGTTTTTGTGTGACTCAGTCGTTTTTGGTAAATACAAGAAAGGTGTCGTTTATCTATTTCTATTTAAAAATTAAAACTTTTAAAAAATAAAACTAAAATAAAGGAAATAAACAAATTAAAACTCAACTAAATGTAAAATTGAAAATAAAACAAAACAAAACAATTGAAAATAAAGCTTAACAAAAATGGTAGGAAAAATCAAATTTGAAAATAATTTGGAATCTAAAACAAAATGTAATTCGGGAAACAATATTCAAAATTTAATTCTGAATATTTAAAACCTAGACCTAATCCAGAATTAAAAACAAAGGCTAATTCGGAATGCAATAAACCAAACGTAATTCGGAATTCCTAGATAAGTACCTAATTCGGAATAACCATAACACTTTAATTCGGAATAAGCTCTTAAAACCTAATTCGGAAACAAGAATAATGAAGTAATTCGGAATGTCTGAAAACATAATCCTTATTCAGAATTTAAACTACATGTAATTCGGAATTCGTGTTTGTAGTGTAATTCGGAAAATAGCTTGCTTCTAATTCGGAATAACTATCTATCATATAATTCGGAATGTTTGTATTAAGCATCTAATTCGGAATAAAGGTTTTAAATACAATTCCGAAAAAGTAACTTATACTAATTCGGGAAAATGAGAATTAAAACGTGATTCGGATAAAAAGGGTTTTAAAGTCCGGAATAATGAAAAATAAGCATAAATCAAATAAGCAAATGACAAAAAATTAAGCAAAACAACTTATAAAAAAAGCTAAATAAGACACATTGCAAAAATTATAAAAACACCAAATAAGCAAAATATATAAAAACAACTTTTAAAACATTAATTTACCAAATCCACTTAATCAAAAATAAGCTAAACACAAAATAAACAATAAGCACAATAAACACTAAGCAATAACCATCAATCACATGAAAACAATAAGAACAATCAAATAATCACTTCAATCAATCAAGCAACAAGATCAAACAAACTACATGATTAACCAAATCAACACAAGATTAAGAACAAGAAACGAAGAAAGAGATATATTTAATAAGCTTGAATTAAGATGAAGATTAAGATTCAAAAACACAAGATTAAAGATGAAAAGCTTAAGAAAACTTGAAAGAAATCTAGAAAGAGAAAGTAATTAACACCTACTCCTAAAACTTAATTAAACTAACTAATGATACAAAATGAAGGATTAGGAGATTATTTATAGGAGGAAGGGAAGTTAGTGTTGTTGCTTCCTTCGTTCACTTTGTCTTCTCACCTTTTAATTACTTCGTCTTTCTCGACATTGTCTCGGGATTTGTCGATAAATAATATAAACTCGTCTTCATATTTTTTTCTTTTATTAGCGTTGGTTCTTCGACTTCGTTTAAACTTCCGTCTTTGGTCTTCTTCTTCGATAAATCTTCAGAATAGGCCTTTGACTTTCGTTCTTTGTACACTCTTGATCTTTTGACTTCGTTTTTTTTTGTCTTTTTCTTTGATAAAAGCCCGTGAAAGCCCGTGTTTTATTCCTTTTTCATCTTTTGGTCCTAAAACACAATAAAAACACAAACCACGCATAATTCCGACTTTTACGACATTAAGTACACGTTTTGGTCTCGTTTTTATTTGATTTAAGTGGTAAAAGATTAAGTGTTTTCACACTTATTAACCGTGCTTGACCTGAATTAGGCTTAATTCGGGGTCTTGTGGATTCCGGCTTGTAGAAACTAGAAGGGGGGGGGTTGAATAGTTTCTTATATTTACATGTTAAATGATGGTTTTAAAAAAATCTTTTTCTCAAAAACTTAGACTTAAGGAAATAAGTGAAATCTTCTTATGTACAATATGAACAATTATAGTGTAATTTAAACTAATACTAACTAATATATATGCACAACGAATAAAGAGTGTAAAGAGTTAAGGGTAAAGAAAGATCAAACCAAACACCAAGGATTTATAGTGGTTCGGCAACGAAGCTCACTCCTCGTTCCTACTCCACCCCTCGAGTACTCCTTACTCGAGAGTTCACTACACAACAAGCTCCTTATGGTGGAGAAAACCGTACACGTCGCTTAACCAATTTCCGACCCTAAGCTAAAATTCGAGCCCTAATCGTAGCTAGGACCAATATACACAACTATACTTAGTACATACACAACTTCCAAATAGACACAACTACTTGGATCTTCACAACTATTACACAACAACAAATGTATAAGATTTGATCTTCAAAGGATCTTTGGTGGTGGACTCAACACTTCACAATGATAGTATTCTTGTCTTTGCACTTGAAGAGGAAGGGATGGTGGAGATAGATTCACTTCTAAACAAGTAGTAATCAATCAAATAATCAAGTATTTGAGTGATTTAAGAAGTATGTTTGAATCTGGAAATTTGTGTGCAAAAGAGGTGAATTGAAAATCTGAGAAAGGTCCACTATTTATAGGACAAAGGGCCAACGGCTATATCTGCCCGCGGTTCCTTATCTTAGCCCGCGGTACCTTATCTATTAGGAACCGCCTAGGAGCTAAGGAACCGTCGAGCTAGACTCCGCTCCCTTTTTATCCTTTAGTGGTGGAGGCATATCTGGTTATAAAAATATCCAGAAAGGATATTCCAAATCAAAAGGGAATATGCCATTTTCAAATTTTCAAATATTTAATTAATAAAACATTTTCTTAAAAAGAAAGTTTAATTAAAAACTTGTCACACTTAATAAAAAGTGAGTTTTAAGAAAAGATTAAATCTCTTGATCACTTGATTAAGGTTAGTACTTGTTTATTCATACCTTAAGTTGAAATGGGTAAAATGAAAAATACTTGAACTCAAGAATTCGTTTTTTGTTGTTTTCGTAAATGCTTGTTTTTTCATGTTGTCGTAATCAAAACTAAGCGAGACCAAAAACTGCAAGTAACGTTTTTAGGCATTATTGCATTAACAATCTCCCCCTTTTTGATTCCGACAATATATAAACTCAGTCATACAAAACACAAGATTTTCGAAGACGAGTTTATTCATTTCTCCCCCTTTGTCGAAGCAAAAAGGTTGCACAAGTCGGTGTTGAAGAGACGGACTTTGCAAAGACTCCCCTTTGGTGCTTACTCCCCCTAGCTTGGGGCACCGAGGAATCAAGATATGGTGACAAGCTACATAGAAGGGTTAGTTGAACAAAAGAAACAACCAACAATACATAGCTAAAGGTCACACTAAAATAATAAAAGAGAAGAAAACACAAAGACTAAGATCCAAGTGAAGTAATATAAAAATAAGAAAAGAGTCATACAAAGATGTATTAAACAGAAAACAAGCCAAAAGCATAAATCTAATCCTTGTTATTCTAGAATTCTAAGCTTTGCTTAAAAGAAAAAGGTGTCTTGAGGATAAGCAACCAATGCTTATATGAAAGACAAGGTAGTGGCAGAATGTGGTGGTGGTGGCTTGGTGGAGATCTCATAATCAAAGTGAAGAGGAGGTTTGATTAAGAGACTCTTGATGTATCTCAACTCCTCATAGATGTGTGCCATAGCAAGATGTTGATATTGACAACAATGAAAATATGTCCCATGGTGCATGACATTATCATGAGAAGGAGGAAGAACACTAAAGGATGGGGGTGGAAGAAAAGATATTCAACAATCAACATTCTTGGTAGGAGACATGTGATTAAGAGTGTTCTTGGGTGAATTGGGATTGAAATCAATTGGGGAGATTGGAGGAGAATTAAGGCTTTCATTAGGAGAGTAAGACATTTTGGGATGTGATGTAAGGCAAAATGCTTATAGTTTAATAGGGAAGGCTAAAGGTATTTTTGGGGTGGTCAAAGGGTTGAAGCAAAGATTCTCAAAAATGTTGGAACAAATTTGAAAGTAAGAAATACCCGAAAAATAAGGAAGCACTGTCCGCGGTTCCTTATTGCTTCCGGCGGTTCCTTATTGATAAGGAACCGCGGTTCATATATGGAACCGCCTACAGTGGTTAAGTTTTGGTGGTGAAGGAAGATTTTTCAGCAAATATTATTTTTCTAGTCTAACTTAACATAGGGATATGCTTGAAAGCAAAGATAGACAAAGAGAACACATACTAACTCACCAAATAGAGATTGACCAAAATATATGGATTTTAAAAATCGATGTAGGAGGTGTGTAAGACAAGACCTTAAGTCATGACACAATGATCCTCCATGATTCTATCTTGTTCTTGCTATGTTTGAGAGAATCATACATATGATTTATGCAAGCTCGAGATTAATAGCAAGAATCTATGAAAAACGTTTTTAGATTGAATTAACAATGTCAAAACATTTCTCAACCATTTTTGAAAGAGACTTTGAGGATTTTGAAAAGGAGAAGAGAAGATTTTCAAGAAGAGTTTAGGAGACTCAAGGACTCAAAGTGATACAAGACTCAAAGGAAAGAAAAGGTCTCAATAAAGGAAAGCAATTAAAGAATATGTTCCATTAATCCTAGACCTAGACGTAAGTAATTAAAAGGTTCCCTCTTAAGTGGCTTAGTGAAGATGTCGGCTAAGTTATCCTCGGAGGGTACCTTCTCAATTGAAATGTTCCCCTTTTGAACATTATCCCTAAGAAAATGGTGACTAATTTCTATGTGCTTGGTTCGCGAATGTTGCACGGGATTCTTGCTAAGGTCAATAGCACCCTTATTGTTACACATGATGGGAACATTATCAAGACAAATCCCGTAATCAACAAGCGCTTGCTTCATCCATAGAGCTTGTTGGCATGCTTTTCCGACACTCACATACTCGGCTTCCGTGGTGGATATCGTAAGACCGGTTTGTTTCTTGGAGAACCAAGAAGTTAAACAACAACCCATGAAGGTACAAACACCACTAGTGCTTTTCCGGTCCACATAGTCTCCCGCATGATCCGAGTCCGCATAGATAATGGTTTCTACGCCGGTCCCTTTAGGATACCATAATCCTAAATGTATAGTGCCTTTAATGTATCGGAAGATACGCTTAACCGCTTCAAGGTGAGAGGTTTTGGGAGCCTCTTGGAAGCAAGCACAAAGGCAAACACTAAACATGATATCCGTTCGACTTGCCGTTAGGTACAAAAAACTACCAATCATACCTCTATATTTGGTGTTGTCTACCGACTCACAATCATCATCTACGGTGAGTTTAGTATTTGAGGCCATAGGGGTCTTCATTGGTCTAGATTTTTCTAATCCAAATTTCTTTTGCATTTCTTTACCGTACTTAGATTGACTAAAGAAAATACCATCGTCCATTTGTTTAATTTGGAGTCCTAAAAAGAAGTTAAGTTCTCCCATCATACTCATTTCGAACTCATCATGCATGATTTTGGCAAAGTCATCACACAATTCTTGACAAGTTGAGTCAAATATAATGTCATCAACATATATTTTCACGATTATGAGATGAGAACCTTTCTTCTTTGTAAAGAGAGTGTTTTCTACCATTCCCATGGTATACTCATGTTTGACAAGAAACGCTTTAAGTCTATCATACCAAGCTTTGGGTGCTTGTTTAAGACCATAAAGTGCCTTCTTAAGCTTGTAAACATGATCCGGTTTCTCAAAATCAATGAAGCCGGGAGGTTGAGCCACATATACCTCCTCATTGATCAAACCGTTAAGAAACACACTCTTTACATCCATTTGTTGAAGCTTAATATCTAAGGCACAAGCGTAGGCTAAAAGGATTCTAATGGATTCTAATCTAGCTACCGGTGCATATGTCTCGTCATCAATCCCTTCTTGTTGATTATAGCCTTGTGCCACAAGTCTAGCTTTGTTACGAGACACAACACCATTCTCATCTAGCTTATTCCTATATACCCATTTGGTTCCTATACTGGTAGAACTTCTAGGTGGAGGAACAAGTTCCAAACATCATTAGCAACAAATTGATTCAATTATTCTTGCATCACAATGACCCAACTCTCATCCGTCAAAGCTTCTTTAACATTATTTGGTTCAATCAAGGAGATGAAACAAAAGAAGTTACTTTGGTTTTGGACTTGAGATCTTAGGTTCCTTTGATTTAAGTCAGCAATGATATTATTGAGAGTATGATCCTTAGACTCCTTAATGTTTACTTCCTTTTCAACACTAAGGTCTTCAACTCCTATTTTTCTAACCTCTTTGGCTCTAACTACTTCTACTTCATCCAAGTCATCATCAACCAATGGTGGTGTCTTGGTTAAAGGAGGGGTTTCATCAAAAGTCACGTTAAGTGATTCTTCAATTACGCCCGAGGTTCTATTAAGGACTATGTAGGTTTTGCTAGTTTGGGAATAACCTAAAAAGATACCTTCGTAAGACTTTGGGTCAAACTTGGTAAGGTAGTCTTTGGTGTTGAGGATAAAGCACTTGCTTCCAAACACCCTAAAGTATTCCAATGAGGGTTTCTTACCTTTAAGAATCTCATAGGGGGTCTTTCCTAGGAAGGGTCGAATAAGAATTCGGTCGAGAATATAAGTCGATGTGTCCACGGCATTGCACCAAAACTTTTGAGGTAAAGATTGCTCGTCTAACATCGTCCTACTCATCTCTTGGATGGTCCTATTCATCCTTTCAACTACCTTATTTGATTGTGGAGTGCGAGGAGCCGAGAAGTTATGGGTAATACCATGAGCTTCACAAAAGGCACCAAATTGCACTTCATTATCAAATTCCCTACTATGATCCGTCCTAATAGAGACAATTGGACATCCTAGTTGATTTTGAATTCTTCGACTAAAGATTTAGAAATGATCGAAAGCTTTATTCTTAGATGCCAAAAATCTAGTCCAAGTAAATCTAGAGTAGTCATCAACTATAACTAAGGTATAAAGGTTACCTCCATAACTACGTATGGCGGTAGGTCCAAAGATATCCATATGTAGGAGTTCTAAGCATCGAGAGGTTGAAACCAAATTCTTGGCTTTGTGACTTGAGTGAACTTGCTTTCTAACTTTGCAAGCATCACAAAAGTGACTATCAAACTTCATCTTGGGGAGGTGTCTTACCAACTCCTTAGAGACTAAAGATTGAATTAGACGCATATTAGCGTGACCTAATCTCCTATGCCAAAGAGTAAAACTATCATCTATAGTCGCAGGACATATGTTGTCTTTGACTTCTTATTGACCTTCATGACATAAAGTCCATGTGTCTAATACCTTTTCCAATGACCTTTCCATCTTTTACGATTTCACTATCATTTTCCGAAAAGATGACCTTACAGTTATTGTCACAAATTTGTCCTATGCTTAAAAGGTTAAACCCTAAATTATCTACGTGCTCAACATTTTCAATAGTCATGGAGTCAAGAAAAACCGTACCTTTGCCAATGATATTACCACGTAGACTACTAGCGAATGTGACGTTACCTCCATCATATGCTTTGTACCGTGAGAACAAACTTCGATTACCCGTCATGTGTTTAGAACAAACACTATCCTTAATCCACTCGTCGGGTTCCAAATTAATTCCCAAGCATATCTAGGTAACAACAAACACGATCAAACATTTGGTCCCCAATATCTCATGGGTCCAAAATTGTTAGTTCCAAACATCCCTTGCATTTGGTTGGGATGCATGAATTGAGAAGGGTTTCCCCATGGGGAACAAAAGGGAGGAGGATAAAAATTCATATAACCATTTTGTCGTTTATTATTTCTCCTAGGTGTATTTGATCTTGGTTTAGAGTTATGGTCATTCCTTCTAGGTGTTGGAGTTTTACTTCTAGGTCGTGAATTGTTTTGACTATCTCTTCTAGGTGTTGTCGTTCTACTTCTAGGCCTAGACTCATTCCGTACTCTTGGTGGGGTAGCAGATGGTCTTCATAAACTTCTATTTCCCATTAGAGGTTTACTCAAAGGCTTATAGAACTTATCAACGGCATTGTCGTTAAGTATATGTAATTTCACTTTGTTAACAATAAGATGCTTAGGATGTTCACCTAAATTTGATTATTCAGAAAGTTCAGGATTTTCATCAAAAACGTTTTCTGGCCGCGGTACCTTATCTATGGCGGCGGTTCCATATTGATAAGGAACCGCCCTATACACTTTGGGACCGCGTACAGCAGATGGTTTTTCTGAAAATCGAACTTGTTTAGGTTCACTAGTTGATGCTTCATCTAAGTTAAAACCTACACCAAGTCTTTCCTTAGAGTGAATTTGTTTGTTTAACATATCATCAAGAGCACTAGTACTTTTCATGAACTTTTCCAATTTAATGGAGGTGCTCTTGAGATCTTCATTCTCTAACCTAAGTTTCTCACAACTTAAGCAACCTATATCAACTTCTTTATTTTTCTCAAGCTTTCCTAATTTTTCCCTAAGTTCATTAATCTCATTTTCAAGCTTAGTTTTAGTTGATTTTAGTGTTTTGTTCTTTTCTATAAATTTAAAGCTATGTTTGTGTAAATTGTCATATTGGCCTTCTAATTCAATATCATCTAAGGTGGAGCTATCATTGCTATAATATTCGGTTCGGAATGTACCTCTTTAGAAGTGTGAGCCATGAGACATTTCTCCTCTTTGGGGTTGTCATCAACATCTTTATCGCTATCGCTCCAAGAACCACTAACAAATGCCGTGTGATTCTTATCGCGTGAAGGCTTTGGACACTCATTAATGAAATGATTTGGATCACCACATCTAAAGCAATTCCTATCACCCTTTTCGTTCTTGGCAAACCGATTCTTTAAGAATGGTTTCTTGTCATTGTTAGGTTGTCTCACGTGTTGACCTCGTCTTTTGAAGAACCTCTTGAAATCTCTTACCGCCAATGCATACTCCTCGTCATCACTATCCGAGGAACTATCATGATCGCTTTGTGCCTTCTTGGCTTTGAGTGCAAGAGACTTCCTTTCACTCTTGGTCTTTACCAATTCCGAGTCCTTCAAAATTATCATCTCATGAACCTTCAAGTTTCCTATGAGTTCATCGAGTGATAAAGTTGAGAGATCTTTCGATTCTTCGATCGCCGTGACCTTTGCTCTCCACTTCGGATGTAAGGCCCTAAGAAACTTCCTAACATTGTTCTTGCTAGAAAAACCTTCATAAAGTGCTTTTAGACTAGTAATAATAGTGTTAAATCTAGCAAAAGCACTATCAATAGCTTCATCTTCTAAGATGACAAATTGTTCATATTGTTGGACAAGATGATCGATTTTGCTTTATTTGACTTGGCTATTACCTTGGTGGGTTACTTAAAGAGTGTTCCAAATATCTTTAGCGGTTTCACACATAAAAATCCTTTCATACTCTTTCTTAGGTAAAGCATTATAAATCACCATTTTAGCCTCATTATTTGTCGAAAGTTTCTTTTTAGTATCATCATTAGCTTTGTCAAAAGTGACCAATTCCTTTGTTTTATAAACTTCATTAAATTGATAAGGTAAAAAAATAACCATTGGTAATAACATGCAAAAGATCTAAATCTTTTGATTTCACATAAGTCTCAAATCTATTTTTCCAATAAATAAAAGTATCGGTTTCAAAAAGTGGTGGTCTTTGCATAGATTGCCCTTCTAGATACTTGTTGGAATCCATAGATAGATTCAAGTTTTAAAATAAAATATAGTTTAAAAATACTTGAGCAACCCGCTCTGATACCAATTGCAGAAACTAGAAGGGGGGGTTGAATAGTTTCTTATATTTACTTGTTAAATGATGGTTTTCAAAAAAACTTTTTCTCAAAAACTTAGACTTAAGGAAATAAGTGAAATCTTCTTATGCACAATATGAACAACGATAGTGTAATTTAAACTTATACTAACTAATATATATGCACAAAGAATAAAGAATGTAAAGAGTTAAGGGTAAAGAAAGATCAAACCAAACACCAAGGATTTATAGTGGTTTGGCAACGAAGCTCACTCCTCGTTCCTACTCCACTCCTCGAGTACTCCTTACACGAGAGTTCACTACACAACAAGCTCCTTATGGTGGAGAAAACCGTACACGTAGCTTAACCAATTTCCGACCCTAAGCTAAAAGTCGAGCCCTAATCGTAGCTAGGACCAATCTACACAACTATACTTAGTACATACACAACTTCCAAATAGACACAACTACTTGGATCTTCACAACTATTACACAACAATAAATGTATAAGATTTGATCTTCAAAGGATCTTTGGTGGTGGACTCAACACTTCACAATGATAGTGTTCTTCTCTTTACACTTGAAGAGGAAGGGATGGTGGAGATAGATTCACTTCTAAACAAGTAGTAATCAATCAAATAATCAAGGATTTGAGTGATTTAAAAAGTATGTTTGAATCTGGAAATTTGTGTGCAAAAGAGGTGAATTGAAAATCTGAGAAAGGACCACTATTTATAGGACAAAAGGCCAATGGCTATATCTGCCCGCGGTTCCGTATCTTAGCCCGCGGTACCTTATCGATAAGGAACCGCCTAGGCGCTAAGGAACCGCCGGGCTAGACTCCGCTTCCTTTTTGTCCTTTAGTGGTGGAGGTCATATCTGGATATAAAAATATCCAGAAAGGATATTCCAAATCAAAAGGGAAT
The DNA here is from genome assembly GCA_025667525.1 of Glebionis coronaria. Lineage (NCBI taxonomy): Eukaryota > Viridiplantae > Streptophyta > Magnoliopsida > Asterales > Asteraceae > Glebionis > Glebionis coronaria. The sequence continues at coordinate 429,554 of JANFOE010000652.1, read as the reverse complement.
ATGCCATTTTCAAATTTTCAAATATTTAATTTAATAGAACATTTTCTTAAAAAGAAAGTTTAATTAAAAACTTGTCACACTTAATAAAAAGTGAGTTTTAAGAAAAGATTAAATCTCTTGGTCACTTGATTAAGGTTAGTACTTGTTTATTCGTACCTTAAGTGAAAATGCGTAAAATGAAAAATACTTAAACTCAAGAATTTGTTTTTCGTTGTTTTTGTAAATGCTTGTTTTTACATATTGTCGTAATCAAAACTAAGCGAGACCGAACAATGCAAGTAACGTTTTTAGGCATTATTACATTAACACGGCTCTTGCACCAAGTGAAACTTGCTTTGAGGACCCTGCCCACTAAACAAACATCGTTAGGGTTACCGTGGGCTTGTGACCTACGATTAGACTCCAGCGTGAGAGTAAGTAATCGATTTGAGTGTATAGTGTTTATGGTATTGTGTCTTTGTGGATCTATGGGGTTCCTTTTATACCCGAGAGAGTCCAGGCTGGGCTCCCTGTTCTTGCGGCCCAAGGAAGAGATAATGACTCAAAATAGTTTGATCCTTATCGCATAACTAAGGTAAGTGTATATCTCTTTCCCTTAGGAGAATATATCTATATGATAGATTATATTCTTGCCTGATCCTGTCGCAGTGTGACGAGGACACGGTTTAAGCAATGAACCACATGTGCAACAACGACTTGCCGGGCCTCCTGGGATGTGCGCACATCGCATACGTATCAATTCATCCCTGATGGATGCGGGTAGGACCCGGGAGTCGGACTATCCAACCCGACTAGGGACTATACGTCATCACCCTCAATAAAAGAACCTATTGATATATATTGCGACAATTCTTCCGCAATAATATTCGCCAATGATTCTAGAGTCATGAAAGGCGCCAGACACATTAAACGTAGACATCACTACATCCGAGAACAAGTTGAAGCTCGTGAAATCAAATTAATAAAAGTTCACACAGATGATAACGTAGCTAATCTTTTAACTAAGGCTTTGCCTAGACCAAATGTAGTTAAGCATGCCCAAGCGATTGGGCTGCAATTAGCTAGGAAACTCATGCAATAAATCTGTAATTAGTATTTGGATAAAGGATGTTATGACATTATTATTTAATAAAATAAATATTAGGTTTCGTTTATTCTTATTATTTAATTTTCTATCTTATTTTACATGTTTTAATCCATGAATAAATTTTTATGCTGAATGTCCGTTGTCGGTTAATAATATGGGAATATTATTAAATTAAGACAAATCAAAATTGAGATAGAGTATATTTGAAAGTATATTGATCGATTTTGGAAGATATTCGATGAATCGAATATTGGACTTATCCCAACTATATGATTTTACTTTGTGGATCTTTGTCATCAAGTAAATCATAAATAGTTATCCTTAGACTTGAGATACCAAGAAACTGTTATGAATCTAGTGCATCTTAGTGGAATAATCTAATGCTAAACGTAACTGGTAGCTATAAGGATTATTTTCGAAAGTGTTGCAAAATTCATAAGTTTTGCTCGTAGTCAATATAGGATTTATTTCCTCCAATTTCATTCTGGAGTTTAATACATGATGTTTGTTTCGCAAGTCTTAAATTTATATTACAAGGTTTAGACAAAACAAGGGACTAGAATACAAACACGAGCAAGTATCCATTTCTTTCGTAATATAGCTTGTAGTTGTAAGCCAGGAACGTTCGCTGAGACTTAGTTTCGTTTTGGTAATCAATATAATAATTGAAGAAAGAAAAGATTAAAATAAATAACAATAGTAATAAGTATGACTAATATGGGATAGTTCGTATGAGTTCATGATGATGATAATAATGATCGAGATATGTTTATATAGGTAAAGAGTGATAATCATTTTTTTGTCTAAATGGCGTTTGCACAATTTACTTTACGGTGATTCAAGACTTATGTTTATTCAAGCAACTAAGATCAAAACGAGTTGCCAACGAGTTCAATATTTTATCAAAGTTTCTAAGCGAATCTCTCCAACCAAAGATTCAAAACCATAGACAAGTCTTTAAAAACTTATTATAACAATTTGCGTATCTCAACGCCAAACTATCGTAACAAATCAACTCTAGATAAAATATGGTTTATAGAACGAGGTGGTAAAATGTTTCTACAACATTAGCTTGAAATCAATTATAACGGATCATATCATAGCATCATCACTAATCATAGTCACATACCCATATAGTCACAAATAGCTTAGCCTAACATCGTAATCAAAGTAACAAATGGAAAAGAGTAAGAGAACATCATACTTAGATTTGATTGAATGAACAGTACACAAGTGTCATGATTGTATCGTTCAGAATCGAAGAGTGGAATACTCTCGTTACAAGTATTTCCCAAAAGTGGATAATACTAAAATATCACTAAAAAGCTAAGAATACTCGGATTATAGAGTAGTAGTTGAAAGATGAGTTGTGTTGTAAATGAGTAGAAGTGGCTCCTATTTATAGTGCTGACTGAGAGGAAATGTGCGCCGCACTTCTCCGAAAGTGCGCCGCACTTTAGAGACGGGAATGTGCGCCGCACTTCTGACATTGTGCGCCACACTTTTGTGTGTTCCAGAATCTTCTTTCAATAGTTTTGCTTATTTGCACAATAAGGACCCTTCTTTGTATTTCTTCACTTTTCTTCTTCATACTTCATACCTGCATGTAAAACGCAATATATTAAGTATCAAAAGCTCTTATTTAGAATATAAAGTAGCATTATAATAACGGGTTAAATATGTATATTTAGGTCGTTATCAAATTCCTCCACACTTAGCTATTGCTTGCCCTCAAGCAATCAAAGCGAGAAAACAAATTAGATTTTAAAACATTTAAGTATTGTGAAGTATGATAGGAAAATGATTAAATGTTTTATAAGTAGCAAAAGTAAATGACAAGATAATTTCAGCACCTCACATGGATAGTGGTGGATTTTAAGTTCACACAAATGTCACTCACAAAGGGTAAATGTAAGATAACACTCAAGTAGCTCGGTCATAAAATAGATAGCTACCATAGGTTTTTACATGACACATAAACATAACCGTTGCGGCGTGAGCACCAGATAAATTTTCAAAGAAGCAAAACGTGATAATAGTGAGGGTTTGGAACAAAATATGCCTTGTCAAAGTCGTAGAACAACTATACTAGAATACTTTATTTTTCTTTTTTCATTGCTTTTTTTCTTTTCTCTTTTTTTTAGAGAACATCATATATACTTCTTCGACTTGACAAAGGGATAGGCATCTAATCGAGATAATAGCACAAGGGATAATATATCACATATGTACGGGTGCAACATATTTTAGCAAGCCAGTGTAGCTTAAGTAAAATGATAAAATAGTGATTTTTTTTTCCTCTTTTAGAAAATATCTATAAATTAACCTCACTGCGGTTTAGTAAATGATGATCAAGCACAAATTCTGAAGCATGCTAGATTATCGGCTTTCACACAAAAATAGAGAAATATAAGGCTAGGTTTCCTCACATATTTGATGGATGGTTTTCGTGCTTAGTTATAGTGTCAATCAATGAGATTTTTGCTTTGCTAAAACTTTATTTATTTTTCAAAACATATTTATTTTTATTTTATTTTCAAAAATATTTTCATGTGGAGAAATTTATTATTTATTATTATTTTTCCTATTTGTCTCTAATATTTGTCTTTATAAGTATAATCGTCTCGGTATCTAATCGAATTGATTTAACGTTTTTAAGCTTGACTTTATTGTTTTTGGTGATAAAATTCGTAATTTTGGTTTTTAAGTTACTTGCACACAAAACATGTAAAAAGGTAAAAATATTACTCCCTCCGTCCCATTTTTATTGTCCTCATTTGACTTTTTGAAGTCTTACTTTTTCAACTTTGATCTTAAATAATTTTGTTTGTGTTATATAATAATTGATGAAAAATATATGAATAGATTGGTTTTTAAATGTATTTTCATTGATATAATTTTCATCAAGTATTATATAACATAAACGAAATTATTAAAGATTAAAGTTGAAAAAGTAAGACTTCAAAAAATCAAATGAGGACAATAAAAGTGGGACGGAGGTAGTAACTATCTACGTATACTTACTATTTTACAAAACATATAGCAACTACAAAATTTAAATACACAAAATATGAAAATGAAAATTACAATTTTATACTACAAATGAAAATTTCAAAATGCAAAATATAATACTGAAAAGAAAGAAAAAGCAGGCAAAACAAAAAGTAAAACTAGTTTAATATGACAAGGCCCAACAAGAGTTTCTTAAACCCAATCTTGTTACTACTTACCGTTCTACCAAGTAAAGTATGTATACATTAACGAGACTAACATATAATGGAAATTTGAACTAACTATTGACAGAGGACCGTGAGTGTAATACCCAGTTACACTATGGAGGACTTAATGTGTGCATTCCCTATTTCCTAACTTGTACAAATCGATTTTAGATAACAGGTATATATCTGATTCAAATCTTGACTTTATTCTCTCTACTTCTTTTAATTTTCTAATAAAAAGAACACCAATCCTAGGTTACACTAACAAAATGTATCTACTCCTTATACTAATTCACTATACCTACTGATTTCTCAACTGCACTGTTTGAAATCAACCTCTAAATTGACCAAAATCATATTCCTACAGCTATGCTATCTAAACTGCAATTACAAGCACTTTTTTAATATTCAACTAATCTTGTTTTTATATTTCAATTCTATCTATGACTAAACGGAACTACACACTAATTCTCTAAAACCACGTCATCAAAAGGCAACAGAACATTACACATTTATGTAGTTCTAACAATCCCAAAAGCTGATAAAATTGATTCCCAAATACTACTTATGGATTGATAAGCAAAATGTATAACTACTAATCAATGAACTCAGTTAAAACAAAGAACAATCTCATATAACAAATTGAATAGAACTGATATCCTGTACTCTAAATGCAGAACGCAGGTATGAAAATAGATCACAGGTGAAGTAACTAGATAACAAGTTTACATGCAATCATGTCGAACAAGTTTCACACAGAAATCTACACCAAAGATAAACTACCAGCAGATTACACTAATTATTGTATACTATAGATGCATGAAAATTAAACGCGCTTAACCTGTAAAACCGAGACTAGTCCTTTGATGTCGAAGTAAGGCGCTGAGCCAACTTATCTATCACAACTCCATATTCTGACTGATTTCGTTAACTGAATTGAATCGAGCCCCTCCAACTAATTCACAAGATTATCAACTACTTCATCACCATCACTTGTAAACCCGCAAATCTGTAAGGCTGCAAAACTGAAACAAAACAAGAAAACTGGACGAGATCTTCACTTTTTACTCTATTCAAACAATAACTAATTCCTAAACATAAACGAAATATTCTAAGTGTGAACCAACATCTAGTATGATATATCCTACAGTATTCTCTAGAGTTAACAAACCGGGACTCAAAAATCGAACCAAAAGCTGACTTTGGAGCTAAGTTGAAACAACCTCAATCTGAATCAATCATGAACTACAGACAAGCTTTAAACCAAGTTGTTAACAACGCTTATACGCTAAAGTGTTAAAGAGCTTAACTACAAAAGCTAATGAACTATTATTGATTTGTAGAAAATATTGTGAGATTATAAAGAGATTAACTGTTCATTAACAACTTTAAAATAAAGTAACTGATTTCACAACAGATTTAAGTGAAGATGTAAGCGAAAATTAAAGCTTCCATTAATGGTGTAACAACCCACTTAGATAAGTGGACCGTTACGTGTATTTATGGCGTGTCATCAAAGCGTAAGGTAAATGTCCTAAAACATTAACTGACAATAAAGGAAATACCGAAATCAAACATCGGTATTCCAAACATAAGCTCAAAACATGAAAAGTAAATACTAAAGGAAAGAACTAAACAATGTCCAAAATAAACAGAATAATGTAAAAAGTGCATAAAGTAAGAAGTCTGTATAGGTTCCATCCAAATGCACCTGCTCTCAAAATCCTAAGAGCGTCCTGGTGTACCTGCCATTAGAACATGAAAGGAACTACGGCTGAGCATAACGCCCAGTGAATGGATATAAATCATGATAAGAAATACTGAAATGAAGTAGATGATAAAATACTAGAACTGTAAGACTGATAAGTAAAGTTGTAGCGGAAATTTGTGTATAATCTAAAAAGTCTGATTTATAAATAATAAAGCTGAACCGTTATCTGTTAAATCTGAAAACATGCATTTACTGTATTTTAATTGCCAAGAGCTTATATAGGTCATGTGCTGTAACAACTATTGCATGAATGACTGGAGGGGTGAGCTCGTCAAGCTGTAGACGGGTGACCTCTAAATAATGTGTTGGGTGGAGGGATCAACTCCAGTGTGAAGTATGTAGAGCACACACCACATTCCCCTGATAACTGTAAACTCATAGCCTAGGATGCATCCATATGCCCCACTGATAATACTGATAAAATGGCCAAGCTAAAATGAATGGGACGCTGCGGGATATCACTCTCCCGCAGGTGAGTCATGACACCAGTGCCTCAAGTGTCATGGTTACGGTACCTCCATAACTAGTACATATAACTGGTCATGCTTGTATATAAAGCTCAGGCAATATCTTAATTATTAAAATAATTACTGATAATTTATATCATATACTGGGGAAAACATTTGGCTGCAGACGGGAAATCATAATCATGCATAGGAAAGGAAGTCCTTACTGAAAGGACGAAAAATCCGTACCTCGAACGCATGTCATACTCACCTCTTCTAGCAATGGTCGAACTATGTTCACTCCAATTTGATTTATAGAATCACATAATTGGTATCAATATTAAATTTTTATTTCATTAATCAACTTTTCTAATAGATGTGTAAACCTACGATTCATTTTTAATCTAAATGTACATCTTCATTTGAGAAAACATTGGAACATCATCAATTTAATTTGTAAGTATTCATATAGATCAGTGATCATATATGTAAAATAGACTTTCAAAATCTCATTAGACAATGTAGATGACGAAGCCATATATATTTCTACTCCTATGCATGGTTTTCCATCCATTGTTTCATCTTGGTATGACGATATGCAAAGAAAAAAAAAACAGAATTCAAATTCATAACTTTTCGAGTGATTCTTCTTATCATCATTAAGCTATTTTGTTCTTCTTGATCAAAAGGTTTTTAATCCAATTTGTTGTACTAGATTTCAAACAAAACTACATGCTTATAGTTTCTTACTGATGTGAGTCCTTGGTTTGTATTATAAGATTTAGTATAAACTGATTAGTTATCAAATAATAAAACATATATGATTAACGTATAAGACTAACTCACAAGTATATAACGATTTGAGGTTTACCTTGGTAATAACGAGGACATGCAGCAAGGAAACGAAACAAGCACGGTCACTAACTCAACACAACACATACAAAGATTCAGTAAAACTGACGAGAAACTTGGACCTCAGCACCATGATCGAATGCAATCTGAACCAAAAACGAGAACTCGAACCTCGAATGCGCGATAACAATACCTCTTATCCGCAAATGAACTAGCCGGATCACCCATCCCCATCGACTAGTAGCTGAAAACACGAACATGTCCTGATCCGCAACGAAAGCTTAACTTAAGCGCGAACCGTAAGTTTATGCAGGAGAAGATGTGACAAAAACTAGTGCACCACTCGAACTTGAGAGATGCGTGGATCGATCGCGAATAGAGAGGGCCCCATCCCATTCGAACATGAACAAATATTAAGAAGTAAACCAAGGCAAACGTAGACTTTAGATTTGCCAATCCCTTCCATTCGTTTAGTACTCCTGGTGAGATTTTTGGTCGCCATGTTTATCAAGAATGATCAAGCATTTAACTGAATGTCATGGGCCCAAAAACAGCGTTTTGGATAGACACATTCCGACGTTAGTAACAACATTTGACCAAACTTTAAGCAAAATGTGTTATATTTGTTTTATTAGAAGATTTCCAAATTTGAATTTATTCTCTTAATGATAGAAAAACAAAGAAATAAAAAATGGCTAAAATTTCGGTTATTGATTATTTCATTTGACCATTACTACGAAAATCTTTAATTTCATAACTGATATTTAATATTTCCATCTATTTATATCCTTTTTCTAAAAAAACTGTAAGTTATATTTAAAATTACAAAATGAAATCCAAACTAAATCTTTGGGTTTTACAACTCTTCCCCTCTAAAAAAAACTAATTCGTGCTCGAATTAGGAACATGAAAATGCTGCGGTTTCAATTAGAAATCTTATAATGCTGCGGGTTTTACAATTCTCCCTCTCTAAAAGGAAAATTCGTCCTCGAATTAAAGGTAATAAAAGCTGATGGATTTATAATAACTGAAAGGACACATAAGCTGAAAAAACATGTAACTTGTATGGATAATTCGTCCTCGAATAGAACATAATGCTGCTGAAGGGTATAAACATGACATGACTGTCGTGAACATAGAACATGACATGGCTGAAGAGGACATGGAACATAACATGACTGAAAGAGCTTAATTGAATTTATTGAAGGAAAAAGATGAGAGGTCTGGATGGAATCCTCCGTTACGAGTGGCCTTCCGCTCGAAACGGATCCTTCAAAGGTCTAAACACAATGAAAATATTGGTCCTATGATCCTGTCCTGATGATACTGAATAGTTTCTGGTTCCATATTTAATATGGATTTTCTGAATCTGATAGCATGCATAAGCCATAGCATGAAAAGCTACGTACAATTATTCTGAAGAGATAACAATTATATCTCTGGGCAGGCTGCTGAGAATATATTGGGACGAACTACGTGAACAATTGTGAACGTGCTACGTGAGCAATTGTGAACGTGGTTCGCGATTATAGAAGGAACGTTGTGCATGAAATATATCATGTATGTAATATGTGAAGCATATTGTGGACGTGATACCAGAACATATCACGAACGTATGCTGACTGCGGAGGATATGCCAAACGATACAGCCTGAGACGTGAAACGTCTTCCTGGGTATGGAAAATCTGTGTTAAACTTGAGTCTGGTTTCTTAAGCTTTCTGTAAGCAAATCCGGTATAAGACCTAGAACATATATACTGAGATAGAGCACGAACCTGAACGTGAACGATTGTCATGAATGCGCACGCGAATTTATATCATGAAATAGCACAAAATACGGACCGGAATAATATCATAATGTGAACGTGGGACGTAAACGTGAAAGTGAATGTAAAATTAAACGTGAACGTGAACGTAAGCGTGATCTACGAACGTAAATTCTATCTGACATGATTGTTGATGGAACACTTTGAAATTATATGATTTACTACTGATTTTCTATAGACCCGCTACTGCGTAATCCTTTCAGATGAAAGAAAACGTGTAGGCTAGTTAGCTGGTCGACAATGACTTAGACAGTATCATACTTTTTCTGAGTCTGTGGTAACTGATAAAAACTTTCAGAAAATCTTGTCTAACTTCTGTTCAGAATTTCTAATGGTTGTAATACTCACTAAGCATGACGGCGTTCTATCTTGGACCTGCTGACATGTCAGACATCAAGATATAAACATAGCTGCATCAACGTGTTATACTACCTCTATCAAAATCCTGCCTGGAATTTTGGTACATTCTCGTGAAATCTGGATGAATAGTCATGAAGGAATGATGAGTCTCGGTAAATTAGATCTCTCCTAGCGTAGGATCATATGGAATACAAAATTTTAGTGTAGGTCATCTACTTTATGCGTAAGCTTAGCCATGGAAAGCAAATCGCGATAACTGTCAGCAATTTTTTGCGGTAGTCATCAACTGCGTCCTAGAAAATTTCGTAATTCAGTCAGAGGCGTCGGTCTTGACCAATCTGATGATGGCCTTCACCTTCGTAGGATTGTCTGAAATTTCTTTCTGCTGAAATTGGGTGGTTTAGAATTCCACCTTGTTCAACTGGAATTCACATTTGGGAAGCTGCTTTTATAATTTCCCCCTATCGGAGGTTTTGTACCAGTGTGAGAAGATGATTCTCTTGTACTTTTCTAGAATTTTAGCAGATCAGAATGTTATCAATTAATATACTAACGATTTTGTCTAAGAAGTCATGGAATTTGTTTTTTCAAAAATTTCATACTAAAGTTGGAACGTTAGGGAACTCAGAAGTATAAATCAAAATTTTTTGAGAGACTATAACGTGTGTAACAGTAGTCTTGCAAACATCGTGTTCTTTCTCTCTCCACTGATGGTAGCCTGATGGTGAATTATTCCGGAAAAATGTTCAAGGCATCGTAGCAGGTCAAATAAACCTTCTATACGTGGAATGAATATTGATATGAATGGTGATCTTGTAAAATTTTTGGTGGTCGGCACGTGATCTCATGTTACCGGCCTTCTTTCTGGTAGACACAATCACGGTGCACTTCCTGGTGGTGTACTAGGGTGAATAAATCCCCGTTCCAGTCATTCTTGCAGCAAATGCTGCAACTCTATTAACTTAGCTGAAGCCCTACAATAAAGAGTTTTGGAAACATGTTCTATTCTTGAGACAAGCTCGATGTTAAATTCTGCCTCGTGGTTAGGAAGGACTTTCTGGAAAACTTTCTCAAATTATATCTAAGAACTCTGGAATAATCTGCTGATCATGAATTTAACGAATTTCATAAGTCAATTTATAACTGGTAGCTAAAAAGTCTTCGTAGCTATGGACTGATAAGCCACGCGCTTGTAAGGAAAAAATAATTTGTGCTGAATTTTCTGGCAGAAAGTATAATAATATATTTGGGATTTAGTAAGATGGATCTCGTCGTTAACTGAAAAGAAAACTTTAACAGATATGGGTGATACTATGGAGTCCTTTCGGCTAGGAGGTAGGTAAATACCTGATTTAAATAAAGCTGACATAGGAATACGTGGAGTAACGTAGCCACTTTCACTTAATGTGTTCGTCTGTAACCTCACAAAATGCATACTGCGTGTCTAACCTGAATAATACCAGGTGGCGGTAACTGAATTGTAAGGGTCTGGTTTATGCGTGGAATAACAAAATGGTATACCCCTTTAGAGGGTACCCTGAATTATTAAGCACCTGGTTTAGAAGGCATACTGCAATTATGAGTCTTGACTCGTGCCTTGAGAAGATATTCGTATGACATGTATCATGACTGGCATCCTGACATGTGCCTTCCGAATGATACTAGAGACCCGTGTCTTGATTGATGTCTTGACATGTGTTTTAGTAGATAAATCTGAACAAGGCTGAAAATTTTTGGTAACTGCCAGGGTTGGCGAACCGCTTAGACTGCTGACCTCTGTATTTTTAGTCACGCCCGTGCTGGAGTTCCGATGGTTACTGACTGATTAATTATTGGCACAGTGGTTGTTACTACTGCCTTACCTGTCAGTTTCACGACGGTCATTATCACGACCGTGATTCCTGTAACTATTTTGTTGAGTGGCCGCCTGGGTACCGGTTCCCACTCTTCTGAATGAAAGGTTAGCTGAGTGAAGTGTGACATCTAGCTGAGAAAGTAAAAGCACGTGAAGTACACGATGAATAATGTACATGTAATACACCTGAGATACAGTACATGGAGTACACATGAACTACTTTTCAAGGCACCAATGAGAGTTTGCTGATATTATCGATACTGGTGTTAATCGTCTGACCTGATCAAAGAAAAATAAATTGATTTAACGGTTAGCAAACTGAACTGAAACGAGTAACATGATAGGCTTACAATTCCTGCGTAGACTTAATGCTGGTTGTATAGAAATTCAAGAATATGCTTAAATAAAATTTCGACAATGGTTAGCATGAATACATGACTGATGAAGACCAAACATGATTTATTATGAAATAGGATTTTACTGTAACCCTTCTGTATCTTAGCATGAAAGCATCATCTCCTTACTGAAACATAATCCTCATTAGGAGTCATGGAACTGAATCAACATGAAAACGACATCAAGTGATACCATGAAAACTTGATTGATACAAAGAACATAAAAGTATAATCAACTGAGGTTTAACATCAACTGATGTGGATGGCTATGGTTCAATCCACAGAATTCAAAGGAGAAACATGTGACTAAGTATGGGCGATTCTGGTTTGATCCATACATGTCTAAATTTTATGAGAACTATCATGTATAGTAATTTACAATCTGAGACTAAATGGGGATGGCTGTTGTCCAATCCACACTAGTCAAACTTAAATGAAACATCGTGATATGAACAAAGGTGAACGCTTTTGGGTCAGTTTACAAAACAACCATCGTCTGAAAACATGAAATTTAACCTGAACAATGGGGAATGTCTGTGGGCCGGTTCACCAAGTAATACTCGACTGAAAACATGAATCTGACATGAGTAAGGATGAACGCCTATGTGTCTGTTTACCAATACAAAATCTGAACAGGCAAGGGTGAACGCCTATGGGTCGGTTCCCCAAAACAAAATTCACAGAAAAGCACATGCGACTAAATATGGTCAGTCCTGTACCAACCTTTTACTTAGTAAAAATTTTAAGAAAACTGACTAATAAATGAAGAAAACTGACTGATAAATGCATGAGAAACATGAGAGATAACGACCCCAAATTCTGGGAAGTTCCTGGTGACTACCCACTAGTCACAGGTCAAGTTTTAGAGCCTACATGTCGAACCTATAGCTCTGATACCATAATTGTAACACCCCACTTGGATAAGCGGACCGTTACGTGTATTTATGTCGTGTCATCAAAGCATAAGGTAAATGTCCTAAAACATTAACTGACCATAAAGGAAATACCGGAATCAAAAATCGGTAATCCAAACATAAGCTCAAAACATGAAAAATAAATACTGAAGGAAAGGACTAAACAATGTCCAAAATAAACAGAATAATGTACAAAGTGCATAAAGTAAGAAGTCTGGATAGCTCCCATCCAAATGCACATGCTCTCAAAATCCTAAGAGCGTCCTGGTGTACCTGCCGTTAGAACATGAAAGGAACTACGGCTGAGCATAACGCCCAGTGAACGAATATAAAGCATGATAAGAAATACTGAAATGAAGTAGATGATAAAATACAGGAGCTGTAAGACTGATAAGTAAAGTTACAGCGGAAATCTGTGTATAATCTAAAAAGTCTGATTTATAAATAATAAAGCTGAACTGGTATCTAATAAATAAGAAAACATGCATTTACTGTATTTTAATTGCCAAGAGCTTATATAGGTCATGTGCTGTAACAACTGTTGCATGAATAATTGGAGGGATGACCTCGTCATGCTGTAGAGGGGTGACCTCTAAATAATGTGTTGGGTGGAGGGATCAACTCCATTATGAAGGATGTAGAGCACACACCACATACACTTGATAACTGTAAACTGATAGCCTAGGATGCATCCATACGCCCCAGTGATAATACTGATAAAATGGCCAAGCTGAACTGAATGGGACGCTGCGGGATATCACTCTCTCGCAGGGGAGTTATGACACCGCTGCCTCAAGTGTCATGGTTACGGTACCTCCGTAACTAGTACATATAATTGGTCATGCCTGTATATAAAGCTCAGGCAATATCTTAATTATTAAAATAATTACTGATAATTTATATCATATACTGGGGAAAACATTTGGCTGCAGACGGGAAATCCTAATCATGCATAGGAAAGGAAGTCCTTACTGAATAGAAGGAAAATCCGTACCTCGAACGCATGTCATACTCACGTCTGCTAGAAATGGTCGAACTATGTTCACTCGAATTTGATCTATAGAATCACATAATTGGTATCAATATTAAATGTTTATTTCATTAATCAACTTTTCTAATAGATGTGTAAACCTACGATTCATTTTTAATCTAAATGTACATCACCATTTGAAAAAACATTGGAACATCATCAATTTAATTTGTAAGTACTCATATAGATCATTGATCATATATGTAAAATAGCCTTTCAAAATTTCATTATGTGTGACTATGTCATTTGCGTGTTTACATGTTTATTTGGCGTGAACGAGGTTGTTGTGGATATCGTTTATGGGTATAAAGTACTCATAATTAAATCGTGGAACGGTTATTTCATGTTCATGAGCTCACAAATTAGTGACTATGAAATGAAATGGTGTTATTTTGGTGTTTTACGTATACGTATAAGTATTATAGTAAATCGTATTTTTTTTTACGATTTGGGGTTTAGCATTTAGAGGTCTCGGGTAAGGTGTTTAGTCATGTGAGTATTTTTCGGGATGGTTTTAAGTCATTAGGACTTAGTTATAAAGTTTATTTCAAAATTTAAGAGTTTTTATGAAACTGTATATTTTTACGTCTTTTACGGTATACGCGTAAATTGACTAGTTTTAGGGTTTTGAGGTTTTAGGAGCTGAAATAAATTAAGGTTACTTAAGGTATTATCAATAATATATTAATAAGTCTTAAAAAGAAAAAAAATATAAAAAAAATATATGAATCAGGTTTTAAACCGACTAGAAAAGAAAAAAAAAGGATAATGGGCCAAAAGACCCAACTTGAGCCCAATTTGGAAAAGCCTTTTTAATAAAATATATAAATACCATGTTTATATCACAAAAATCAGTTTTCATTAATTTTCTCCCCTTTTGGCCGAATTTTTACAAGCCCTAATTTAGGGATTCATCAAAAATAATTTTCTTGAAGATTTGAGGTAAAAATCTTGATTTAATTCTTATAGTTTTCTTGTTTTATAGCATTAAGGCTTCAAGTTTTATGTAATCAATTTATATGATGGATTAGATTTCTTAATAGATCTTTAATTAGGGGTTTTATAACAATTAACATGATTAGTATAATGATTTGTGATTATAAGTGATGTTAATTAGGGTTTAATCATGTTTAAATTCGTTTTTAAAAAACTGGGCAGATTTTTGAGTCATTTGTTTTGATCATATCTAGATTTCTACATACTCTTAATTTGCGATCCAAGCATCCCTGAATAGGTAATTTAATTGTCTTTCAAATTCAAGAAACTAAAACCTAATTTGGAGGTCGGGAGGTGGGTCAAAAACAGGTTACAGCAGTCGGAGGTCAAAACAGTTTTGAAATCAGTCGGGTTTAATTTAACGTTTTAAGGTGATTAGGGTACGTAGAAGTACACTTGAGCCCTATAATGAGCATGGGTGTTGGTTTATATATTAAATAAGAGACCTGAAGGGTGGCTAAGCAAATGGGTTAGGGTAAGACCCCCTAATCATAACAAACGTTTTGTATGTTCAAAATCGGTAAAATGCGGATAGGCAGAAGTATATATATACATATAGGGGCCTTAACAGTAGCTTTAAGGTTGGGGCAAAAGGGAGGAGTTATCTAACATAGGTAAGGGTATAGGGTTTCCTTTACAGAGATCATGGTTATGTTTAGGTGGGCATTTGGCTTATAGTTTGGAGACCTAAAAACCGGGACTATTTTGGGTAAAATGTTAACGGGACGAGTTATGAAGTAAACTAAGTTAAGGGCTTTATAGAGGGGTGTAATGAGATGGTTAAAGCATATAAATGAGGTATATATATGGTAGAAGGTTAGATTTCCATCATAGGTTGATGAGCCATTTTAGTGTTTGGTTCATGTTTTGATTGTGTGCTTTTGTTTGTTAGCTTTTTGCTAGTGCGCGGATTTTTGGAGAAGCTCAATCAGGTGAGTTTCATAGTCCCATATCTTTTAATGATTTTCACTTCCAGATGGGATGGAAGAGACATTGTATGGTTTTGTAACTAATGTTGTGAATGTTTTTATGGTTTGTGATGGACTTGTGTGTGCACTTATGTGATTAACTGCTATGTGATTCTTGATTGTGTTTATGATTTGGATCGGAGGACACGTACCGTCTCAGTTATTGTGGTTTCACTTGG
Organism: Glebionis coronaria; assembly: GCA_025667525.1. Taxonomy (NCBI): domain Eukaryota; kingdom Viridiplantae; phylum Streptophyta; class Magnoliopsida; order Asterales; family Asteraceae; genus Glebionis; species Glebionis coronaria. Next base: position 413,657 of record JANFOE010000652.1, on the reverse strand, counting down.
TACTAAGGGGATGTTGACAAGGCGGGGCCTTGGGGAGGTACATAGATGTGTGAGCATCTATGGGACCAATGGATAATGACAAGGCGGGGCCTTGGGATTGGTACATAGGTGTATGGGCGCCTATGGTACCATGGGCTTTGGTAAGGCTGGGAGCCTTGGATTTTGTTTGGAATGATTGATCTTGAATGTTAGTTGTTAATGCATATTTGTAGCACATTGTCCATATGTTTAGTGGTTTATGGTGGTTCACAACTTATTTTAATATGTTTTCGGTTGGAGTCTAAACCTATGACTCTTACCAACATTATGTTGACGTGTTTTAGTGTCTCTTTCTGGTGATAAAGTGGTTAAGCGTGAGAACATATGTGGCTAGGATTGGAGTCGTGTAGGAATGCATTTAGAAGGAGATCCCTGTTCCTTCTTAGTTTATTTTTCTGTTTGTTTCAATAAGTGATACTATGAACCTATATGTTTCTTTGTTTGTGTTATTTGTTTGTCTTGGGTAAGAGGTAGGACTGTTACCTACTTACCTAGAATCCTGCATTGATGAGATATTGTCATGACATTTGTGTCACCTTTTATGACATTTTTAATTCATATAGTTCTCTCGATAGACACGCTGTTGTTGTGATGATATCCATACGTCGCGCCCCATATTCCGCCATGGTGGGGTGTGACTTAATGGTATCGGAGCGCCAATGGTTATAGAGAATTAGGTTGCCTAGTCTAGTAACCTAGTTTATAGCTTAAGGGTCCCTGCATATAGGCGTCATAGGAGTATGTGTGTATTTTATATTAACTAAAGTTTTCTGGATGTTATTGGTTTTTACTTGCGATGTTTGTTAAGTTTTGACTAGTATGGGTTGAACCATAGTAGTTCATACTTAGCCACATGTTATTTTCTTTTCGGGTTTTGACTAGTGCAGGTTGAACCATAATCATCCACGCTAGTAATTGTTGTATTTTGCTTAAATTGTACATTATAGTACATAATTTGGTACATGGTAGTTTCTATCTTTTGTTGGGTTATTTTATGTACCTGAGGTATAGTGTTTTTTCTTTTGATGTTTAAGTCATGTTCTCTAAGAATCATGTGGTGGTTCGAGTTATTAGGAGTAGGTGGATATGAAGGATTTTAAGCTGTTTCCACTCTTATGGGCGACATGACTTATAACTCATTATGTTTTCGTTTTGGATTTAGTCCATGCTGTGTTAGCTAGACTATGGATTTATGTATTCCAATAGTTTGATTATATTTTTTTAATGGATGGAGTTTTGGACTTTATTGTTTATGTGGTTATGAGCTTATGTGAGTAGATAGATATATGTGTTATGTGTTGTATTATCTCTTATAAGTGTCATCATAGGAGAGAGTGCATTGGGGAAAGGGTAATTGTATAAGTATCGTGGCCAACATAGTTATACAAGTACCATAACTCCAATGGATTCCTAAGTATGATTGCATGAAAGAGGGTTAATACATGCTTGTATAGTAGATGTTAGACGGATTTAAGTATATGTATCCCGATATGCCTATATATGTATGATCCCCTATAATTATCGATTGTATCCTTAGGAGGGTGGCTAGCTCGCTTCTTTTTAGATATTCAACCTCCGTTGTGGTGTATTCTTCAAGTTTCCTATTTCACGTGTCCGTTTTAAAATGGTGTCCTTGGTGTTAACTATATTGAAATAAATTGAGATTTCTTTTGGGATAATGAAATCTTTTGTGTTGAGTCTTACATTCCTTTTTGTCGGTATATATTGAATAGACTTGGAAATCTAATATAGGGTTGGATAGTTGGTTGTATACGGTAACATAAGGGTAAGGTGTTGGAATCGTGTTTGAAACAAGATGTAACATAAGAATTCTTAATCAACAATTATTTATTTCAAAATTCTAAAAGACTTTTTTTTAAAAAAATAAAGCGAAATAAAATTTCTTTCTACTTACATAGTTTATATAATTGAGTTTAACCGATTTACATCATTTATAATTATTTATACAAGGTTAAATTGAGTTCATGAAAATTTCACATACAATTATTTCTTTCATTTAAAAGGATTGCATTAATCACTAAGTTTATTCTTTAGTTTTTAAAACAACTAGTATAAAATTGTTTTGGTCGTAACTTGTTCATTTTTAAAGCTTTTTGGGTGATTCAAAAGCCTAAAATTATGTAATCGGAACGTACTTTTCAAATATTCAGAATGTATAGTCATGGGAGGTCAGTAGACTGGTCGAAATTGTTGTACAAGTGTCGGGTTCAAGGTTGAGTTTTGAATGGTAGTTTTTTTTTATGATTTGGGATGCTCGGGATACCTAGTCTTTGAGTTGAGTTTTGAGATTATATAGAGGGTTGTTTTTAGATTGTTTGAGTCACATAGATGTGGGGAGGTAAAGAAAAAACAAACATTCTTTTGGAAAAGTCGATCTTGTGCACGGTTTAAATAATATGTCGCGGGGCGTACGATGTTTTAGCAGCCATTAAGTGTTTCTTGGATCATTTTCGTTGTCATGAGTCATTTGAATTGGTACATGTTTGAGTTTTCCTTTTGAGTTTTTGTGGTTTTGGTCTGTTTTAACTCATGCACGTGAAATGTCGTTAGTTATCCATGGGTTTGATTCGTCGATCGTATCTAGTGGATTCATGATGTAGTTTTGGTTGTGTATTGATTGTGAGCGTTGAGGTAGTCATATGAAAGACTTGGTCGCGCCTACACGATTAAGTAGGTGACCATGATAGAATGGTCGGAATGCCCTTAGTGGGGAGGAAAGAGTTAGAAGTTCGTAGACGAATTAATGTGGTCATGAGGTCTATTAGGAGTGCCAAGGGAGATGAATAGAGATTTGTATAATGTATGGATATTGGCACAAGTAACGCGCCATAGAGAGTGTTGGAAGGGGATATAATACCTCAAAGGTTTTTATGATTGTTCGTAAGGCATGTAAGTTTTCTGAAAATTTCCTGAGATTTAGTAGGTTTGCATATTACTTTGAGGTAGAACCATGAATAGAGCAAGTAGGAGAAGTGAGAGGAATTGTAGTTAGTGCCTTTCCAAGAAAATTGTTGATGGAATGATTTAAAAACAGAAGTTGTTAGAAATTGCAAGGAATGCAAGATAAAAGTTGAGTTGCTTAGTAGTAGACTGGATGTGGAAAGCGGTTGAATAGTTTGACAAGAGGAAGTATTGGTCTTTTAGTATGCGTGTAGAATTTTGCGAGTAGAACGAGGTAGGAATTTATTCGTATTGCCACTAAGAGAGGGTGCAAGTAGGACGTAGTTGAAAACTGCTAAGGATGTTGTATGAATGCTTTGGGTTACGGTTAAGCATTTAGCTTCGCCAGAGCACTAGCGGTTTTCATGGAGTCAATGCACCGAGTGTGCATGAACTTATATAAACGAGTTGTCATCGGGAGTATCGACGACATCTTGATCTACTCAAAGTGTAAAAAGGAGAGTGAGGCGAATTATGATTTGGTTTTGGAGTTGTTAAGAAAGGGAATTATACGTGAGATTTTCAAGTGTGAGTTTTAGGATTAAGTTGACCAGGATGAGTAGTTAGAGATGATGGTATATCATGGAACCAGCAAGGGGCGCAGTAAAGAGGGATGAGGAAGCGTTTGGAGGCTGAAGAGGTGATTGGATAATGATCCGGTCTTGGCATTTTCGGAAGGACTGGATGAATTCGCGAAGCATGACGATACATGGAGCAAGGATTTGGAGGTGTACGAGAACGACAAATAAAGGGGATTGCTTATACGATGCAGGAACTGAAGATTGGAAGAACTGGATAAGACTTAGTTAGTGGAACTGGATTGTTATATCTGCCTAGAATGCTAGAGGCATTTGGGGTATGAGACATAGAGAATGATCTATACGGATCATAAATGTCTCCAACACATATTCAATCATCTTGATTGAACATTTGGCAAAGATGATGGGTGGAGTTAAGTGATGAAATAAAATTGCAAGGCCAAGTACCATCTGGGAAAGGCAAGCATGGTTCATGAGACATGGAATAAGAAGAATGAAGTGAAGCTGAGACGAACTTGAACTATATAGATGACGTATTAGGGTGGTTTGGAGGAAGGATGTAGGTTGCACAAGTTGAGTGGTCTAAAGCCGAGAACGCGTGAACATCTATGGTGCGTGGCTTGGACAATCATATGGAGAAAAGGGACGTAGACTATACTTTCTACATAGATAGGAGTGGCTTAGAAAGGGAAATGTAAGGACGAATTTGGTGGAAGGGATACATAATGCAGTGGAGGAATAAGTACGATAAGAGTTGGGTGATAGTCGATAGACGGAGTAATTCATCCCATATTTCAAGAGGAATGAGAAGTCACGTAGTTGAGAACTTGGAACGATTGCGTACAAATGCGATGGAATAGGAGGTTTTGTGTAAAAGTTAACCTAATAGGTATGGAATTCCTTATGAAGGATTATGGCAAAGGAAGAAACGATGGGAAGCAAGCGTAGTATACCGTTGATAGACTAATGGTTGGTATGAGCATACTATAGGGGTAACTGAGAAAGACGCCTAGAGCATTGGCGTGAGATTTGGAGATAGTTGGAGAACGCGTTATATTAGGAAGAATTCTTTTACAAAAAGAGAGTCACCGGTGAGAGGGGCATATTCCTCATTGATGAGGATGTAGGGAATATAGGAGGAAACGTCTAAATTATAGGCTGAAGACGGGATATAAGATGGTATGGAAATTAAGATTGTGGAAAGACAAGTGAAAAGTAGTATGGAGGAAGAATGATTAGAGGGAGAAAGAGGTTGTCAAGATAGTGGAGTGATAAGGAAGGGAAATCCGTTAGAGAAAGAGGTTGGTAGTCACGAACAATGGACCGTTCACCTAGAGAAAAGGTGTAACATATGTTAGTATGAAGGATGGTTAGTTACTTGGTGCCGAGCATGGGAAAGCAAGGATGAGGTGGTGGTTATGACATGTTTCATGTGAATATTATGGGAAGCTTTTGGTTATGCAATCCTGCATATATCATTGGATGTGATTAAGGTTGGGAGAACTTCCGAATGATGGAAAATCCGTAGAGGATAGAATCCGTTAGGTCTGGTGATAGGAATTGTAGTAGAAACTGCTAGAGTTGATTCATAGGAGATGAGGTGGATCACCGTTACAGTGGGATGAAGTTAGAAGCGGCCAACGTATTGGACCGGAGGTGGATCGGAAAACTATGGAGGTGGTGGCAGTGCTTAAGTAGAGGTTAAAAATAGAAAAGAACCGACAAGAGAGCTGTGCGGACGAGAGGCATAAGCCGTTGGGATTTAAGATTGGAGGTAAGGTTATGCTAGAGGTTTCACCATGGAAAGGAGTGATGTGGTTTGGGAAGAAATGGAAGTTAGCACCTAGATTTGTGGGTCCATTTGAAATCCTTGAAAGGATTGGACCAGTGGCTTATAGGTTGAGGAATTTCTGGGAGAATTGAGTAGTGTGCATGATGTATTTCGTGTATCAAGCTTGAGGAAATGCTTAGCAAGAACCGACTTGCAAGTACCGTTAGATGATATCGGTATGGATACGAGTCTTTGTTTCATCGAAGAGACGGTAGAGATTTTGGGTCGTGAAGCTAGGAAGATGGATAAAAAGGGTAATATACCGTAGTTATGGTTAGATGGAATTTGGAACGTGGACTGGAGTTCACGTGGGAACGTGAAGGATATATGAGGGGCAAGTATCCTCAGCTATTTGATATTGTCGATCCTAAGGAGAAAATCTCGGGACGAGATTTCTATTAGGAGGGAGTGATGTGACAACCGTGGTTTTGAGGTTCGTCACTTGGTGTTATTTTAAGGTTAATTTATGTGTGACTATGTCATTTGCGTGTTTACATGTTTATTTAGCGTGAACGAGGTTGGTGTGGATATCGTTTATGGGTATAAAGTAGTCATAAGTGAATCGTGGAACGGTTATTTCATGTTCATGAGCTCACAAATTAGTGACTATGAAATGAAATGGTGTTATTTTGGTGTTTTACGTATACGTATAAGTATTATAGTAAATCGTATTTTTTTTAAGATTTGGGGTTTAGCATTTAGAGGTCTCGGGTAAGGTGTTTAGTCATGTGAGTATTTTTCGGGATGGTTTTAAGTCATTTAGGACTTAGTTATAAAGTTTATTTCAAAATTTAAGAGTTTTTATAAAAATGTATATTTTTACGTCTTTTACGGTATACGCGTAAATTGACTAGTTTTACGGTTTTAAGGTTTTAGGAGCTGAAATAAATTAAGGTAACTTAAGGTATTCTTAATAATATATTAATAAGTCTTATAAAAAAAAAAATATGAATCGGGTTTTAAACCGACTAGAAAAGAAAAAGAAAGGATAATGGGCCAAAAGACCCAACTTGAGCCCAATTTGGAAAAGCCTTTTTAATAAAACATATAAATACCATGTTTATATCACAAAAATCAGTTTTTCATTAATTTTTTTCCCTTTTGGCCGAATTTTTACAAGTCCTAATTTAGGGATTCATCAAAAATATTTTTCTTGAAGATTTGAGGTAAAAATCTTGATTTAATTCTTATAGTTTTCTTGTTTTATAGCATTAAGGCTTCAAGTTTTATGTATTCAATTTATATGATAGATTAGAGTTCTTAATAGATCTGTAATTAGGGGTTTTATAACAATTAACATGATTAGGATAATGATTGGTGATTATTAGTGATGTTAATTAGGGTTTAATCATATTTAAATTCGTTTTTAAAAAACTGGGCAGATTTTTGAGTCACTTGTTTTGAGCATATCTAGAGTTCTACAAACTCTTATTTTGCGATTCATGAATCCCTGAATAGGTTATTGAAGTGGCTTTCAAGTTCAAGAAACAAGAACTAAGTTGGAGGTCGGGAGGTGGGTCAAAAACAGGTTACAACAGTCGGAGGTCAAAACAGTTTTGAAATCAGTCAGGTTTAATTTAACGTTTTAAGGTGATTGGGGTACTTAGGAGTACACTTGAGCCCTCTAATGAGCATGGGTGTTGGTTTATATATTAAATAAGAGACGTGAAGCGTTGATAAGCAAATGGGTTAGGGTAAGACACCCTAATCATAACAAACTTTTTGTATGTTCAAAATCGGTAAAATGCTGATAGGTAGAAGTATATATATATATATATATATATATATATATATATATATATATATATATATATATATATATATATATATATATATATATATATATATATATATATATATATATATATATATATATATATATATATATATATATATATATATATATATATATATATATATATATATATATATATATATATATATATATATATATATATATATATATATATATATATATATATATATATATATATATATATATTTATATATATCGGGGCCTTAACAGTAGCTTTAAGGTTGGGGCAAAAGGGATGAGTTAGCTAACATATGTAAGTGCATAGTGGTTCCTTTACAGAGATGATGGGTATGTTTAGGTGGACGTTTGGCTTATAGTTTGGAGACTTAAAACCCGGGACTGTTTTGGGTAAAATGTTAACGGGACGGGTTATGAAGTAAACTAAGTTAAGGGCTTTATAGAGGGGTGTAATGAGATGCTTAGAGCATATAAATGAGGTTTATATATGGGAGAAGGTTAGATGTCCATCATAGGTTGATGAGCCATTTTAGTGTTTGGTTCATGTTTTGATTGTGTGCTTTTGTTTGTTAGCTTTTTGCTAGTGCGTGGATTTTTGGAGAAGCTCAATCAGGTGAGTTTCATAGTCCCATATCTTTTAATGATTTTCACTTCCAGATGGGATGGAAGAGACACTGTATGGTTTTGTAACTAATGCTGTGAATGTTTTTATGGTTTGTGATGGACTTGTGTGTGCACTTATGTGATTAACTGCTATATGATTCCTTATTGTGTTTATGATTTGGATCGGGGGACACGTACCGTCTCAGTTATTGTGGTTTGACTTCGTACCAAGGGTATGTTAACAAGGCGGGGCCTTCGGGAGGTACATAGATGTGTGAGCATCTATGGACCAATGGATAATGACAAGGCGGGGCCTTGGTATTGGTACATAGGTGTATGGGCGCCTACGGTACCATGGGATTTGGTAAGGCTGGGAGACTTAGATTTTGTTTGGAATGATTGATCTTGAATGTTAGTTGTTAATGCATATTTGTAGCACATTGTCCATATGTTTAGTGGTTTATGGTGGTTCACAGCTTATTTTAATTTGTTTTCGGTTGGAGTCTAAACCTATGACTCTTACCAACATTATGTTGACGTGTTTTAGTGTCTTTTTTTGGTGATAAAGTGGTTAAGCGTGAGAACATATGTGGCTAGGATTGGAGTCGTGTAGGAATGCATTTAGAAGGAGATCCCTGTTCCTTCTTAGTTTATTTTTCTGTTTGTTTCAATAAGTGATACTATGAACCTATATGTTGCTTTGTTTGTGTTATTTGTTTGTCTTGGGTAAGACGTAGGACTGTTACCTACTTACCTAGACTGAGCATTGATGAGATATTGTCATGACATTTGTGTCACCTTTTATGACATTTTTAATTCATATAGTTCTCTCTATAGACACGTTGTTGTTGTGATGATATCCATACGTCGCGCCCCATATTCCGCCATGGTGGGGTGTGACAAATAGAGAGGACCCCATCCCTTTCGAACATGAACAAATATTAAGAACTAAACCAAGGCATACGTAGACTTTAGATTTGCCAATCCTTTCCATTCGTTTAGTACTCCTGGTGAGATTTTTTGTCGCCATGTTTATCAAGAATGATCAAGTATTTAACTGAATGTCATGGGCCCTAAAACAACGTTTTGGATAGACACATTCCGTATAACACCCCCAATTTTTCAGACATTTTCTTGACGTAATATGGTATGTCAGAGATTTTCTGAAATCACAGAAAATTCAAAAGTACATAAGGTCATTATTCAAAAATATATATGCAATGCATATTCATGCAAATGCAATTAAATTACGTATGCCAAATATATATGTATGCGATGCAATGATTATGCAAATGCAAATAATTTACGTATGCCAAATATATGTATGCGATTGCAATGCATTGCAAATGATAATCATACAATATTCATAAAAATTAAATTATGATGAAATTATGATGAAATTATGATGAAAGCACTCCACGTCCTTTCATTAATACCAATACCTCATTGCAGTATTTACTTAATAAATACTCAAGAATTCACAAGAATTATAAGGGATACATCTATAATAACAAAGCATAACAAAAATAAATAATCTTACCGGAGCCTTTCAGAGAAGTTGCATTGCTTTTATAAAATACTTTCGACACCAAAGTTATAGTTTAGGACATTTTCAAAAATCGACCTAATTCGCTATAACTAAGAAGCTCTGATACCAATCTATAACAACCCCAATTTTTCATTGCGCAGCAGAAAATACACAATTGGGTGTTATTCACAAACCTCATTTCACAACACTTTAAATGACCCAAAAACAGTATATTTAAGAATAAATATGGAAATAAATTTAAATCAATGTCTAAAACCTTCAATCCCAAGTAAAATCAGTTTAAAATATATCAGAGTAGCGTACAGGTTTCCCCTAGGATCTTAATCAAAACAACAAACCTTTTACCAAAATATTTGACCATTTAATGTATGTTTTTGACAATGGGGAAAGAAATCTGTTTTAGGCCAAATTACTACAAAAGCAATCCCGCAATCCTTCTCCAGCAAGCTCCGCAATCAACAACTTCAAGTACCTGAAATACATGCTTAAAATCATCAACACAAAGGTTGAGCAAGTCTATAGGTTTTACAAAACATAATTGAACACATCGTAAAAATCATTCACAATTGTTTAATAGAATTGTGGCCATACAATCTATCAATCAGGTATATCATATTATAGCAGTAGCTATTGAATTGTATTAAGATCATCACACTGACCCCTTAACGTAGTCACCCACGCCAAATGCCAGCATGGCTAGAAAAATTACCAGTGCCCCTATTAGGGTATTAATTGCAAGAATACCAATTCTCATTCACGTAAAATTATCCTTCCCAGCGGGTTACTCAGCGTAAAGCCCTGGTCTCAGATAGGGTTGTAAGCCCAATAGTACTATTATTAGAATAAGCGGCTATTCTCAACTCGCAACATCAAGTCAGAAGATAGTTAACTGCTCATGAATTTAGGGTCTTATGCAATTAGGTACTTATACAATTCATTTCATCAAAGGCAACATTGGGTCCAATAATTACTCATGACATGTGTTCATTTAACTTCAAATAGCTTGTATCCCCCTCGCGGGTTTTAAAATCATTAAAACAATTAGAAAGCGAGGCTATAGACTCACCTGAAGTAATAGCAGTAGTATGACGATCTTCGACGATAGTTGATGCCCGATAAACACAAAAACCGCAACCTATCAAATAAGGCGCGTTTATTAATAATAAACTCGAGTAAAATTCATACTTAGTAATATCAAATTCAAAATCATAAAATCACAATCAATCCAAAATAAAAATAATACAAGTGACCGTTATTTCATTCTATATGTTTTCTATTAGTTGACTCCTTCGATAAAAATTTGCCGGTACACACCAAATGTACAAGCTCATTTACCACACTTAAACACGTCAAATTTTTATGATACTAATCAGAAACTTCACTTACTATATATAGAAAGACCTGTTAAAAACTCATCAAAAGATTTCACATTTAAAGTTCCCTGCCCGACACATCTTTGAACTACAAAAACCGGACAATTTTACATCAACATTTCATATAGTCTTTTAACACATTTATTTTTCTTCGTTTACGAAACCGACACTCAACTTTGAAAATAACTCGACATCCTCATACTTAACCTTCAAAATCAGTCCATGACATATTTAAAAATCCATTTTATAGTCCCCGAGATTCGATCCAAATATCGACAACAATTATATATTGTGTCGGTACTCGTCTCCCGGTACACGAAATAATCAAACTAACGTAACTTTTCGCTCGTTTGGAGCTAGAAGTCCTACCTTATACCAAAACGAAGATAAAAACATCCTCTACAACAATATCTAATTAGTTCATCGCAAAATCAAACTCATATTTTCAGAAAATTACTCATAATAATCTGCTATAAAATATATATTTAAATATTACTCAAAATAAAAATTTCACCACATTTTAACCCCATTTTACCACTATAATCATTATTACACTACTAGTTTATATTATAACACACTAAATCTTCCTAGATGATTAATTCATGAAAACCCAACTCAAAAATATTAACATGCAATCACAAAAACTAATATATATATATAAACATAAACACCTACATACAACAACAATTTAAGATCAAACAACATGATTTTCATCCAAAAATGGGTTTTTCAAAAATATCAATGCATGTGTAAGATTTTCATATCAAAAGATGGAGAATCAAAAACTAGAAATGGGTCTTTGATTAGTTTTTATTGAATCAAACTTGAAATCAAAATTTTTGGGGTGTTGGTGTTGCTAGGGGTGGAAGGGAAAGAAAGGGGAGGAGAGAAGGGAGAGAGATTTTGGTGGGTGGTGGTGTTTGTTATGTGTAATGTGTGTTTATTTTTCCTTTTATATGGAAAAAGTTTAGGTTAGTTTTTGCCAATTCTAATTCTTTTGGACCAAAATGCAAATACTTTGTTAAAAAGCGGGAAATGACTATTAGTCACTTTTGAAAATTTTTACGGGTCTCGGGTTTCATAAAAATGCTCCTCAAAACTTAAAACGCACACAAAATATGATATTATATAGTCCCGACACGACTTAATACGGCATTAAAATAAAAACGTCAAAATATTAAACATCGACATGTTTAAAATAAAATGTAAAATTTCTCTGGCATCAGTCGATATCGTCATCACTAATAATCCTCGCAACTCGTCAAAATGTAAAAATGAAATTTTCAATCATCATCCAAATCAAATCACCAATCGTCATGAAAATCAACCTCGTCAAAAATTTCAAAAATATACGTAAAAATATAATTAAATAATGACCACGGTTTTGGGTTGTTACATCCTACCCTCCTAAAAGAGAGCGACGTCCCGGTGCTCAACCCGCCTCATACTCGCACTTCCTCACTTCTAGAGTCAACGTGATCTCTTATCCTCAAGAGATACTCACGTCTTTCACATTAGTCCAACTCAATTCTTATGATATCACCATATCCACATTTATTACTACACTTCAAATTTCAATTTCACCTTCTATTATGCTAATATTCCTTCATCATTCATACTTCTTTCTGCATCACTTCCTCAGTTTCATTCCTGCCCCAATACTCTGTCAACATACCCCACAACTATGTATGTTCTCAAATTACACCTCTTAACTACTGATATGATGATTATCATCGCATAAAGATTCCTTTTCACTAGTTTCCATTAGTCCTCACAGTGAAATATTTAAGATATCATCATCCGAAGTTTCTATTATATGTTGATGTGATTGATACCAATTTCAATTACCATCGTTCAATTCATCCTTTCACTCTGTCCATTACTTTCCGAAAATACGCAATATTCCTTCTTAACTCAATTCTTCACACCTTCTGTAGACATCTCTAATATCCAAAAGTCACTCTCATTCTCTGGTTCACGTATAATATGTTCAAAAATTAATCAACACTCATACGTTATCACAACGATTTCCAGTATTCGAAAACTTACTCTGCCTCTATGTCCTAGGGTTACACTCAAACTAAATACAATGAGACTATCCATAATTCTAACCAGTCACTTAATTACTTTCCATACTCATTTTCCACTTTCATTCATTCTAACAATCTCTATGTCCCGAGTGTAGTGCTTGCTAGATCACTGATTTATTGTACCTTCCATATTACATTATTACATCTTCCTCGTATCATATACTGTTTAAATAACTCCGTTAGCCTCATATATTCAAATCTGAAATGTATAATGGTCAAATCACTTCCTGATATCGTAATATACTTTATTCCAACCATTCGTATTAATACTTCAATTTGTAAAATCCCTTCAATACTACATGCGACACTCTCAGCACTCTAAGAATAATTAAATTCTCTTTTTAATCTGAACAATTCATTCACCACTGGTCCTTGCCTTCTTAACACACTCTCTGATCTAATAGGAGAAAAATTAGATAATCACAATAACCGTTTTTGTCCCACAAAAACATACATTTTAACTCTCTCATTTCTATTTGATAGGTGTGTAAACACCCATCCTTTCTACCACTTAATTACAATAATAACCGGACCAAAACGTGTATTTTATGTCTTTTATGTCGGAATTATGCGTGGTTTGTGTTTTTGTTGTGATTTAGGACGAAAAGGTGAAAAGAGGAGAAAACACGGGCATTCACGGCTTTTATTGATGAAAAAGATGAAAGACGAAGTCGAGAAGTCAAGAGTGCAAAAAGAACGGAAGTCCAAGACCAATTCTGAAGATTTATCGAAGAAAAAGTCAAAAGACGTAAGTTTACTTAAAGCCGAAGAACTCAAGTCTATTTTATCGAGGAATTAAAAGACGAGTTCAAAGAAATCCCGAGCCAAAAGTCATTAAAAGTCCAAGATTAAAGAAGATAAGAAGAAAAGGACTAAGCATGCAATTAATGAAGATTAAAGAAAGAAGGACTTAATCTTGTAATTAAGAGAAAAGGAAAGAGGGGAGGAAGCTTCCTAATCCTCCCCTATATATAGTTAGGACTAGTTAATTATTTTCTTTGTTGGCTAAGTGTGACAATTAGTCTTCCACCATTTACTTACCTTGCATCTTTAATTCATGTCATTTAAATACTTGTCAAATTTAAATACCTTGTCTTTCATATTAAATTCCTTTAATTTCAAGTAAGTTTTCATTTAATTCTTGTCAATCTTTACTTTATCTTGTTAATCTCTCATCTACCTTTCTTAAATCTTTGATTTTTATGTTTATGTTTGTGTTCATGTTCATGTTCTTATTTTGATCAAGTGGGTTTTTGATTATTGTGGTTAAATTTGTTTCTTTTGTTGATTTAAATTGTTAGTTTATGACTATTGAATGTTTTATCATTAGTTTAGTTAAATCGTTTGTTTGATTTTGGTTAAATCTGTGGTATATTACTTGTTACTGTGTTCCCTTGTTCTTCGGGGGTGTTTGTTTCTGTGTCTGAGATTCCCAGGAAAACTTCCGAACAAACAAAAGTTCTGAACCAGAGGGTGCTCATTCGGAACATTCAAAAGTTCTAAATCAAGCTTCATCCGGAAGTGTTCCGGATCAAGAAATTCCGAGTCAAGAGTTGTTCATTCGGAACTCCAAAGTTCCGAACCAAAGGGGCTTCATCCGGAAGAGTTCCGAGTCAAGGCTTCCGAACGAAAGTTCCGGATCAAAGGGCTTCATCCGGAAGTGTTCCGGATCAACACCAAAAGTTCCGAACCAAGGGTTTCATTCGGAACTCAAAAAGTTCCGGATCAGGAGGCTTCATTCGGAACTCAAAAAGTTCCGAGTCAAGCAATTCATCCGGAAGAGTTCCGAACGAAAGTTCCGGATCAAGACTTCCGTGTCAAGGAGTTCTGACTCAGCAAAGTTCCGGATCAAGAAGGCTTCATCCGGAAGTCTTCCGAATCAAGGTTTCTTTCAGGATTTTGTTAGTATCTGTTTTTAAATTTCTGTCTTTCATTTTCAAGCTTTATTTTTCCCGCCTTTTTATTTAATTACACTTTAAGATTACTTGTCTTAGCTTTATTTTAGCCTTGCCTTAGTTTAAGTTTTAGTTGCATTTTAAGTTTGCCTTAGGTAGATTTAAGTTTGCGTTATTTACGTTTAGTGCCCTTTAATTTTCGTCTCGCTTTTAAATACTTGCACCATTTATTTTAATTAGACTTAGATTTACTTTAACGTCATTTTACTTTAATTGTTTTGCAATTTTATTTTAAAATTAATCAAAAATATTTGTTTCACCAAAATCAACTGAGTCGTACTTTGAACCGGAAATCAATTCGTTAAGATACCGAGAACAACAATTGAACCTAGCAAAAACATTTAATATTAAATGGCACCGCTGCCGGCTCTTTTCGTAAAGATTAACGGTTTTCTGTGAGAGACGCGTTTCTTTTTGGGATCCGTTCACTTGTGAGCGTTATTTTCTTGCATAAAAAAAATTCAAAAAAACCATAAAAATTAAAAATTTGATAAAAATACATAAAAATTAAAAATTTCAAAAATCCAAAAGATTTTATCTTTATTGTGTATATATATTGTCTTTGTGTTTGGTTTCTTTTTCTATTGCATTTTCAGGTGTATGCGTACTAGATCTTCCAATTATCAAGAGCCCGAGACTCAGGAAGATTTAGCTATGTCAGGTGTAAACAACAATAATCCACCGCACCCTAATAATAACAACAATGTTCTTCCACAGCCCGATCTTCGGACCATGGAGGAGCTTTTCAACCCACCATGTTTAGACGAGGAGGACCGATTGCGCCGATGCAAATCAACGCTCCTGAGTTTTCGTTGAAGCACCACATGATTCAGCAGGTACAAACAAACCCATTCCGTGGATTGCCTGATGATGATGCCAACAAACACCTCGACAAGTTCATTACAATCACCCAAAGCATGAAGTTGGCTGGTGCCACAATGGATGAACTTCGCCTACAACTCTTTCCACATATTTTGTTACATCATGCCGAGAAATGGTTTGATCGTCTCCCGAAGAATTCTATTCACACTTAGGATGACATGACTCAACGCTTTTTCTCACGCTACTTTCCACCATCCATGGTCACGAGCCTTCGCAATCAAATCAGCGGTTTCATGCAAGACCCTGGTGAATCTCTTTTTGATGCTTGGGAGAGATATAATGTCTTGATCGATAGATGTCCTAACCACAACATGCTACCTGTGACCTTAATTGATACTTTCTACAACGGTTTGACTTTTCGAGATCGGGATACGATTAATGCAGCCGCCGGTGGCACATTCATGAAAAGGAGACCCGAGTAGTGTAGAGAGCTTATTGAGAACATGACTACTCACCACAAAAACTGGGATTCCTCTGCTTCTTCAAGGAACAACCCGAGAGTCAATGTTTCTTCCACCTCAGCAAACCCTGATATGACCGAACTCACCCGTGTGCTGACTGAAATGAACAGAAGTATGCAACTCTTGGCTTCAAACCAACAACAACAACAAGTTAAAGCTGTTGCTGCTCCTTGTGAAACATGCGGCGGTCCTCACTCATACACCGATTGTCCTTCAACTCAAGGAAATCCGGAAAATGTGTATGCAACTTATGGTAATTATTCACCGGAAAATTACCAAGCTCGACCTCAAGGGGATAGACACCTGTTGAGCTACCGATCCAACAACTACCTTTCACCTGGTTTTTCTCCTCAAAACCAAAACCCCTCCAACAACTACAATAGAAGCAACCAAATCCCACCAAGAGCTTCTAATCCTTATAACCCTCCCGCCCAACAAACCCCACCCATTAATCCCGATGTTGAAGCCATCATGAGAACTCAAGGTGAGCAAATCAAGAATCTACAGAGCCAAATTATCAATTTGAAAGGAGATATCACGAAGCAAGGAAATGAGATAAGATCCGAGGTTCGCGATAATATTCAATCCTCCTTCAGCACTCAAACGAATGAATTAAAGAATATGTTGGCTAGTTTCTTGCCCTCTACTCAACCTTCTACTTTATGTTCTCTACCTTCAAACACCGTCACTAATCCGCGAGCTAATGTGAGTGCTATTACTACTCGTAGTGGAGTTACCATCGTAGGACCACCAATCCCACCCCCATCATCTAAACCTCCTCCACCACCATGTATCCCTACTCCTCCTACACCTAGTATTAGTGCACCATTACCGTCTCCGCCTCGTCATGACGATGTCCCCAAGAAGAAACCTTCAACATCTCAACCTTCACCAACTACACCTTCCACCTATAAACCCAACATCCTATATCCTTCTCGCTTGGACAAGCCTAACTTGCTAACAAAGGAGGACTCTCAAATAACAAACTATATCAAGATGATTTCTCAAATGAACTTCAACATTAGCTTTCTTGAAGCACTTGTCCACATGCCCAAATTTGTTAAAGCATTTAAGGAATTGCTTAACAAGAAGGAGAAGCTTATTGAACTCGCCAACACACGCTTAAATGAAAACTGCTCTACAGTCATTCTCAAAGAACTTCCAGAAAAGCTTGGAGATCCTGGTCGTTTTGTGTTGCCTTGCGTGTTCAACAAAACTGAAGAATTTACTGCCCTTGCTGACCTCGGGGCCAGTATTAATTTGATGCCTTTGAGTGTTTGGAAAACACTATCATTGCCCGACCTCACTCCAACAAAGATGACTCTTGAACTTGCAAATCGCACTCTCGCTTACCCCGTTGGTATAGACGAAGATGTGTTCATTAAAGTTGGCACATTTACTTTCCCGGTCGATTTTGTCGTTGTAACACCCCATTTTGGAAATGGAATATTACGCATAATCATGGCGTGTCATCAAAGCATACAAGCATAAATGTCTAAGCATTATTCAACCATAAAAGGGAAATACCAGAATCAAACATCGGTACCCCCAAAGTAAAGCTCATCACACACAAACATAAATACTGTAAAAGGAAAGGACGAAACAATGTCCATAGCAACTGTATCAAAGTAAAGGAAATGCATAAAGTAAAGAAAGACAGTAAAGCTTCCAATCCATATGCACATACGTTTGAGATCTACGAGCGTCCCTGAGTACCTGCCGTTTTGGGAACATGAAAAGGAAAACGGCTGAGCAAGACGCTCAGTGCACGGATGTACAATATAGCATGAAATAGGATAAGCATGTAACATATAACAGCGGAAGACTAAGTACTGAGTAAACTGGTTAGGTATCAAGAAAACTGGTTTTATAGTTTGAAAAGCCTTATGTTTATCTTGTGAAAACTGTTTTAACATATATATACCATAGCCCATATAGGTCATGAAAAGGTCACGTGCATGAATACTTGGAGGGGTGACCTCATCATGCTGATTAGAGGGGATGCCTCTAATCAATATACTGGTTTGGGTAGGAGGGATCAGCTCCTTGTGAAGGGTGCAAGGCACACACCACATTCACCATGATAAACTGAATAAAACATGTAACTAGGATGCACCCATACGCCCCACCTGATATAATAATATGGCCAAAACTGAAAGGGACGCCACGAGCAATCACTCCGCCGTGGGGAAGTCATAACATCGGTGCCTCTAATGCTATGGTTATGGTACCTCCATAACTAGGTGAAACTGGTCATGCTTGTATATGGCTATAGATTATGCTAAATTAACATAAGCAGTTCAAAACAATAAAACAAATGCTGGGGAAAACAGTTGGCTGCATACGGGGAAATCCGAATAAGGAAGGAATGTCCATACTGAAAGGACGGGAATCCGTACCTCAAGTCCAGTGAATGAACGGAAGAAAGACTCCTACTTCTGGATCACTAACGCTACATGAATACACACGTGTATAAGTATCGATTCACTGATTACGTACTGGGTTTTGTGTCTCATATAGCTGATTTGGTATGTTTTAGGTCATGGTTCACTGTTTAAAACCTTAAACTGTGTTTATCTTGTATTCTGATTTATCTGATTAAGTATTACTGGTGTTTCATGTATTAATATACTTACTGTGTAATAATAAGTAACTTTCCAAAAATAGCAGGTTTCCAAAAATAGAAAGTTTCCAAAAATAGAAAGTTTCCAAAAATAGAAAGTTTCCAAACATAGAAAGTTACCAAAAATAGAAAGTTTCCAAAAATAGAAAGTTTCCAAAAATAGAAAGTTTCCAAAAATAGAAAGTTTCCTAAAATAGAATTTACTGCTTAAAATAGATTAGTTTCTAAAAATAGACAGTTTCCAAAAATAGATCAGCTGCCTTAATTAAATAAGTTTCCATATATAGAAGGTTTCCATGATTAGATTAGCTGCCTGAAATAGATAGGTTTCCATATATAGAAGGTTTCCATAATTAGATTAGTTGCCTTATTTAATTAAGTTTCTATAAATAGAAGTTTCCATAATTAGAATTAAGCTGATTTCATAAGCTAACATATAAGTCTAAGTATTATAAGCTTATTTCTTAAGTCATATGATATAGTGTATAGTTTAATTATTATTTCATGTATTTTAATTAAACTATAGGTTAAGCATTTTAATTAAAGTATAACATGTATTAATTAAAATGAAATAAAATACTTAGGTCAAAATGTGTATTATTATGTATTAATAACATAACCTAAGTCATGTCTAAATTAATTAATTATAGGCATGTTTTAATAATTAATTAATTATAACTTATAACATAAAATACTTAGGTTAAATTAATGTCATGATAAACTAATAATTAAAATAACCTAAGTCATGATTTAATTAATATTTCATGTTATTAATTAATTATATACTAAGTTCATGATTCATAAAAATTAACATGTAAGATCATGATTTAACCAACGAACCATGAATCGGGCATGAATTCGACACCGTACCCCGAGCCAAACCCGGGGCACATGTGTCTCCTTGCTGCCGTGGGTCCCACATGAGCCAACCAAGACCAAAAATGGTCTTGGTGGTGGCGGCAATAGCAAACCAAACCCCCCTCGGGTTTGTTTGCTAGGCGGCCAAAACAAACATCCCTTTTAAATCATTCTTTGATTTTATTTAATACCAAATCATGTTAGATCAATGATTAATTACCTTGTTTAAATAAGAAAAATAATAACATGTTCATGAAAATAATCAAAGATTAAAAGAATTAAAAAGAATTAAAAAGAAGGGTTAGAAAGGTATACCACTATGTAGCTTGGAAAAAGGATGAACAAACACGGTTTCTAACACTTGTTTTTAAGATCAAAATCAAACAAACACCATCCAATGGTGGTGTTTAGTTGGCGGCACAAAGAGAGCAAAAGGAGGAGGAGAAAACTCTTTTTAGGGTTTTTGTGTTTATTACTTGAAAGTGAAAAATGAAAACATGTTTAACTCTTTACCCCCCTTTACTTGTAAAGTCCATGGGCTAGGCCCATTTCTTGTATGTGTGCCGTGGGTATGGGGGCCCCACATGGGGTACCCGTACCTTTCTCGTGTCCCGATGTTTCGTGTTCGTTCGTGGTTAAACGTGCTCGTGTTTAAAGTGTTTCTGTTTAATCTATCGTGTCGTTTATCGTAAACTTAACGCTCGTAATTATATTATAAGTATTTACGTAATTATTCTAGTTAGTATTTTAAATGGTGATCATGATTTAATTATGTTCACGTGACATATTTATTAACTGTTTATCATGAGTTCGTACGTAATCGATACTTGTCATGTCATACACGTATGCACTTGCTTGATTATTAGCACATGAATGTGATCAATACTAACTGAGGTAAGTTTTAATCTAGGACGTACGATCTTAAGGGCACTATTCATGGTAAAAGCATGCGGGTTTTACAATTCTTCCCCCCTAAAAAGAATAATTCGTCCCCGAATTATAGATAAAGTAAGCTGAAAAGAAGTGACATACCCGAACTCAAAATATGAAGTGAGGGTAAGAAGCCCGGATAGACTCCTCTGTTTCCCAAGTGGCTTCCCGCTCGGTATGGTCCCTCCAAAGGATTTTGACGAATGGAATCGTCTTCCTTCTCATGACTCGTTCTTGCCTGTCGAGTACTCGTTCGGGTTCTTCTATAAAAGTGAGATCTTCACGTATCTGTTCCAGTGGATACTGAACCATGTGAAGGGGATGATAATTGTACCCTCTGAGTAAGGACACATGGAACACGTTATGCACGTGCGAAAGCTGAGGAGGTAACGCCAATCGGTAAGATACTTCGCCGATTCGTTCAACGATATCAAATGGTCCGATGAACCGAGGACTGAGTTTCCCTTTGATCCCGAAGCGTTTAACACCACGTGCCGGCGAAACCTTGAGGAAGACGTGATCTCCCACATTAAAATGTATGTCCCTACGATGCTTATCGGCGTAACTCTTCTGACGTGATCGTGCTTCCTGCAGTTTCTGCTTAGCTACCTCAATCTTCTCATTGGTCATTTCTATGATCTCTGGTCCTTCGAGTGTTCGCTCTCCCACTTGATCCCAGCAAGTTGGAGCGCGACACTTTCTGCCATACAACATTTCGAAAGGAGCACATTTGATACTTGCGTGCCAGCTGTTGTTGTATGCAAACTCGACTAAACAGATGTAATCGTCCCAATCACCTGTCCATTCCAACGCACACGACCTTAACATATCTTCCAATGTCTGAATTGTTCGCTCTGACTGTCCGTCCGTTTGGGGATGAAAGGCCGTACTCAGCTTAAGTTGTGTACCCCAAGCTTTTTGCAGACCTTTCCAGAATCGCGACGTAAAACGAGGATCTCTGTGTGAGACGATGCTGGAGGGAGTGCCGTGAAGTCTCATGATCTCCCTTCTGTAAGTATTTGCGAGTTTACTTACCGGATCTTCCTTGCGTATCGGTAAGAAATGAGCTGATTTGGTGATTCGATCAACAATGACCCAAATAGCATCGTGCTTCTTCTTGGTAGGCGGAAGACCGGTAACAAAATCCATGGTGATTTTGTCCCACTTCCACTCTGGAATATCCAACGGTTGAAGGAGACCGCCCGATCGCTGATGTTCAATCTTAACCTGCTGGCAGGTAAGACATTTGGAGACATGCGTGGCTACATCCTGTTTCATACCACTCCACCAAAAGTGCTGTCTGATGTCATGGTACATTTTTGTCGACCCAGGATGTATAGAAAATGGGGAGCTGTGAGCTTCAGCTAACAATGCTTCCCGGAGTTCTGGATTGTCAGGAACACAAAGTCTCGTGCCCTGCCAAACGATACCGTCTGCGTCCATTCTGAATTCTGTCTGCTTCTCCAAATTCTGAATTATCGCCCAAATCTCTCCATCATCCTTCTGCGCTTCCTTGATCCTAGTCAGTAACTCAGATTCTACTCTAAGATTCGCCCAGTATCCGTGCTGCCCACGTACCATGATTTCGATATCTAGCCGCTCCAAGTCTCTTATGTTTTGTTCCTCGATCTCAATGCCGTTTATCATTCCGGACTTTCTGCTGAGTGCATCTGCTACTACATTAGCTTTCCCGGGATGATATTGTAGGTTAATATCATAATCCTTCAACAGTTCCAACCATCTCCTTTGTCTCATGTTCAATTCTCGCTGTGTGAAGATATACTTCAAGCTCTTGTGATCCGTGAAGATGTCGCATGATTCTCCGTATAAGTAATGCCTCCATATCTTCAATGCGAACACCACTGCAGCAAGTTCCAGGTCATGCGTAGGGTAGTTTTCTTCATAGGGCTTAAGCTGCCGTGAAGCATACGCGATCACTTTCCCATGTTGCATGAGAACACAGCCCAGTCCCTTCCCCGATGCATCGCTATAGATCTGAAATCCACCTGTACCAGATGGGAGAGTAAGAATAGGTGCAGATACTAACTTCTGCTTTAAGTCTTCGAAGCTCTTCTCTCGTTCTTCCGTCCAGACAAATTTCTCTCTTTTTCGCATCAGTTTGGTGAGAGGCAATGCCAGGCGGGAAAAGTTCTCCACGAATCTTCGATAATATCCAGCTAAGCCTAAGAAACTGCGGACTTCTGTCGCTGATGTTGGTCTTGGCCATTTAGTGATAGCCTCAACCTTCGCTGGGTCCATAGTGATCCCTTCTGCTGATACAATGTGACCTAAGAATGCCACCTTGTTTAACCAGAACTCACACTTGGAGAATTTCGCATACAGCTGCTTCTGACGAAGAATCTGTAGTACAGTACGGAGATGATCTTCGTGTTCCTCCGTGGACTTAGAGAAAATCAAGATGTCATCGATGAATACAATGACAAATTTATCAAGGAATTCATGAAAGATTCTGTTCATCAGATCCATGAATACTGTTGGAGCGTTAGTCAGGCCGAATGGCATGACCACAAACTCATAATGGCCATAGCGGGTACGAAAAGCAGTCTTGGCAATATCCTGCTCTTTAACCCTTAGCTGATGGTAGCCTGACCTTAGATCGATCTTTGAGAAGTGTTTGGCTCCTTGAAGTTGGTCAAACAGATCGTCTATACGTGGCAGTGGATATCTATTGCGGATGGTAATCTTATTAAGTTCACGGTAGTCAATGCAAAGTCGCATGCTACCGTCCTTCTTCTTAACGAACAAGACCGGTGCGCCCCATGGAGATGCGCTTGGTCTAATGAATCCTCGTTCAAGAAGTTCCTGCAGTTGGTCCTTCAGTTCTTTTAGCTCTATGGGAGCCATACGATACGGAGCCTTAGAGATTGGCTCAGCTCCTGGAACAAGGTTGATGTTGAATTCCACTTCTCTTGCAGGTGGTATGCCTGGAAGTTCATCTGGGAAGACGTCTTGAAATTCCGAAACTACTGGTTGATCCTGAATCGATGGGGATTCAGCATCCATGTCATGAACCGTAGCTAGATAACCTTCGCAGCCATGTGACAGTAATGCACGTGCTTGCAAGGTAGATATGACTTGTACAGACCGCCCGGGTATGAACCCGTTATGGATGTACTCTGGTGCATTAATGTCGCCGAAGATCACCCGATATGAGTGGCAGTCTATGGTAGCATGGTGCCTGGATAGCCAGTCCATGCCAAGAATCATATCGAACTCAATCATGTCTAGGGGAAGTGCATCTACTGCACGAACTTTATCGTCAAACTCTAGAGGAAGACTCTTGTATACATGAGTTATTAATACAGAGTCCCTCAGAGGCGTGGAAATGGTAAGCTTATTTTCTAATGGCAAGGGAAGTGTCCTGATGTTCTTAGCATAAGTAGTGGAAACAACTGAATGAGTGGCACCCGTGTCGAAAAGAACACATGCAGCCTGGCCGTACATATACAAAATTCCAGTAATGGTACCTGTAGATTTGTTTGCCTGGTCCCGCGATGTCGTGTAGACACGCCCAGTGGTAGGAGGCGGTTTAGTATCAGCATGACCCGAAGTACCCTCCATTTCACCCTTACGGCAGTCTCTCATACGATGGCCAGGGAGGCCGCACTTGTAGCACGCGTCGGAGTCACGACGACATGGGCCAGGGTGTCTGTGATGGCAAGTGCTGCAAAGAGGATGAGTGAATCCTCCAGCAGGAGTCCTTGCTTGCCGAGGGCCTGCTGATGACAATACGTGTTAAGAATAAGGTATATGCACGAGTATAGGACGTAAGCATCATAAGATGTTTACCAGTGTTAGCTGAACGGTTAGGCTGAGAACCCCTGTGGTTCTGGTCCCTTCCGTTACCGTGGTTCCTAGTAGAGATTAATATAGTGTCAGCATGAGAGATATAACATGAAATCATAAGAAGATGCGTAAATAGTAGGACCTGCTGTTGTTGGAGTGTCCCGCATTGTTACGGTAATTATCATTACCGTTGCGCCTTTCCACAACAGAACGGTCGTTAGAGTGACCGTTTCCTTTGGGCTGATTGGGCTGCTGCTGAGTAGCCGGCTGAGACCGGTCCCCAGTTTTCTGCCTGGAAGATACAGTTTTAAGAGATGATTATAGAACATATAATGATAGGATGCGGTCTGGTTAACGCTAGAACATGAAATGTTTTACCTCTTGTCGGGTCTTTCCGCTTCCCCGAACTCATCGCGTTCCTGCAACATCTCAAGCTTCCTTGCTGCGTAAGCCACTTGTGCCACAGTATCCAACGGGGCACCCGATAATTCATTGGCAATCCTTGGATTAAGGCCCCAACGAAAATGTAGTGCTTGTTCTTAAGTGGTGCCTGCGGATGCCCTTAGGACAGCTGTGTACCCAAGGAACCTCTGCATGAACTGACCACAATTCTCGTCGGGTCTCTGTCTCATGGCGTAGTATTCCCTCATGAGTCGATTATTTCCTTCCATGGGAAAAATGATAGGTGGGGGAGGATATTCGTCGTCATGAAGAATGGCGTCTTGCCTTTCTGCCTCCATGTTTTCAAATAACTCCCAGAGTTTGTCTGTGTTTGCCATCTGACAGTATAACATAAAACATATGATTAACAGTTCAAACATAAAATATAAAAAAAATTTATACCAAAATTTCACGAGAAAAATTTTATGCAAGAAAATCTTTGTATGAATGCATGATGCAGTTTTATGAAAACTTTGATGCTCGAGAGTGAACGCCTCCGGTCAGTTCACTCAAAATAAAAGACATATCGAGGGGACGCCTATGGGTCGGTCCCAAATCTAAAAGTTTCGATAAAACACATGCGACTAAATAGGGCCAGTCCTGTACCAACCATTACTTAGTCAAAAACCCTGTAACAATGACATGTATATGTATGCTTAAAAATGATGAATGCATGAAAACAACTGTCAGTTCTAGGAAGACCGTAGTGACTACCCACTAATCACAGGTCATATTTGAGAGCCTACAGGTCGAAGCCTTGGCTCTGATACCATAATTGTAACACCCCATTTTGGAAATGGAATATTACGCATAATCATGGCGTGTCATCAAAGCATACAAGGATAAATGTCTAAGCATTATTCAACCATAAAAGGGAAATACCGGAATCAAACATCGGTACCCCCAAAGTAAAGCTCATCACACACAAACATAAATACTGTAAAAGGAAAGGACGAAACAATGTCCATAACAACTGTATCAAAGTAAAGGAAATGCATAAAGTAAAGAAAGACAGTAAAGCTTCCAATCCATATGCACATACGTTTGAGATCTACGAGCGTCCCTGAGTACCTGCCGTTTTGGGAACATGAACAGGAAAACGGCTGAGCAAGACGCTCAGTGCACGGATGTACAATATAGCATGAAATAGGATAAGCATGTAACATATAACAGCGGAAGACTAAGTACTGAGTAAACTGGTTAGGTATCAAGAAAACTGGTTTTATAGTTTGAAAAGCCTTATGTTTATCTTGTGAAAACTGTTTTAACATATATATACCATAGCCCATATAGGTCATGAAAAGGTCACGTGCATGAATACTTGGAGGGGTGACCTCATCATGCTGATTAGAGGGGATGCCTCTAATCAATATACTGGTTTGGGTAGGAGGGATCAGCTCCTTGTGAAGGGTGCAAGGCACACACCACATTCACCATGATAAACTGAATAAAACATGTAACTAGGATGCACCCATACGCCCCACCTGATATAATAATATGGCCAAAACTGAAAGGGACGCCACGAGCAATCACTCCGCCGTGGGGAAGTCATAACATCGGTGCCTCCAATGCTATGGTTATGGTACCTCCATAACTAGGTGAAACTGGTCATGCTTGTATATGGCTATAGATTATGCTAAATTAACATAAGCAGTTCAAAACAATAAAACAAATGCTGGGGAAAACAGTTGGCTGCATACGGGGAAATCCGAATAAGGAAGGAATGTCCATACTGAAAGGACGGGAATCCGTACCTCAAGTCCAGTGAATGAACGGAAGAAAGACTCCTACTTCTGGATCACTAACGCTACATGAATACACACGTGTATAAGTATCGATTCACTGATTACGTACTGGGTTTTGTGTCTCATATAGCTGATTTGGTATGTTTTAGGTCATGGTTCACTGTTTAAAGCCTTAAACTATGTTTATCTTGTATTCTGATTTATCTGATTAAGTATTACTGGTGTTTCATGTATTAATATACTTACTGTGTAATAATAAGTAACTTTCCAAAAATAGCAGGTTTCCAAAAATAGAAAGTTTCCAAAAATAGAAAGTTTCCAAAAATAGAAAGTTTCCAAACATAGAAAGTTACCAAAAATAGAAAGTTTCCAAAAATAGAAAGTTTCCAAAAATAGAAAGTTTCCAAAAATAGAAAGTTTACAAAAACAGAAAGTTTCCTAAAATAGAATTTACTGCTTAAAATAGATTAGTTTCTAAAAATAGAAAGTTTCCAAAAATAGATCAGCTGCCTTAATTAAATAAGTTTCCATATATAGAAGGTTTCCATGATTAGATTAGCTGCCTGAAATAGATAGGTTTCCATATATAGAAGGTTTCCATAATTAGATTAGTTGCCTTATTTAATTAAGTTTCTATAAATAGAAGTTTCCATAATAAGAATTAAGCTGATTTCATAAGCTAACATATAAGTCTAAGTGTTATAAGCTTATTTCTTAAGTCATATGATATAGTGTATAGTTTAATTATTATTTCATGTATTTTAATTAAACTATAGGTTAAGCATTTTAATTAAAGTATAACATGTATTAATTAAAATGAAATAAAATACTTAGGTCAAAATGTGTATTATTATGTATTAATAACATAACCTAAGTCATGTCTAAATTAATTAATTATAGGCATGTTTTAATAATTAATTAATTATAACTTATAACATAAAATACTTAGGTTAAATTAATGTCATGATAAACTAATAATTAAAATAACCTAAGTCATGATTTAATTAATATTTCTTGTTATTAATTAATTATATACTAAGTTCATGATTCATAAAAATTAACATGTAACATAGATCATGATTTAACCAACGAACCATGAATCGGGCATGAATTCGACACCGTACCCCGAGCCAAACCCGGGGCACATGTGTCTCCTTGCTGCCGTGGGTCCCACATGAGCCAACCAAGACCAAAAATGGTCTTGGTGGTGGCGGCAATAGCAAACCAAACCCCCCTTGGGTTTGTTTGCTAGGCGGCCAAAACAAACATCCCTTTTAAATCATTCTTTGATTTTATTTAATACCAAAACATGTTAGATCAATGATTAATTACCTTGTTTAAATAAGAAAAATAATAACATGTTCATGAAAATAATCAAAGATTAAAAGAATTAAAAAGAATTAAAAAGAAGGGTTAGAAAGGTATACCACTATGTAGCTTGGAAAAAGGATGAACAAACACGGTTTCTAACACTTGTTTTTAAGATCAAAATCAAACAAACACCCTCCAATGGTGGTGTTTAGGTGGCAGCACAAAGAGAGCAAAAGGAGGAGGAGAAAACTCTTTTTAGGGTTTTTGTGTTTATTACTTGAAAGTGAAAAATGAAAACATGTTTAACTCTTTACCCCCCTTTACTTGTAAAGTCCATGGGCTAGGCCCATTTCTTGTATGTGTGCCGTGGGTATGGGGGCCCCACATGGGGTACCCGTACCTTTCTCGTGTCCCGATGTTTCGTGTTCGTTCGTGGTTAAACGTGCTCGTGTTTAAAGTGTTTCTGTTTAATCTATCGTGTCGTTTATCGTAAACTTAACGCTTGTAATTATATTATAAGTATTTACGTAATTATTCTAGTTAGTATTTTAAATGGTGATCATGATTTAATTATGTTCACGTGACATATTTATTAACTGTTTATCATGAGTTCGTACGTAATCGATACTTGTCATGTCATACACGTATGCACTTGCTTGATTATTAGCACATGAATGTGATCAATACTAACTGAGGTAAGTTTTAATCTAGGACGTACGATCTTAAGGGCACTATTCATGGTAAAAGCATGCGGGTTTTACAGTCGTAGTTGATTATGAAATGGACCCTCGTATTCCTTTAATACTTGGTCGGCCATTCTTGAGAACCGGACGAGCTTTAGTGGATGTGGCCGAAGGTGAGTTAATCTTACGAGTCGGGGATGATTCAAAAGTTTTTAAAATGGGGAAGCTTACCGGAAAATCTTTTGGACGAGAATCATTGAATATGATTAATGTGCTTGATGACTTCGTCGTCTACAACAATCCTCTATTCGAGTCTTGCAATGATAATCCACTCTTTCAAAATGATATGGATGATTCTCAACCTACTTTGGAAGCTTCTCCCATTTATGATTCTCCACCGGTCTTTGATGCTTATGATGATGATTCTAGCTCAGATTCGGATGATTTTGATGATTGTACTTCTGAGTATCCCGAGATGCCACTTTCGATGATTTTGATTAGGCCGATACTCTTTCGAGCGATTCTTCACATGATGAAGATCCTCCGCCATCACTCGATCCTACTTTGGACGATTACCCATTTGAGGAAGATTTCTCTGAATTTCTCAACACTTACTTCCCTCATGAGAGTGATGCTCCTCCTTATGATTTTGAAGATTATCGTCTTGATCCTACTTTGGATTTGAAGAACATTCTTTCTAAGGAGAAGAAACCGGTCGACACCGAAATCTGCAACACGTATGAGTTAACACCTCTTTGTCCTCCTTCTGAGGACGAGGTTGTGCTTCTTCACGGATCTTCTTTCCATTCTGCTGAGCCTGAGTGCTATTTTCCCCTAAAGGAAAAGGTGTTCGACCCCGGTATTGAAGTCTTTAAGCCATCTCAGTATCCACCTGATGAAATAAAAGGAAATATCTTTGGAACTTATGGAAATCTGCTTGCACCACTTCACCCTTGCTTCCACCGTGCTCCATCACTGTTTAGGGGAACCTTGCCTACTCTTCTTTGGCTTGCCTTGTTCGCCTTAAGCTTGTGCTATTTGATGGACGAAAACTATGTCTTCGATCCTGGTGGATATGTTTCATGCTTCTTCTGTTGATAATCAAGGTCGAGTCAGGCTCACGACTCGGTTAACAAAAATCAAGCGCTTCTTGGGAGGCAACCCATGCATCTATCTTTTCGCTTTTTTTATCATAAGTGTAGGGGGACCCGTTGGTTTGCTTTCCTCTCCTCACTTCTTAATCAGGGATTCGAGCTTCAATGATCCACTCTTGATGATTCTTGACGACCCGTGATTCCGTGTTCCATTATCCTGGTTCTATCCTAAACTCTTTTCGATTCACTATTTTATATTTTCTCAATATTAAAATAGGAATTTGTTTAGTTGTCTCTTCCTTAGCGAGATTTAAACAACGTGCACAATATCCTAAGTGTAGGGGAGTTTACCTCCACATGCTTAAACATTGAGGACAATGTTTATCTTAAGTGTAGGGGGGACTTCTATCGAAGTTAAGTGGCCTTTTCCTTGTATTTGTCCTCATTTTAACCGGAAAATCAAATTTTCGACATTTTTCAAAATTTTTGATCTATTTTGGCCTATTAGTTTTTCCCTTTGTATAGTTATTTTCTTTCCTCATTAGAATAAATTTTAATAAAGTGGTTTTAATTTTCAAACGTTGTGAATCTTTTGACTCAACCCGAGTTTACCTATCTAAGTTACTCTAGCTAGTATCCTTAACGTGTTTAAATCTAGTTTTGCTAGGCTTTTATATAGGGAGCTATAAAACGCGAAAGTCTTAACTCTCACGGGTTAAGAACAAGAACTTTTCGCAAGTTCCTATAATTGATCCTAGAGAGTCGTTTATCAAGGGAACTTTAAAACGCGATTTCTAAACTTGAAAGATTCTAAGAATTTGCAAGATCCTATAGGCGACTCGAAAACCCAAAACTTTGACTTAATAGGCTAAGTATCCACGAGTCTCATTACTAAAGATTTTAAACTGTGGAGAACGAGAGATGATAGAGCCAATTATAAGTTCGGTATTCTTTCATGAATTTATGTGAGTTAATTATAAGCCTATTCTCCCATCGCTTGCTAATAAATTTATCTGCTAATAAATAAGGTTGTACGATTTGAAAAGTTACTTAGCTTCTAGCCCAAGATCGTTTAAAAGTTGCTCGGTATGGATTAGAGTTCATAGCCAAGGCATAACTTATTGAAGCGGGATGCGAAGATTGGCGAGTCCGAAAAGGCACTAAAAAGGCATGAGGGCTATATTTTGTTGCTAAAGATCCAAAGTGATGTAAAGAATCATTTATCGAAAATCAATATGAAGGATCGAGACACACGACGAAAAGCAAAAACTCCCAAAAGTCATGGAGGAGTGTATCCGAAAAGACCCTAACAAGGTATGAGGATAAATAGATCCAAGTCATAAAAGGAGGCGGATCGTTGTATATCAAAGTCCAAAATAAAGATTGGAGAAAAATGAAGAAGTCGTGGTCCAAGTATGAATCTCTCAAAACTTTAAGTGAAGAAATTCCTATTATGAAGAGAAGGCCATTATTTCATGAACGTCTCTCAAGGTTTGAAGTATGAAGTCGCTGCCAAATATCGGTCCGAGAAAGGTCTCAAATCGCGAAGCGAGTTATGCCAAGATATGAACTTTATGAGGTCCCGAGAAGCAGTTTTAAAAGATTTTGTCCTTTAGCTAACTATTGATTAAATCGTTCACTTTATTTTCGGCCTAATAAACTATCGAAACAAGTCAACAATGCATCCTCGTGATCATTCAAGACAACAATAAAATATAAGAGATACACCTAGGAATAAGGGAGTCTAAGTGAGTAATTAGCCCACATGAGTTCGTGTTAGTTTGCTAACTTATAATAACAATGATCTCGTTTTTAAGCTTGGGTTGGAGAAAGTGAAAACTTGAGGATGATGATTATTCATAACATTTCCAAAACCCGAGGTATGCTTTTGATTTCTTTATTTTGTATGTTTTTAATTTTCTATCTCTTTAATAAAGGCCACTATGGATTGATTATGATGAAAAGTGTAAACGTGCTTTGTAACTAATGCATTGCATGAGGACATTGCAATGGTCAATTGTAGGGGATTTGATAGGTGTGTAAACACCCATCCTTTCTACCACTTAATTACAATAATAACTGGACCAAAACGTGTATTTTATGTCTTTTATGTCGGAATTATGCGTGGTTTGTGTTTTTGTTGTGATTTAGGACGAAAAGGTGAAAAGTGGAGAAAACACGGGCATTCACGGCTTTTATTGAAGAAAAAGATGAAAGACGAAGTCGAGAAGTCAAGAGTGCAAAAAGAACGGAAGTCCAAGACCAATTCTGAAGATTTATCGAAGAAAAAGTCAAAAGACGGAAGTTTACTTAAAGCCGAAGAACTCAAGTCTATTTTATCGAAGAATTAAAAGACGAGTTCAAAGAAATCCCGAGCCAAAAGTCATTAAAAGTCCAAGATTAAAGAAGATAAGAAGAAAAGGACTAAGTATGCAATTAATGAAGATTAAAGAAGGAAGGACTTAATCTTGTAATTAATAGAAAAGGAAAGAGGGGAGGAAGCTTCCTAATCCTCCCCTATATATAGTTAGGACTAGTTAATTATTTTCTTTGTTGGCTAAGTGTGACAATTAGTCTTCCACCATTTACTTACCTTGCACCTTTAATTCATGTCATTTAAATACTTGTAAAATTTAAATACCTTGTCTTGCACATTAAATTCCTTTAATTTCAAGTAAGTTTTCATTTAATTCTTGTCAATCTTTACTTTATCTTGTTAATCTCTCATCTACCTTTCTTAAATCTTTGATTTTTATGTTTATGTTTGTGTTCATGTTCATGTTCTTATTTTGATCAAGTGGGTTTTTGATTATTGTGGTTAAATTTGTTTGTTTTGTTGATTTAAATTGTTAGTTTATGATTATTGAATGTTTTATTATTAGTTTAGTTAAATCGTTTGTTTGATTTTGGTTAAATCTGTGGTATATTACTTGTTACTGTGTTCCCTTGTTCTTCAGGGGTGTTTGTTTCTGTGTCTGAGATTCCCAAGAAAACTTCTGAACAAGCAAAAGTTCTGAACCAGAGGGTGCTCATTCGGAACATTCAAAAGGTCTGAATCAAGCTTCATCCGGAAGTGTTCCGGATCAAGAACTTCCGAGTCAAGAGTTGTTCATTCGGAACTCCAAAGTTCCGAACCAAAGGGGCTTCATCCGGAAGAGTTCCGAGTCAAGGCTTCCGAACGAAAGTTCCGGATTAAAGGGCTTCATCCGGAAGAGTTCCGGATCAACACCAAAAGTTCCGAACCAAGGGTTTCATTCGGAACTCAAAAAGTTCCGGATCAAGAGGCTTCATTCGGAACTCAAAAAGTTCCGAGTCAAGCAATTCATCCGGAAGAGTTCCGAACGAAAGTTCCAGATCAAGACTTCCGTGTCAAGGAGTTCTGACTCAGCAAAGTTCCGGATCAAGAAGGCTTCATCCGGAAGTCTTCCGAATCAAGGTTTCTTTCAGGTTTTTATTAGTATCTGTTTTTAAATTTCTGTCTTTCATTTTCAAGCTTTATTTTTCCCGCCTTTTTATTTAATTGCACTTTAAGATTACTTGTCTTAGCTTTATTTTAGCCTTGCCTTAGTTTAAGTTTTAGTTGCGTTTTAAGTTTGCCTTAGGTAGATTTAAGTTTGCGTTATTTACGTTTAGTGCCCTTTAATTTTCGTCTCGCTTTTAAATACTTGCACCATTTATTTTAATTAGACTTAGATTTACTTTAACGTCATTTTACTTTAATTGTTTTGCAATTTTATTTTAAAATCAATCAAAAATATTTGTTTCACCAAAATCAACTGAGTCGTACTTTGAACCGGAAATCAATTCGTTAAGATACCGAGAACAACAATTGAACCTAGCAAAAATATTTAATATTACTATTACCATTCTATTTCAAAATTTCCAACAATCTGTTGATCTTCCTTCTTTGATATTCCTTTTCCATTTGTTTACCAATTCAATTCTAACTTTCTTTCCATTCCATCCATTCTACTTGTTGCGACCAATATTCCAATTATCTCAAAACTTAAGAGTCAATTCTCAATTACTTCAGAAATTTTATAAGTCCTTTTTCCTTCTCCTTCTTACTGAATACTCACTAGTTGATAGTGACAGTATCCACACTTACCCTTCATAATTTGAAACATACTTCGTAATACAGAACTATAACATATTCCATCTAAATTTACCGATTATTATTTCTCCGTCACATTAAGTAATCCTTAACTCCTTCCTTTAAAATCCCCGAATGGCATTTATACACAAGTCCTTTTTATTCTTATTTTCTTCATAATTGATTCCATACAAGTAATACTTTTCAATCCCAAAACAAATACCACAATGTCCAAATCTCATGATCATATAAACCCCGTTACACTTCTTTATTCAAGTCAACACACTACTATTGCTTTCCTTTCCACTTGATATTATCTAAATATCATCATCGCAACTCTATAATTCCTTCAGATTCCTCCAATACAATTATACAGGCACAGAACTTCAATCTAACCTCAGCATTCATAAACAACTTCTTCAACTACAAAATCAGATCTCACAACCACAACTTAAATATCTGAATGGATTTCACACATTTAGTTCTTCTTTGTCAGCTTTATCCTTGGTTCAACAATCAGTGAAAACCTCCTGATAAACCTCCGATAATACTCAGCTTACACAAAGGAATGGACAAGCTTCAGTCGGTTTCATCGGTATCGACAAAGCCTCAATCGTTTCAATCTAGTCAGATTTTCATGATCACTTCAGCCATAGATTGCACATTCTAAAACGTCTATAATACTCCAACTAAAATTCTTATCCAAAGAATTTTTACACACCATTCCTTCTTTTAATAACAATTTTCCAATTGTTAGGGAATACTTTTCTCTCCTTCAATCATCTAATCATCACACTAAGCATTCACAATCAAATATTGGACACCGATTTCTGGTGCTTAGTTTGTTCAACCCCACATCAATCATTTCATTCATAAAACATCCAGCTTCTTTACTTTCTTCCGCTATTACTTCTCCGATGACTTACCCTTCCAGTCAAATCAGATTATCCTTATTGTCTCATCTGCCAATCCTTACAATCAAACATATTACCGTTCTCAACATCCTGATAATACCATATAATATAATATACAATCGGATTGCATAACTCCTATCACCAAGCTAACACAAAGCTTCCTTTTTCCCATGACGACAGTGAACTTTACGATTCCGCAGAACAATCACATAGTATCCTCAAGTACTAACTCATCTTCTCATTCTTTTCCGACTACTACTAGTAAAGCGCACAAAAAATTTGACTTATTGTAGTTTCCTACTACATACCTTCTCATCATTGACCAATAAAATTGTCAAATAGAAATTCCACTGATTACTCCCTGAACTCAGTACTCAATGTTCAACAACATTCCAACTTAATTCTTTTCACCTTTATTTATCATATCCTATGATATTCTTCCTTATCCTGGTTAACTTTCTCACAACTCTAGTTCTGTTAATTGCGCTATACTTCTTAATTCCATAAGCTTAGAGAATATTTCCTTAATATATATATATTATTCTTCCGTCGGTGAATTTCTCATTTCAACCAATCGCAAATTCTCGTTGATTTCTCGTCCTCGGTTCTTCTAAAATCTAACATATTCAAATCTCAATATATCCTCAATAACACCTTCAGAATTTAGATACACCATCAATAACACTTTCAGACTTTCAATAAAATTCTAACTCAATGATTAACACATAAGAATATGCAAATTACTACATCTAAATCTCAAATCTTATCAGCATTTCCAAAATATAGGCTGTAATAGAAGCAACATTCCCTTCATATTGATCTTCCATTATTTGAATAATTCCTTTATTCAATCTCCTTTACCGAAATGAAAAAATTTCATTACCACAGAAATATCAATTTTTATACCACATTCCTTGTTATCCTTCAGCAGCTCGACCTCCATCTAGTCCGTACTTACATCAAGTAAATAGATAATTACTTAGGTGGTATAAAATATATGTGTGATCTACACATCATACTTCCTCCTATTTACCCGATTTATAGCAACTGCTTAAATACCATCTCTTCTTATCTTAGACTATTAAATTCTAAGTTTACATTCTCTTAGAGGAAATAAATTCCTATTCCTTATTGTCATTCGCAACAATGCCATTCATTTACCCTTTTCTGTAACACACCCAAATTTACACAATTCAATACAGCGGAAGACTCGTTGGTGTTACGGGATAGCACATTCTCACATCATAGACAACGCTTAAGAATCGCGTCGTTTAGTAATAAAGCATTTCCATTCATAAATATCAAATTTACATAGGTCCCAAGTCATTGTATTTCATACAAGTTTTACAAAGAATTTGAATGTAAATTATTATTTAAGTGCGGGCCATGAATTCTTGTTGTCTTCCCGAGAATTACCTTCAAATACCTGAGATAAAACATGTTAAAAGAAAAGGTCAGCGATAACGCCGAGTTACTTCATAGAGTTTAATAATTTCCATCGATATAACGTCGGTATAAAATTATTACCGAAAATTATTTTGTACAAATCATTGTAATAGGCCATAAATAGCCAAAGTCATTTTATACAAATCCTTATCTAAAATCATAATATAGGCATTTGCCTTAAAAATTATTATACGAACCATTGTCGTTAAAAACATTATACAATACATTTTATAACGTCGTATAAAGTTAAATAAAAACCGTTATATGTATATGGTTATGTAAAACCAAAACACGAAAATAAAATCAATAATAAGACCCCGTATTGCTAGTCAGGCAATATATCGTAATTCAATGCATAAAGCAGTATTTCGTTAATTGGATTATTACAAGCCGCATGACATTGTTACCTTACTAAACCAAACAACGGGTAGCTAGCCCGAAACTCATTTGCCCATCTAAATTAGCGTGTTGTCACAATAATCACGCTTGTGTCAATCTTCTCATATATAAATTCGCTTACCAATCAATGTGGCACGACGGGGATCAACCGTCAAGCCGCGAACTGGGGTGATCGTCCCCAAATAGTACTATTATATGCACAAGCGTCTACCAAATCCCGGTAGTTCACAATTCATGCTAATGGGACTTTTAGTGACATAACCTAACTTTAATAATCCATTTCATTTCATCTATCGGGTCATTTAATCATTCATCGGGTCATACAATCATTCGGGTCGAAATCAATAAACAGACTATCGGGACAACTAGTGTCCTATTTTATAAAAACTAACATGTTATCTCCCTCGCGGGTTTATAAAAAAATTCATAAAAACATTTAAAAGAGTGAGAGGCTATGAACTCACGTTGATGTGGGAAGGCGGTTATCGGCGATTCGGATGTACGGTACGTGCTTCAATCACGGAAACCTAGACGAATAATACTCGTCTTAGACTCATTTCCAATGACTTTATAAAAATAACAATTATGTATACATATGATGATTTTATATATATGATGATCAAGTGGGTTTATATATTCTCATTTACTTATTTTAGTGTTATGTGTTGGAAATTTTCAAGACTAGTTATACTAGTTTTACATATTTACATGTTTTAGGTCCAATAAGCCTATTACGAGCCCAATACTTTTCATTATCCCAATTATACTTTTAAAATCATTATTATACCTTATATGTTGGGCCCAAATGGGTTAAGCCCAATAAGTACTTTTTATAAGTGTTTTAGCCCATTTTGTTGTATTATTAGTCCAATATGCTAACATAGCTCGTTAATGTCCGTATGTCCTATAGTTCGGGTTTTATCGGTTTTTACTTGTATTAGATACTTATATATCAGTATATGACTTTTAAAAACTTTATATTAGACGGGTTTGATCGTCTAAGTTTTAATTGGCGAAAAACGTTAATTTTACGGTAATAGCCGAAAAAGTCGTAAAAATCATGTTTATAGTTTTATAACTTATAAAACTTATCAAACTACAATTTTTATAAAATGTACATTTATTTATCCTTATTAATATTTATATAAATGTATTATATAAGTTAGTGGGTTTTAATTCACATTTTATACTATTTTTATTTGAGTGCTTATATAATACTATTAAACATTAATTCTTCAAAATCTGATTTTTAGTTTCATCTTCACCATTTTTATCATATCTTGAGGTCTATTAGGAGATAGAAGCTCATTTTTGGATGGCATAAACTTCATATTATGCGCTACAAATAAGTTAGTTATAGATACTGCTCATTCCATGTTTAACTATCCTTAACAGTCCCTACAAAACAGATTATTCAGATTGGTACACTCATCTTGTTTTGATCATATCTCACTCATTTTGATGATTCCATTGTATGGCCAACTCTCACATGTGTATAACACCTAATACTTACTTTATATTGATTCTAATTTATCATTTTATCAGTTTAACATTTGGTTACTTACTGTTTTTATACAGCCATCACATTTAAGCAAGATTTTAACCATTTTACCTATGGTTTTCCATCTTTTTAACCATGTTTATCAAATCTATCAACACCAAATCCCCACATAATATTTTTAATCATTATTCATCATCATATACATATACATAAATAAAGAAATTACAATATTACATAATCAAAATATCAAGAGGATACGAAGAACAATCTTTATACCACCATTAGTGATGAAAAGATGAGATTTTTGATGAACAAGACTTGGTTCTTGTTATCAAATCTTCTACTTTAGCAAGGAAACTACTTGGGTCCTTTGGATAGATGAACACCTCCATGAATTCAGCCCTTTAAACTCATGAAAACTCCTTTTCATAGGTTAAGATCACCTCCAATCTTCATATCTTCAAAGGATTTCCATCATATGTGTGAATAACACAAGTTTTAGTGGTTGAAAATTGATCAAATGGGGTGTTTAAGGTGAGGATGGGACGAATTTTAGAGAGAGGGAGGAGTGTTGTGTGGTTTTTGCATGTAAGAAATGAGTTAGTTGTTTAGAGATGGTGGTTTTGATGCATAGTTGCTTACTTTGTAAGCTTAGGACAAGTGTAAGTAACTTAGTTACTTACAACTTGACACCTCTTTGGTGTTGGCTCACACTTGGCCATCCCATATAGTGGGGTGGGGCAAGTGTAAACTTGTCTCATCCCACTAATTTACGGGTATTCCTCGATTCTAGTTTCCTCGATTTGCGTGCCCTCGGGTCGTTTTACGAAAAACGTTTTTATAAATTATGAATCAACGGCACAAAACGAATCTAATAAAAATTGTCTTTATAAAAAACGGAGTTCAAAAACGTAAATACGTAAACCTAGGGTTTCCGGTTTAGTCGTAAAGGACGTTAAATTAAAATCGTAAGTCCTAATCTCTTCTCGTAAATTTGTGAGTTTATGAACCAACACAAATTTAAATTCCAAAATAATATTCACGGATAAATTTATTTCCTGAAATGTCGGACTGTCACCAAAACGGTGTATGTAAACGTAAGCACGTAACGTAGAATCCTCCGGTTTAGACGTAGTCGATGCTACTTCAAGACGTAAATCCAAATTTCTTCCCAAAAATAAGTGAGTTCATATTATACCATTAAAATAATGTTTTTAAATAAATATTGAGAATAAAATATCAACCATAAATTGACGGATTGTCACAGCATTTACCCCTAAACAGGATCTTTGTCCTCAAAGATCATCTTATCTTACTACTCGCTTCTTATAGAGTTAAAGCCATGTGGGTATTTCCTCCACATTCGGTCTTTTCTCACAAGTGTAATTCATTACAATACGCGAATTTCATCAAACATAACTACGGGAATAAGATCAGGCTTAATGTTGACTTACTTTCTCTATCCTTGATGTTCACGGGTTTTTGATGAATGCAACTTTTCGCCGATCTAAACTTTACTAAGAATCAATCAGATTTTCACTTGATAGACATTTTATCAAGTTCGATATACGAAACATAATTCACGCAGATCTTGAAGTCCTAGGATAGATCCAGCTTATATGCCTTTCAAACCAAGTTTTACATCATCTCAATGGTCCCATACAATGGGAACTTATATCCCATGATCTTTCAGATCATTAATTCATTTTTCCATGGTTAATATTTTTGGCATAACTTCGCTACCCATCTGGCACTTCAAGATCTACATTTCATATTCACATAACCTCCTGCCCACTACCGGCAGTCAATATTCAGATCCTAATTTCAAAAATCATTTCAGGTCTCGCGGGTCAAGTAATTTGTAAGGTTAGGTTCGCCATCCTAGGAAACCATAAACCTAAAAGACATGTACAACTCACAATGGGTGTATCTCGGGTGTCTTCATCCCAACTCCTGCTTACAGCTGCTCTAATATATATCCTCACAAGATTCGATCTCGATCCTAATACGATGATTATCAACGATAATCTTTCCAAAGGAAAACGATTTTACAATTCATTACCAAAGGTCAATCATTCAAACATAAAACATCACTTATAGTATTTTGTATCGTTACTTTACCTCATCCATTCGATTGGGGTGGTACACAGTACTCTCATCAAGATTCGTTCTCAATGACTTCTGAGCAAATCTCTAGAAATTCGATGCGAAGCTAGGATCTTGATAGAGATGATCGATACATGCACACTGTGCTTACGCAATTCCTTTAAATACAAAGAGTCAATTTCTTCATCGAGAATCTATCATTAATAGGAATGATATTAGTAGATTTGGTCAGTCTGTCGACGATGACCCAAATCGAATCAAATTCAGATGATGACCTTTGCAATAGCTAGACATTTACTAATGTATGAGGCGATGTCTGCCTTCATAATTTGCCATTAGTTCAACTTCTTCTGATAATGATACATTTAATCAGAAATGACATGAATAGAATACTTATACTTACAAGACTCCAACATAACTATATCTCAAATTCTCCATATTTTGGCAACCACAAGTGGCCTATTATACATTTAACGCCATCGACTTCTCAATTTTAATGGTTCACATTAGCCGCGAACCCCTTTTTATTATCTATATTATCCTTTTTACAAGCATCGGCTATATTTTTATATTGTTCGGCAATTTATTTTGCACCTTCATTATTAAGGAACACATCCTAATTGGTTCTTTATCCTTTTTACATAATGCGTCAGTATTTACATTCATCTTTCCTGATGAAATAGTTATCATGTCTACAATTTACTCAGAAATTCTTTCTTCATATTTTCTAAGTTTTAGTTTCGCCTTAACTATCATTTTTATCAGTTTTGCTCAATCCGACGTTTTAAAGCGTCGATAATTATTACACGTAAATTAACAATAAATATTAAGTTTTTATGAGACGTAAACGTTAAGAGTTTTAAATTCCTTAGCTCGACCAATTATATAAAGATATTCAAAATAAATTTGAATTTTAGTTAACACGATTTTCGGTTGATTTATTGAAAATAATTAATAAGATTCTTAATTGTTTGAAAAATCTTTGGTTATACTTTGGTCAAAATTTTCTTAGTTGAAAAGCAAAAAGTGTCGTTTCAAATTTCAAGTCATGGTTTAAATGGTTTCCTCAATCCCTCTTAGGTTGTCTTGAGATATACACGAACATTTACCCCTAAACAGGAGTTTAGTTAAATGTTCTGGGTATAAGGGAAAAATCCCTCAAAAGTTCTTTTTGATAAAACATTTGCACTTTCTTTTTGGTAAAACCCAAAGTCTTAAAAGGGCTCTAAATTTTTGAAGAGTCAATATAGATTCCATTATCTATTAATCACATGGTCAATTAATATAAAGGATTAAGTCTTAAATCACATGTTAAATATTCAAGGTACAGGTTTTCATTGTTCGGCCAATTCAGGGCAGTCTATAAATAATTATTAACTCATTCTTATTCTTATAAACAAACAAATAGTCCTTAATGATCACAAGCATGAATTTATCAAATTACAGCCTACACACGTGATTCACCAAATTTATGAATGCTACATGTGTATTAGTCAATCCAAACGACATCACGTGAAACTCATAATGTTCATTACAAGTACCGGATGTAGTGATTGGAATACATAATCTTTTTCGCAGATGCGAAGTTGATGATAACCATGCCATGGATCAAATCTTTAGAACATACGGTAGAACCTTGTAAATGATCGAACAAATCTTCCATTTCGAGTCATGGATATCGTTTTCGATTGTCAATTTACTCAGTTCACAGTAATCTATAAATATAAGGAATGATAACACCATAGCTCTTCATGATGACGAGCTCGGTAGAATAAAATCTTTCTCCGACAACTCTCTCAGTTGTACGGTAATTCCTTTCATTTAGATGGTACTGACGTACAGTGCACAAGCCACAGGTGCAGCACCGGGAATATAATCAATACCAATTTCAACTTGCCTTAATGGCAAAAGTCTAGTTAATTCACTAACAAATACCTCCTAAAATTTCAGATAACGGAAACATCTTTTAATAAATTCATATTAGGTTCTTCCTAGATTATAATATCTATGACTAATTCACAATCATTCATGGTATAATTTCAAGTCTAATTGCAGGATATGGTCATCCATCAAGAATTATTTAGATCACTTTTGATAATCAACATCTTATCATTTAGGGGAATTCTACTCGAGTTCCCATCAATTAAGACAATGTCGTCATGTCATAATCAATCAATTCATTCTACCCGCACTATCAACTTTTCAGTTTCATTACCGTCGATAAGATGTGAACTTCTCAAAAGACTAATAATAACTCATAATCCTTCACATATTCAAGGATATCAGGAGACACAACTACTATTAAAAGAGTAAGGTCAACGCATAATCTACGCGAGAGAATTACAAATCAGATACAGACGAAAACATTTAATGAATATGAATATATCCCATGTTTTCATGAATTGAGTACGCATTCGAAAGCTCCTCGGATCGTTACCCAGGTCAATAAAATGAAATCAAATCAAAAGAAATGATACGAACGTCGATACATCCAATCGGGTATCAACACTCGGTAATCAGATACTTTCCCTAAGTATCTCACTACGGGAGAATTGGAGAAGAAAGAATTGTCAATTGTCAAATAAGACAATTTCCACAGATGAGTAAATTCGACTCAGAAGAATAGATGCTACAGGCACATATGTAGGTGTCCCTAACACTATGTCCCTATTTTTTCACTTCTTGCAGATCTCATAAAATTTAATCTTTCACAATCTTCAAAGAAAATGTAGTGTTTATTCATTAGTTTTATGGTGACTACTAATCATCCTTGCATGGTCCATTCCAAATTGTATGTAGGCGCGCAACTATATACAATTTCAAGATTAACGATGCAATACTCAGTTCGTCAAAATTTTATCATCATGTTTATAATAAATACATTTTCATGCTTAATTCTTAAATAAGAATCAAAAATAAATTTACAAAGATTTTCTTTGTTATGGAAACAATTAATTTTTCCAAGGTGTTTCATAAACAACTTCATTTCGATAATGATTACTTATAAATCTCACTTTGAATAATCCATATGGTGATGAAAATTCAATTTCCTCAAAGGATACTGTTTTATCTTATAAAAACAATGAGTGATCTGCAAAAGAGTGATGAAAGCTTGTTCACCAAGAACTAACTACAATATGATAGGAAATGAGCTTAGCCAAATAATCATGAGGTTCATGACCTCGATGGCACTCAAAAAGAATAATCCACAACGTAACTCAAATCGAGATGAGTACTTCTTCAATGGTTGCATCACTAATGCGAACATTAGGATGAAGCAATAAAAGATAGATAACATCGATACATGTAGAATTTAGCAATCAAATGTAGTCTTTTCATTAATCACAAACAAGTCAAAATTGTACCGTAACACATTACGTGTCACTATGTCATACAATTCCAAGAACTCATCCTACCAAC
Organism: Glebionis coronaria; assembly: GCA_025667525.1. NCBI lineage: Eukaryota > Viridiplantae > Streptophyta > Magnoliopsida > Asterales > Asteraceae > Glebionis > Glebionis coronaria. The sequence goes on along the minus strand of JANFOE010000652.1, from coordinate 370,229 downwards.
TGATGTCTCTGTTAAGTTAGGGATTAATTTTAAAAGATACCACAATGAATACTAATCTACAAGAGTTATTAGGTGTCCCACCTGTCCCGGAAGATCCATCGGTCCAATTCAGAAGAAGATTTTCTTCAATTTATTTGTTGGACACTGGGCAACCTCGTCATTGGACAATGGCCTAGGAACAACCCTTAACACGAACTAACAATCAATTAAAACCTTATAATTCAATCACAGGAATTAACGACTTCCTCTTAACAATTTCATATTCCATACGAGTTAAAAAAAAATTTATTCAAGTTTTAACCAATTTTATACTCAATTCGATATCCTACCTCTTATTCCAATACTTTCAATCTTATTTATAAACCTTAAAAGGGAAATAAAAGCTCGATATGAATCAACACTTAATTTCCAATCCTATAACTCCTTCCAACAATAATTATCAAATAAGTCACTAGTATGAAATGACTCACACATTCAATTAGACTTCTCGGAAAGGTACTAGTGGCATGAGGCTTTTGGGTAATGTTTCCAATGACAGCCTCAAGTGCAACATTCACCCTTTCGATTTCAAATTTAAGAATTGGGTGACAACGAATCAAATGACATCTTTCTAGGTGGTAACGTTTTGTCAAACTCCACTCTATAAGAAAAGATCGTCATAACATCGATATCAGTTTTAATGTTGCCAATTCTTCTTTAATATCACAGTCAACTAATATCAACATTTCTACGAATATCAACCATTTGTCGGGATCATAAATATCTGCAACTTGGTTTAGATCTAGAATAGCTAGAATTCCTACGGGAATAGCTTTGATTAATTTAATAGGGGATTTAGGGTTCCCTGTGACAATCTACGTCGTATAAATACCTCGTATAAATATCAAAATAATCATCAAACAATCATGTAATAAAATTACATTATATATATATATATATATATATATATATATATATATATATATATATATATATATATATATATATATATATATATATATATATATATATATATATATATATATATATATATATATATATATATATATATATATATATATATCTATATTATATATAGGTATAATTATGATTTGAAACCATAGTTTCAATCCCAGTCATATCCCAGTCACATCTTTTAGCCAATAGTATTTGAGTATTCCCTAGAAAATCTCCAAATTCCACGAATTATCCGTTTGAAATCGCAGTTTTATAGAAATCGCGTTTTGGAAACGCAGTTTTGTAAATCGTGTTTTTAATAGCATTTTCGGAAATTATTTTAAAAAAATTTCAAGCACAAGATTTGACCTTGTGACCTCTGGTTAAGAAGTAGTCAGGTTTACCACTAAGCCAGATTATTTTTGATGATTTTCTATCCAAAACAATGTTAATAAATTCTTGAAAAAGATATACATCCAAACATATTATATTATATCAAGCCATCGTTATCATCTGGAATACAATCCTTAATAACTTCATCTTCTCTATAAACCCTAATATCAGTCTCCACAAGCTTTTGCAATAGTTTATTTTTTTCCACCAAAAAAATCCTTATTAACATCACCTTCTCAATAAATCCTAATATCAGCACCCTCCACAAGCTTTTGCAATGGATCGGGTCCAACAGAACAATGACAATTTTTATTATTTCCGGTATGTATGAATCTTTTAAAAAAACAAAATTCATTCTTATCATCATCATTCTTTATCTACTAAACAAGTTTAATCTTACTTTTTCATAAATTATTCAAAGACCTATGTCCTATGATAGGTTATATTTATCACTGACTATATTTGACAGTATCTTCTTTGATTTATACGGAGTTACTTCTGGGAGATTTGTTCCAGGAGGCGCAGCAAGATCCGTACCATATCGATATCTCACTATTGCTAATGGATTAAGAAAGTTGAAGAATAGGTCGAAGGCCTGTTAACCAATGTTTCAGCCACTATGCATCAGGACCAATGTGCAACCCATGTGATTTTATTCATTCAATTAAAACTGCAACAAAAGTTTTATTATTTTTGTTAGTCAAGAACCCACCCAAGTCCAAAGCAGATCTTTTGCAAATAAAGACGTTGCATCTGCTTTCCAAGTTTCATTCGGGGCAAATGCGTAGTTTATACTATTTCTACAGATGCTTCTCAGTAGAATGCCTCGAGTAAGAGTTATTTTTTATACTTGCAGTATTTTTTTATTGTCACCTCTCAATTGATATTAGTGATTCTATGTTGCGTCAGGTTTGATGTTGCATTTTCAGGAGCAGTGGCTCCACCTCCAGTACCAATCTCAGTAGCACCACTCCCTGGTGAATGGGCTTCTATTTTCCACAGCACCGGCTTTTGTATTCAATTTATGCAAGGTAAATCTATACAAAATGAATAGTTAAGCAGCTTGACAAGAAGTTGAGATCAGAATATGATGATTTTTGAATTTGGTTGCAACATGCTACGTTCTTTCTTGGGCTCTTATGCTTTGGGTACAAGAGTAATAAAATCCGATCAATCTCGATTTATGTAGTTTAATGTTCAGTTGTGAATACAACTCTCATAGTTTTTTACTATTCACATATTCGACCCCTGCTCCAGTGGAGAAAGAAGTTATAGCAAAAACCATAGGCAAAGCAACCAAAAGAGGATTGAATTGAACAAGAATTAGTTATCGGCCTGAGGTATAAAAAGCACCTGCATAGTGCTTTGCTAATAAGGATATGAGAGCGACAAAGGTGTTTCTTGGGTTATAGTAGGTTTGGACTGTTTGGACTTAAATAAGATTATTAAAAGTAAAATATAGTGTTATAAATCACTCTTTTCTTTATGTCAGATACTGGTTTGCAACAAGTGGTTTCGGCAGAAGAATTCAATAGATACTGGTGAGTGGTGATTAAGTAATTAACGATGATATAAATGTTAGAGGTTTTAATAGAGATTTATCTTTTTATAGATTAGCATCACGATCTTCTTACAGGTTACCGATAGACGTACAGTGAACTTCTGTTCCTCACGGGTAAGTGACTTGATCAACAAAGACTCACATTAGGCTTAACGTATATTTAGAGTAATCTTGCCCTAATCCATATCTAATCTACTTTGTTAATTCTCAGGACGACGTTACTATATGGGAGAAAAAGGAACAAATTTTAGTATATATGCAGACTGCATGCTTGGTCCATAGATAAACATGATAGGAACCACGATTTATAGTTGAACCCTATCAATGGTTGTTACATATTTCTGTGCACGGGACAGGATACTAATTTTTTTTTACTAAAGTAGACAAGTGCAGGTGGGATAATATGATATTAGATTATGAACAGATAGAAAACAATATTACTTTTGTATGGGTGTAAAGTAACAAATGAAGACAGGTCTTTGATCTTGCTCATTTTCAAACACCCCTTACAACTGCGACCCAAAAACTCTGAATAATCACATAAGTAGATGTGATTTTATTGTTTGTAGGTGTAGTAGTTACTGAAAGTTGTTTCGAGTGTTTCGTAAATCTTCATATTTAAAGAGACCGAACTACGGTAAGGAAAATGGTACCTCAAAAACTCTGATTTGATAACAATTTAGTTATGAGCATAATTTAGAATGAAATTTTGTAAACTGACCCTGTTTCCAAGAAGAAGACATACTTGTAGATCTGTTTAAGTAATCAAGTTGTTTCACGAATGTTCTCTACATCAAGGGCTATTTAAACACACTATAAGAAGTTTCCAACCCATATGATCAAGAAGAAGATCAATGAAACCTATGCAAGCAATCTATACCTGTTGGTCCTGTTAAGTTTTTCGAGCCTGAGGCATATTTGTATAGCTTTGTTGATCGATTAATAGGATCTTAAAGTAGCATCATTATTCATACTTACTTAAAAAACAATTATGTCTTGGTAATTAGGTTCATTTTAATAGCTAAGAAAGGAAGATACTTTTGGTTATCTGTAAATATGAAATTTGATATGTAGCAAAGTACGTGTTAAGGGCTTATAATCACTAGAATACCTTGATAATACAGTAGAAGAGAGAACGCTACACAGAGCAGGCACATGCTATTACTTTTGATGGTGAGGTAAGATATGACATTCTACTACATTATCTGCAAACATACTTAAATTTTTGTAACTGCATATATGTAAGATATGATATTCTACTACGTTATCTGTAAACACACTTAAATTTGGAATGTGTATCTGCATATAGTTGTCTGATACTTTTTCTCTTGTAGATTGATTGCATGTATCTCTTGTAGATATGACTACGTTACTTTTGAATGGGACTATCCAGGTTGAGTTTCATCTCTAACAGGCCACAAAAATGGTCTCCTTTACCTTGCAAAAATATTTGATACTGGCTATGCAGTATGGACTCAGATCTTTCGTGCCAAAAAAGATATTCCAATAGTATGTATGAGCGTATTTCCAGGTGGTACTTTTTGTGTGGATAACTGGATTTCCCTAGGAGATGGTAAGGGAATATTAACCGTTGTTAGAGTTGTTGATATCACAACACCAGATGACAATTTTTCTACACTTGGCCTGCTGAAGATGAGAGGCAGCTGTTAGAAACATTTTGGTGCGCGTCTCTAGGGCCCACATACGTCTTCACAACTGATCCTAGAGGAAGGTTGAAGCTATGGAATACCCAGTCAACTTCTAAAAAAGAAACACGGCTAACTAATGCATTATTAGCATCAGAATTTACGTCATGCTTTCCTACAATGTTTCATTTATGCCATCGTCTCATTCACTAAAGTTTCGTATAAGTATATGTGGCTTATTATGTGACAAAGTTTCGCCATTGGTGTTTTCAAATGGGATGAAGCTTTACATTTCACACAACAAGTTGATCCTAACAGAAGGTTTTGATGGTGTTGTCCCTCTTTTTATATGTGTTATATGGAGCTGCATATTTGCTTGCTGTAACTGGCCTTCTGGTAAGCACGCATCGTTTCTAAAACTAGGTTGTGTACAAGAACATCTTCTCATGGACACAAGTTGGACAACATCTACTATTTCCTCTTTTGTGATTCTCATGACATGGCTGGGCAGATAAAACTCAAATGAAGGAAAAGTTCTGGACTTTTTTCCCTGGGGAGGTGTCTGCTGATCGTATATATTTAGGCCATTTTGTTGTAGAAATTAGTAATCTGTTACGCAAAAATTTTAGGTTGAACAACAATTTTGTTTTTTTACCATGAGTTACCTTCATCATATTTTTTGTTTAGAAGTAAATCCTTTTGGAGAGAAATATAAATAGGCGTATTGATAGGTATGATATATATTACTGGTGCAAGGGTGTAACTGACTATTAATCCTATAGTAACACGAATAGTTAAACTGATTTGCAAAATATTGGTATTGATACTTTATGTAAAAGAAATCATATATTTATTCAATCTAAATGGGATCCAAGTTGTTCAACATCACTTCTCTGCGGTCGATTTCCTCCAAAGTGCGATTTTTCTTCTTGCAATACACAACTACCAAGCAGTTCTTGCCTGGGAAAGTGCTCCTTAAACTTGCAGCAAATGAAGGGTCCGTGCAGAAACAACATTCAATCATCTTGGTGTGTTTTTACGTCCCCAGATTCAACTCTCTCCTGCACCTTCAGACCAGAAGATTGGTCTTTATGAAATAGCCCAAGGCAGAGCCATTGACAAAGGTAAAAAAAATGTATGTACTAATAATACGTATATTTTTTCTGTTATGTAGGAACACCCTATACTCCAAAAATAGGTGTACTAATAATATGTAGTAAGTAGCTTAATCACCTTTGAACCATGTATTTCACAAATTCAGGAAACCGGTCAAGTACTCTACTAATGTAGTTATTTGTGAGAGCAGCTTTCAACAACCGATTTTCTATAGTTATTCAAATTTATGTAGCTGCCACAGTAGCAATTTCGAATCCACTTGATTACAGGTATGCATTTCTTTCTTCTAGCGATTTTCATTTGTAAAAAGCAATTGGCATCTTAAAACTGATTATTATCAGAATCCTGAATAAACTATAATCATATAATCACTTTCAGGGGCTGTTTGGATTAAGGTGCAAGTTACATATCGAGTGATTTACAAATCACATATTCAGAACATACTTTGAATATGAATTCTTGACCCTGCTGCACCTGGATCGAATTCAGGAGTGTGTATGCCGAAGTTGAATGCAGGTCTCTATCTCGAGATACAGTCGCGGATGGCCCCTCTCCTAAAATTATTGATGTTATCATAGAAGGTACACTATGTTTCTTATGAATTTCTACATATGAGTTTCTTTTGCAGATCTCCCCTGTAATTATGTTCTTTCAGGTAATTTTGTGCATATTGTCTTTTTTAAGCCTCTCCTTGTGACAAAAATCGTTAATTTATCGGGGCATGAAGAAAATATTAGAAGAAGCAAGTACGCGCAGCGCCTCCAGGCATATTTAGAAGACAGAAACACACATCTTCTTCCACCTGATATAAGAAGGGTAAATTTATCTTTTCACATCTTCTAAAACTTCTACATCTATTGTAATATATATACTCAATGTCTTCTTTTTAATTTCTGGCAGGCAGTGTATGTTGTTGTGATGAAGAAGGTATTACCAACAATAGCACAAACTGATATACATTAGAAAACTGGTTCCCCAACTCACAAGTATTTGTGACATACGTGTAGGAAGGGCAAACTGCTAGGAGATATAAATGCAAAAATATGTGAACCAGTTTTATAGATGACTTTGATTAGCTTTGTATTTTATTACATGAATTGTCTTATTGACCTTGTTTTACAACGATTATCCCATCTGTAATGAAGTATTAAAGAGAGGTGATTATGTTTACAAGACATGCATGTTCAACATCACACACAAAATTACTACGCTTTAAAATAGCTAGCAATAGTTTAATAACCTAGACCATGTAATCAAGCAATCTTAACAAGGTTCGTAAATAACCTACTCCACACACACAATCCGAAATTGCATGTGCTTATATACAATGTTTTAAAACCCGGTTTTTAATTCGACCCACTTAAATAAACGCGTCCGGGTCAATCCGAGTCAAGCCAATTTTCTAAAAAAAACCTTAACATATTATTAATAATTAAGAAAAACTATATATAAAAACCATAAAAACTTCCGTATATTAAAATATAAATTGTTTACAAACTAATATAATATGTAAAAATAATAATTCCGTCGCAAATACATAAAATTTATATATTTAAAAAAACTCAAAAAAATCAAAATGCGGTCGGGTCTCGTGAACCAGGTTGACCCGAGTCACCCAAGCCTTGGACGTTTAACGGGTTTCGAAAATATTAAACCCGTGTCAATATGACCCGTTTTTCAACCGAAACTGGATCAGCCGATTAACCCGATTGGGTTGAATCGAGCTTGAAAACATTGCTTATATATATTTAAAAATGATAAATAAATTTATAGAAGGCATCTAAGAGGAAATCATTAAATAGAAGACAAGAACTTAAGATGCGTTTGTTTTGTATATAGACTTAAGGGACAAGACGAAAAAAGAAAATATGATACATTTATAAAAGGGTATTTACCCTCTCAATTCATAATTGGATAACTGCTCAACTTTACTGCATGATTGTCATGTATCATATGCAAGTACACTTGTCCGGTCCCACACATGTTTTCCTTGACAACAATATTTGTCTTATTTTGTTACCAAATGATCAACTAACGACGCTCAACCACCAAATGATCAGTTTTAATCACTTTCTCAATCTCCAATAAAAACACACTGACAAGTTAAGCATTTGATAGTTGAACAATGTCGGTTAAAAATTTAAAAAGTTGCTTTTGTTGACACTTGTCACATTTTAAATAGTGATGACTAAATTTGTCAAATTCTTACCACATAACCAAAAATTGATTATAAAATTCTCAAAACAAGCAAATCTGTTTTTCCCCTTTATAAAATTGCTTGCCTTATAAACTAAGATTTTAGTAGCATAACTATTAAAATAGCAAACTATAAAGATTTTGAGTGCACACTTAGACAAAAAGGGCGTGAGGTTGTTTACATAATGTTCACCCGCGACAAAAGTTATGTCCCATAATCCTATATTTTCAATGTCTATGTCCTATTGTTAATTAAAACTCTAATAAATATATTGGGTAGCACTTATTGAGATTTTAGTTACTCTTTAATTTGATTAAAATAGTCAAGAATTGTCATGTTGATAGAATGGTCATTTGGAATACTTTTTAATACAAGTGATCCGCGTATCTCTTAATTCAGTTCTTTAATATACTATACTTGACTGACCCAATGCCAATAACATCAAAACGTGATTTTAAAATATAAGAATTACTAACCAAAGACGACCTTTAAAACTAAAATAAAGCGTATAAAAAAAATTTATTAAAAAAATAAAAAGATAGTATATAATTATATAGATATTTAGTAAGAAATTATATCAAGAATACACATTATTTTTCATGTTAGGTTTAAATTTTATAATCACTTTATATATATTGATATACATTCGGTTCTCGATTTTAACTGTAAACATATATCCAACCCAAAAATTTAACTTGTAGTTCGGATCGGTTTACTACATTGAAGATGTATAATTCTTCATATTTTTTACAATCGACATATAATTTGTCAAGTAAAATTATGTGGCTCCCCGCATCAAACTTGAATCATCATTGTAACAAATACAAAAAATATAAAACAATAAATAAAAAGAAACAAAATCAAAATATTCTAAAAAATATAATAATACTTATCTAACAAAAACCGTGGCAAAAAAACACCAATTGACTAAAAATGAACCGGTTTAAAAACTGAATGTATTTGCTGAATTATTTATCTAAAAAGTGAATTATATAATTAAAAAGTGAGGTTAAAGCATTCTAAACATATATTCACGTATATTTAGCATATTTTGATTTTATTGATCTATTTAGAGGGTATTTTGATGATATTTTGATGATATTTTGATGTGTGATTTGACATAAATTATTACAAAATTATCCACAAATTCAACAAAACCTATGTATTCATTCAATAGAACACTTCAACTACAAAAAAAATATTAAAATAAATATTAAAAAACATTATACATTTTAAATCATATATAATCATAATTTAGCGTAAAGTACAACAAAATTATATACTAACTAAAAAACCTAAAAAAACACAAACTACAAATCCCACCCATCAAGAAAAAAAACGGCCCCGCCCGTTGGGCGGGTTACGACGCTAGTATATATATATATATATATATATATATATATATATATATATATATATATATATATATATATATATATATATATATATATATATATATATATATATATATATATATATATCCAAGTTATATATATTAAAATAACACTTCTCAGTCTGGCCTTGTCGGTAACTCGGGAATTCTTCGGCACCGTTATAGTCAAAAGATTTTTAGACATTTTTATAAAAATGTTTATAGTTAAAAGATTTTGAAATGTTTTATTCAAAACCTTGATTTTAAAAATCTTTCGTTCTCTATAACGAGAGCTCTGGTACCAAACTGTAACACCCCCAAATTTACACAATTCAATACAACGGAAGACTCGTTGGTGTTACGGGATAGCACATTACTCACATCATAGACAACGCTTAAGAATCGCGTCGTTTAGTAATAAAGCATTTCCATTCATAAATATAAAATTTACATAGGTCCCAAGTCATTGTATTTCATACAAGTTTTACAAAGAATTTGAATGGAAATCATTATTTAAGTGTGGGCCATGAATTCTTGTTGTCTTCCCGAGAATTACCTTCAAGTACCTGAGATAAAACATGTTAAAAGAAAAGGTCAACGATAACGCCGAGTGAATTCATAGAGTTTAATAATTTCCATCAATATAACATCGGTATAAAATTATTACCGAAAATTATTTTGTACAAATCATTGTAATAGGCCATAAATAGCCAAAGTCATTTTATACAAATCCTTATCAAAAATCATAATATAGGCATTTGCCTTAAAAATTATTATACGAACCATTGTCGTTAAAAACATTATACAATACGTTTTATAACGTTGTATAAAGTTAAATAAAAACCTTTATATGTATATGGTTATGTAAAACCAAAACACGAACATAAAATCAATAATAAGACCCCATATTGCTAGTCAGACAATATATCGTAATTCAATGCATAAAGCAGTATTTCGTCAATTGGATTATTACAATCCGCAAGACATTGTTACCTTACTAAACCAAACAATGGGTAGCTAGCCCGAAACTCATTTCCCATCTAAATTAGCGTGTCGTCGCAATAATCACGCTTGTGTAAATCTTCTCATACATAAATTCACTTACCAATCAATGTGGCACGACGGGGATCAACCGTCAAGCCGCTAACTGGGGTGATCGTCCCCAAATAGTATTATTATATGCATAAGCGTCTACCAAATCCCGGTAGTTCATAATTCATGCTAATGGTACTTTTAGTGACATAACCTAACTTTAATAATCCATTTCATTTCATCTATCGGGTCATTTAATCATTCATCGGGTCATACAATCATTCGGGTCCAAATCAATAAACAGACTATCGGGACAACTAGTGTCCTATTTTATAAAAACTAACATGTTATCTCCCTCGCGGGTTTATAAAACATTTCATAAAAACATTTAAAATAGTGCGAGGCTATGAACTCACTTTGATATGAGAAGGCGGTTATCGGCGATTCGGATGTACGGTACGTGCTTCAATTACGGAAACCTAGACAAATAATACTCGTCTTAGACTCATGTCCAATGACTTTATAAAAATAACAATTATGTATACATATGATGATTTTATATATATGATAATCAAGTGGTTTAGATATTCTCATTTACTTATTTTAGTGTTATGTGTTGGAAATTTTCAAGACTAGTTATACTAGTTTTACCTATTTACATGTTTTAGGTCCAATAAGTCTATTACGAGCCCAATACTTTTCATTAGCCCAATTATACTTTTAAAATCAGTATTATACCTTATATGTTGGGCCCAAATGGGTTAAGCCCAATAAGTACTTTTTATAAGTGTTTTAGCCCATTTTGTTGTATTATTAGTCCAATATGCTAACTTAGCTCGTTAATGTCCGTATGTCCTATAGTTCGGGTTTTATCGGTTTTTACTTGTATTAGATACTTATATATCAGTATATGACTTTTAAAAACTTTACATTAGACGGGTTTGATCGTCTAAGTTTTAATTGGCGAAAAACGTTAATTTTACGGTAATAGCCGAAAAAGTCGTAAAAATCATGTTTATAGTTTTATAACTTATAAAACTTATCAAACTACCATTTTTATAAAATGTCCATTTATTTATCCTTATTAATATTTATATAAATGTATTATATAAGTTAGTGGGTTTTAATTCACATTTTATACTATTTTTATTTGAGTGCTTATATAATACTATTAAACATTAATTCTTCAAAATCTGATTTTTAGTTTCATCTTCACCATTTTTATCATATATTGAGGTCTATAAGGAGATAGAAGCTCATTTTTGGATGGCATAAACTTCATATTATGTGCTACAAGTAAGTTAGTTATAGCTACTGCTCATTCCATGTTTAACTATCCTTAACAGTCCCTACAAAACAGACTATTCAGATTGGTACACTCATCTTGTTTTGATCATATCTCACTCATTTTGATGATTCCATTGTATGGCCAACTATCACATGTGTATAACACCTAATAATTACTGTATATTGATTCTAATTTATCATTTTATCAGTTTAACATTTGGTTACTTACTGTTTTTATACAGCCATCACATTTAAGCAAGATTTTAACCATTTTACATATGGTTTTCCATCTTTTTAACCATGTTTATCAAATCTATCAACACCAAATCCCCACATAATATTTTTTATCATTATTCATCATCATATACATATACATATATAAAGAAATTACAATATTACATAATCAAAATAACAAGAGGATAGGAAGAACAATCTTTATACACCATTAGTGATGAAAAGATGAGATTTTTGATGAACAAGACTTGGTTCTTGTTATCAAATATTCTACTTTAGCAAGGAAACTTCTTGGGTCCTTTGGATAGATGAACACCTCCATGAATTAAGCCCTTTAACCTCATGAAAACTCCTTTTCATAGGTTAAGATCACCTCCAATCTTTATATCTTCAAAGGGTTTCCATCATATGTGTGAATAACACAAGTTTTAGTGGTTGAAAATTGATCAAATAGGGTGTTTAAGGTGAGGATGGGACGAATTTTAGAGAGAGGGAGGAGTGTTGTGTGGTTTTTGCATGTAATAAATGAGTTAGTTATTTAGAGATGGTGGTTTTGATGCATAGTTGCTTACTTTGTAAGCTTAGGACAAGTGCAAGTAACTAAGTTACTTACAACTTGACACCTCTTTGGTGTTGGCTCACACTTGGCCATCCCATATAGTGGGGTGGGGCAAGTGTAAACTTGTCTCATCCCACTAATTTACGGGTATTCCTCGATTCTATTTTCCTCGATTTACGTGCCCTCGGGTCGTTTTACGAAAAACGTTTTTATAAATTATTAATCAACGACACAAAACGAATCTAATAAAAATTGTCTTATCAAAAAAGGAGTTCAAAAACGTAAATACGTAAAACTAGGGTTTCCGGTTTAGTCCTAAAGGACGTTAAATTAAAATCGTAAGTCCTAATCTCTTCTCGTAAATTTGTGAGTTTATGAACCAACACAAATTTAAAATTCCAAAATAATATTCACGGATAAATTTATTTCCTGAAATGTCGGACTGTCACCAAAACGGTGTATGTAAACGTAAGCACGTAACGTAGAATCCTCCGGTTTAGACGTAGTCGATGCTACTTCAAGACGTAAATCAAAATTTCTTCCCAAAAATAAGTGAGTTCATATTATACCATTAAAATAATGTTTTTAAATAAATATTGAGAATAAAATATCAACCATAAATTGACGGATTGCACATTTTCTGCCACACTTAATTTCGAATCAGGATCAATCTTTAAATTACTATCTCTTTTCGTCTAGTTGAATATTCCCAAATGACCATCAATATATTAAACATCCATCAGTTAATCGAACTTACCCATATAGTTGCACCTTTCCAATTACCATCAATAGTCGTACGGCACTCTTCACCGCATCTCTTCTCATTCCTAATAATCCAATACACAGACATCCTTTTAAAATCTTGCAGAATAACAACAGCATCTCTAACTGGAACAACAACATCTTCAATCTCAACAGCATCTTCAGTCTCAGCAGCATCTTCAATTTCTTCAGCATCTTCAGTCTCAGCAGCATCTTCAACTAAAACAGCAGGATTTTCAATCTCAGCAGCATCTCGTCTCCTCAGCACTATCAGCTTCAAACAATCTAACAACTATTTCCACAATAATATAATCTACCCTAATGGTTGGCAACCTTTGGAGACATATTTCAAGATACTCAGTTACATACACAGGAATCCCAGCTAATGACAGAAACATATCTCACTCAACTCTTTCCATTGTTATCACATACGAAAGAGACTTAATAAGTATACACATCGAGATAGAAAGAATAGGATCTTTTCATCAAGATATAACATGAATACTGCATACGCCAACAACAAATACTACCTAATTTCCACAGTCATCTCAAAAGAAAAAATACAAAGACACATCAAAATACTAAAGGGTAATAGTAGATTTCATCCATAAATCCGAGAAAATCGCAACCAAACCTTGTCACTAATGTCACTTACCCTTACCATCCTAAACAACAACGATAATAATAATCCATCACAATACTACCTCACAACATCTAGATAATACAAATACAACACAATAATACATAAACTGAAATATAACAAAGATCCATCACTACATCACTCCATAGGATGTGGTCCATCACTTTCTCCAACTTGGCTCGTTCCTGCTTCATCTTCATCTGGTCCTAACTTGCAGCACCTTGATAGGTGTGAAAACACCCATCTTTTCTACCACTTAATTACAATAATAACCAGACCAAAACGTGTATTTTATGTCTTTTATGTCGGAATTATGCGTGGTTTGTGTTTTTGTTGTAATTTAGGACGAAATTGTGAAAAGTGGAGAAAACACGGGAATTCACGGGCATTCACGACTTTTATTGAAGAAAAAGATGAAAGACGGAGTCGAGAAGTCAAGAGTGGAAAAAGAACGGAAGTCCAAGACCAATTCTGAAGATTTATCGAAGAAAAAGTCAAAAGACGGAAGTTTATCAAAAGCCGAGAAACTCAAGTCTATATTATTGAAGAAAGTAAAGACGAGTTCAAAAGATATCCCGAGCCACAAGTCCTTAAAGTCCAAACTTAAAAGAAAGATTAGAAGAAAAGGACTAATGACGCAATTAATGAAGATTAAATGAAGGAAGGGCCTAATCTTGCAATTAACAAGAAATGAAGGAGGGGAGGAAGCTTCCTAATCCTCCCCTATAAATAGTTTAGATTATTAAGCATTTGTTTTTGTTGGCTAACTTGACAAATTAGCTCTTCCATTTTTAATTCCCTTGCATCTTTATTTACTTGTCCAATTTAATTACCTTGTCTTGCACTTAATTACCATTTAATTCAAGTAAGTTTTCCTTTTTAATTCTTGTCAAGTTTTATCTTTATCTTGTTAATCTCATTCTTCCTTTCTTAATCTTTGTGTTGATTTGTTCATGTTTATGTTCTTTATTTTTGTTGATTTATTTAAGTGGGTTTTGATTATTTTGATTAAGTTTTGTGATTTTGATTGTTTAGATTGATTGTTTATGCTTAATAGTTGTTTATTTGTTTGTTGGATCTAATCTTGTGTTTGATTTGGCCTTGTTTTTATTTGATTCGTGCCTTTTAGTAACCCCTTGTTCTTCGCTGTAAGGTTACTGATCATTCCCAGATCGTGCCCAGATTATTCCGAGTAAGGGTTGGCTTGTTTTGCTATTCGGAACTTTTCAATATTCCGAATAGGGGTTTTGAAGTTTTGCTTATTCGGAACTTTTATTCCGAATAGAGGTTTTTAGGAATTGCTTATTCGGAACATTTTATTCCGCATAGGGGGTTTTTAAGAATTGCTATTCGGAACTTTCTGAATATTCCGAATAGAGCTGATTTTTCCGAATAGGGTATTTATTCCGAATAGGAGAACATTCCGAATAGTGACAGTATTCCGAATAGGACCCATATTCCGAGTAGGCTCTTTATTCCGAATAGAGGAACTTTCCGAATAGGATTCATCTTTCCGAATAGGCCTAATATTCCGAATAGGGGATTTATTCCGGATAGGGAAATCTTAGTTTTTAGTTTTCTGCCTTTTCATTTTAAGCTTTATTCGCCTTGGTTTAAGTTTTAGTTTTAGTTGCGTTTTAAGTTTGCCTTAGTTAGATTTAAGTTTGCGTTATTTACTTTATTGCCCTTTAATTTTATTCTTGCTTTTAAATACTTGCATTTTATTTTAAATAGACTTAGATTTATTTTAATTGCACCTTTTATTTTCAACACTACAACGACACATCTTTGTTCCACCAAAGTTCAACTGAGTCACACATAAAACATCAAGTTGTTCAATTCGATTAGATCGGAACATAACGAATATTGTTAACCTGAGTAAAAGCCAGTTATCAAATGGCGCCGCTGCCGGCTCTTTTCGTAAAGATCAACAGTTTTTTGTGAGAGACACGTTGCTTTTTGGGATCCGTTCACTTGTGAGCGTTATTTTTCTTGTATAAAATTTCAAAAAAATCATAAAAATTAAAAATTCATAAAATCCATAAAAATTAAAAATTTCAAAAATCCAAAAAGATTTTATTTTTATTGTGTATATATATTGTCTTTGTGTTTGGTTTTGTTTTCTTTTGCATTTTCAGGTGTATGCGTACTAGATCTTCTAATTATCAAGAGCCCGAGCCTCAAGAAGATTTAGATATGGCAGGTGTTAACAACAATAATCAACTACCGCACCTCAATAATAATAATAATAACAACAATGCTCCTCCACAGCCCGATCTTCGGACCATGGAGGAACTTTGTCAACCAACAATGTTTGGACGAGGAGGACCGATTGCGCCGATGCAAATCAACGCTCCTGAGTTTTCGTTGAAGCACCACATGATTCAGCAAGTGCAAACAAACCCATTTAGAGGATTGCCTGATGATGATGCCGACAAACATCTCGACAAGTTCATTACAATCACCCAGAGCATGAAGTTGGCTGGTGCCACTATGGATGAGCTTCGCCTACAACTCTTTCCACACACTCTATTACATCATGCCGAGAAATGGTTTGATCGTCTCCCGAAGAATTCTATTCGCACTTGGGATGACATGACTCAACACTTTTTGTCGCGCTACTTTCCACCATCCATGGTCACAAGCCTTCGCAATCAGATCAGCGGTTTCATGCAAGATCCCGATGAATCTCTTTTTGATGCATGGGAGAGATATAATGTCTTGATCGACCGTTGCCCAAACCACAACATGCTTCCGGTCACCTTGATCGATACTTTCTACAACGGATTGACTTTTCGAGATCGTGATACGATCAATGCAGCCGCCGGTGGCACATTCATGAAAAGGAGACCCGAGGAGTGTAGAGAGTTAATAGAGAACATGACTACTCACCATAAGAACTGGGATTCCTCTGCTTCTTCTAGAAACAACACGAGAGTCAATGTTTCCTCTACCTCAGCAAACCCTGAGATGACCGAACTCACCCGCATGATGGCCGAAATGAGCAAAAGTATTACGCTTCTCGCTTCAACCCACCAACAACAACAAGTTAAAGCGGTTGCTAATCCTTGTGAAACATGTGGCGGTCCTCACTCATACACCGATTGTCCTTCAACACAAGGAAATCCGGAAAATGTGTATGCAGCTTATGGTAATTATTCACCGGAAAATTACCAAGCTAGACAACAAGGGGATAGAAATCTGCTGAGCTACCGTTCCAACAATTACCTTTCACCCGGTTTTTCTCCTCAAAACCAAAATCCCGCCAACAACTACAATAGAAGCAACCAAATCCCACCTCGTGCTTCTAATCCTTATCAACCACCCACCCAACAACACCCACCCATTAATCCCGATGTTGACACAATCATGAGAACTCAAGGTGAGCAAATCAAGAATCTGCAGAGCCAAATAATTAATTTGAAAGGAGATATCTTGAAACAAGGTAATGACATCAGAACTGAGGTTCGTGATAATCTTCAATCCTCTTTCATCAATCAAACAACTGAATTGAAGAATCTGTTGGCTAGTTTCTTGCCTGACGCTCAACCTTCTTCTTCGGGTTCTCTACCTTCAAATACCGTCACCAATCCGCGAGCTAATGTGAGCGCTATAACTACGCGTAGTGGAACTACCATTGTCACTCCATCTACCCCACCACCATCATCTACACCTCCTCCACCACCATGTAGCCCTACTCCTCCTACACCTAGTAATAGTACACCATTACCGTCTCCGCCTCGTCATGACGATGTATCTCGGAAGGACCCTTCAACATCACAACCTTCGCCAACTACACCTCCACCCAATCCTTATCAGCCCAGAATCCCATACCCTTCTCGCATAGGCAAGACCAATGAGCTAACCAAGAATGATTGTAATGTAATGAAATATGTGGATATGCTATCTAAAATGACCATCAACATTAGCCTTGTTGAAGCACTTTGCCACATGCCGAAATTCGTCAAAACATTCAAGGATTTGCTTAGCAAGAAGGAGAAGTTACTTGAACTTGCCAACACACGCTTAAATGAAAACTGCTCTGCAGTCCTTCTTAAAGAACTTCCGGAAAAACTTGGAGATCCCGGTCGTTTTGTGTTGTCTTGCTTATTCAACAAAACTGAAGAATTTACTGCCCTTGCTGATCTCGGGGCTAGTATTAATCTTATGCCACTCAGTGTTTGGAAAACACTATCATTGCCCGATCTCATTCCTACAAAGATGACTCTCGAACTTGCAAACCGCACTCTCGCTTACCCCGTTGGTATAGCCGAAGACGTGTTTATCAAAGTTGGCACATTTACCTTCCCGGTCGATTTTGTTGTAGTTGATTATGAAATGGACCCTCGTATTCCTCTAATACTTGGTCGGCCATTCTTGAGAACCGGACGTGCTTTAATAGATGTGGCCGAAGGTGAGTTAATCTTACGAGTCGGGGATGATTCTAAAATTTTTAAAATGGGGAGGCTTACAGGCAGATCTTTTGGAGGCCGAGAATCAGTGAATATGATCAATGTGCTTGATGACTTTACCGTCTATGACAATCCTCTATTCGAGTCGTCCACTGATAATCCACTCTTTGAAGATAATGTGGATGATTCTCTCCCTACTTTGGACACTTCTCCCATTTTTGATTCTCCACCGGTCTTTGATGCTTATGAAGATGATAATTCTAGCTCAGATTCGGATGATTTTGATTGTACTTCTGAGTATCCCGAGCTGCCTACATATGATGATTTTGATGAGGCCGATACTCTCTCGAGCGATTCTTCACATGATGAAGATCCTCCGCCATCACTCGATCCTACTTTGGACGATTACTCATTCGAGGAAGATTTCTCTGAATTTCTCAACACATACTTCCCTCATGAGAGTGATGCACCTCCTTTGGACTTCGAAGATTATCGTCTTGATCCTACTTTGGATTTGAAGAGCATTTTGTCCAAGGAGAAGAAACCGGTTGACACCAAAATCCGTTGCACTTATGATTTGACACCTCTTTGTCCCACTTCTGAGGACGAGGTTGTGCTTCTTTGCGGATCTTCTTCACACTCGGCTGAGCCGGAGTGTTATTTTCCCTTAAAGGAAAAGGTGTTCGATCCCGGTATTGAAGTCTTTAAGCCATCTCAGTATCCACCTGATGCAATAAAAGGAAAAATCTTTGGAAATTTGGAAGACATGCTTGCACCGCTTCATACTTGCTTCTACTGTGCTCCATCTCTGCTTAAGGGAACCTTGCCGCTTCTCTTTTGGCTTGCCTTGTTCACCTTAAGCTCTTGCCTATTGATGGATGAAAACTATGTCTTTGATCCTGGTGGATTTGTTTCATGCTTCTTCCATTGATGCTCAAGGTCGAGTCAGGCTCACGACTCGGTTAACAAAAACCAAGCGCTTCTTGGGAGGCAACCCATGCATCTATCTTTCCGCTTTCTTTATCATAAGTGTAGGGGGGACCCCTTTGGTTTGCTATTTCCTCTCCTCACTTCTTAATCAGGGATTTGACCTTCAATGATACCCTCTTGATGATTCTTGACGACCCGTGATTCCGTGTTCTACTTCTTCCCGGTTCTATCCTAAACTCTTTTCGATTCCCTATTTTATATTTTCTCAATATTAAAATAGGAATCTCTTTAGTTGTCTTTTCCTTAGCGAGATTTAAACAACGTGCACAATGTTCTAAGTGTAGGGGAGTTTACTCCCATATGCTTAAACATTGAGGACAATGTTTATCTTAAGTGTAGGGGGGACTTCTATCGAAGTTAAGTGGTCTTTTCCTTGTATTTGTCCTCATTTTAACCGGAAAATCAATTTTTCGACATTTTTCAAAATTTTTGATCTATTTTGGCCTATTAGTTTTTCCCTTTTGTATAGTTATTTTCTTTCTTTGCTAGAATAAATGTTTAATAAGTGGTTTTAATTTTCAAACGTTGTGAATCTTTTGACTCAATCCGAGTTTACTCTAGCTAGTATCCTTAACGTGTTTAAGTCAAGTCTTGCTAGGCTTTTATGTAGGGAGCTATAAAACGCGAAAGTCTTAACTCTCACGGGTTAAGAACAAGAACTTTTCGCAAGTTCCTATAATTGATCCTAGAGAGTCGTTTATCAAGGGAACTTTAAGATGCGATTTCTAAACTTGAAAAAGTCTAAGAATTTGCAAGATCCTATAGGCGACTCGAAAACCCAAAACTTTGATTTAATAGGCTAAGTATTCACGAGTCTCATTACTTGAGATTTTAAATTGTGGAGAACGAGAGATGATAGAGCCAATTATAAGTTCGGTATTCTTTCGTGAATTTATGTGAGTTAATTATAAGCCTATTCTCCCATCGCTTGCTAATAAATTTATCTGCTAATAAATAAGGTTGAACGATTTGAAAAGTTACTTAGCTTCTAGCCCCAGATCGTTTAAAAGTTGCTCGGTAATGACGAGAGTTCATAGCCAAGGCATAACTTATGAAGCGGGGCGCGAAGATTGGCGAGTCCGAAAAGGCCCTAACAAGGCATGAGGGCTATGTTTTGTTGCTAAAGATCCAAAAGTGATGTGAAGAATCATTTATCGAAAAATCAATATGAAGGATCGAGACACACGACGAAAAGCAAATACTCCCCAAAAGTCATGGAGAAGTGTATCCGAAAAGACCCTAACAAGGTATGAGGATAAATAGATCCAAGTCAATAAAGGAGGCGGATCGTTGTATATCAAAATCCAAAATAAAGATTGGAGAAAAATGAAGAAGTCGTGGTCCATATATGAAGAATCTCTCAAAGATTCCAAGTGAAGAAATTCCAATTATGAAGAGAAGACCATTATTTCATGAACGTCTCTCAAGATTTGAAGTATGAAGTCGCTGCCAAACATCGGCCCGAGAAAGGTCTCAAATCGCGAACCAAGTTATGCCAAGATATGAACTTTCTGATATCCCGAGAAGCAGTTTTAAAAGATTTGGTCCTTTAGCTAACTATTGATTAAATCGTGCACTTTATTTTCAGACTAAATAATTATCGAAATAAGTCAAACAATGCATCTTCGTGATCATTCAAGACAAATAATAAAATATAAGAGATACCCATAGGAATAAGGGAGTCTAAGTAAATAATTGGCCCACATGAGTTTGTGCTAGTTTACTAACTTATAATAACAATGATCTCGTTTTTAAGCTTGGCTTGGAGAAAGTGAAAAGTTGAGGATGATGATTATTCATGACATTTTCAAAACCCAAGGTATGCTTTTAATTTCTTTGCTTTGCATTTTTATAATTTTCTATCTCTTTAATAAAGGCCAATGTGGATTGATTATGATGAAAAGTGTAAACATGCTTTGTAACTAATGCATTGCATGAGGACATTGCAATGGTCAAGTGTAGGGGATTTGATAGGTGTGAAAACACCCATCTTTTCTACCACTTAATTACAATAATAACCGGACCAAAACGTGTATTTTATGTCT
Source organism: Glebionis coronaria (assembly GCA_025667525.1). NCBI lineage: Eukaryota > Viridiplantae > Streptophyta > Magnoliopsida > Asterales > Asteraceae > Glebionis > Glebionis coronaria. The sequence continues at coordinate 349,047 of JANFOE010000652.1, read as the reverse complement.
TTTATGTCGGAATTATGCGTGGTTTGTGTTTTTGTTGTAATTTAGGACGAAATTGTGAAAAGTGGAGAAAACACGGGAATTCACGGGCATTCACGACTTTTATTGAAGAAAAAGATGAAAGACGGAGTCGAGAAGTCAAGAGTGGAAAAAGAACGGAAGTCCAAGACCAATTCTGAAGATTTATCGAAGAAAAAGTCAAAAGACGGAAGTTTATCAAAAGCCGAGAAACTCAAGTCTATATTATTGAAGAAAGTAAAGACGAGTTCAAAAGATATCCCGAGCCACAAGTCCTTAAAGTCCAAACTTAAAAGAAAGATTAGAAGAAAAGGACTAATGACGCAATTAATGAAGATTAAATGAAGGAAGGGCCTAATCTTGCAATTAACAAGAAATGAAGGAGGGGAGGAAGCTTCCTAATCCTCCCCTATAAATAGTTTAGATTATTAAGCATTTGTTTTTGTTGGCTAACTTGACAAATTAGCTCTTCCATTTTTAATTCCCTTGCATCTTTATTTACTTGTCCAATTTAATTACCTTGTCTTGCACTTAATTACCATTTAATTCAAGTAAGTTTTCCTTTTTAATTCTTGTCAAGTTTTATCTTTATCTTGTTAATCTCATTCTTCCTTTCTTAATCTTTGTGTTGATTTGTTCATGTTTATGTTCTTTATTTTTGTTGATTTATTTAAGTGGGTTTTGATTATTTTGATTAAGTTTTGTGATTTTGATTGTTTAGATTGATTGTTTATGCTTAATATTTGTTTATTTGTTTGTTGGATCTAATCTTGTGTTTGATTTGGCCTTGTTTTTATTTGATTCGTGCCTTTTAGTAACCCCTTGTTCTTCGCTGTAAGGTTACTGATCATTCCCAGATCGTGCCCAGATTATTCCGAGTAAGGGTTGGCTTGTTTTGCTATTCGGAACTTTTCAATATTCCGAATAGGGGTTTTGAAGTTTTGCTTATTCGGAACTTTTATTCCGAATAGAGGTTTTTAGGAATTGCTTATTCGGAACATTTTATTCCGCATAGGGGGTTTTTAAGAATTGCTATTCGGAACTTTCTGAATATTCCGAATAGAGCTGATTTTTCCGAATAGGGTATTTATTCCGAATAGGAGAACATTCCGAATAGTGACAGTATTCCGAATAGGACCCATATTCCGAGTAGGCTCTTTATTCCGAATAGAGGAACTTTCCGAATAGGATTCATCTTTCCGAATAGGCCTAATATTCCGAATAGGGGATTTATTCCGGATAGGGAAATCTTAGTTTTTAGTTTTCTGCCTTTTCATTTTAAGCTTTATTCGCCTTGGTTTAAGTTTTAGTTTTAGTTGCGTTTTAAGTTTGCCTTAGTTAGATTTAAGTTTGCGTTATTTACTTTATTGCCCTTTAATTTTATTCTTGCTTTTAAATACTTGCATTTTATTTTAAATAGACTTAGATTTATTTTAATTGCACCTTTTATTTTCAACACTACAACGACACATCTTTGTTCCACCAAAGTTCAACTGAGTCACACATAAAACATCAAGTTGTTCAATTCGATTAGATCGGAACATAACGAATATTGTTAACCTGAGTAAAAGCCAGTTATCACACCTCCCTTTTGGATCTAAACACGGTGGATTCCTAAATCCATACCTCAAATGCCCTCCTTGACACGGCGGATCTATCATATAATGAGAATTAGCATACACCTCACTATCCTGAAACTTCTAATGTGGTTTAAGATACGGTCCAAGATGAGCTACATATTCACTTAACCTGCGAAGCCTATCTATCTCTTTCTGATACTTCTCAAAATCAGTCCCATAATTCCTCACTTCTGCTCTAACCTCATTTCTTCCAACCTCACTCTCAGTCATATAATTATCACTATCAGATTCTACAACATTTTTCTTATCATTCGTATCATCCTCGTAATCTAACCATCCACCTGAAATCTTATGATCACCTACATACAGATTCTGCAAAATCCATTGACCTATAGCAAATCCCCCATTCTTGACGTAATATGGTATGTCAGACATTTTCTGAAATCACAGAAAATTCGAAAGTACATAAGGTCATTATTCAAAAATATATATGCAATGCATAATCATGCAAATGCAATTAAATTACGTATGCCAAATATATATGTATGCGATGCAATGATTATGCAAATGCAGATAATTTACGTATGCCAAATATATGTATGCGATTGCAATGCATTGCAAATGATATTTATACAATATTCATAAAAATGAAATTATGATGAAATTATGATGAAAGCACTCCACGTCCTTTCATTAATACCAATACCTCATTGCAGTATTTACTTAATAAATACTCAAGAATTCACAACAATTATAAGGGATACATCGATAATAACAAAGCATAACAAAAATAAATAATCTTACCGGAGCCTTGCAGAGAAGTTTCGTTGCTTTTATAAAATACTTTCGACACCAAAGTTATAGTTTAGGACATTTTCAAAAATCGACCTAATTCGCTATAACTAAGAAGCTCTGATACCAATCTATAACACCCCCAATTTTTCATTGCGCAGCAGAAAATACACAATTGGGTGTTATTCACAAACCTCATTTCACAACTCTTTAAATGACCCAAAAACAATATATTTAAGAATAAATATGGAAATAATTTAAATCAATGTCTAAAACCTTCAATCCCAAGTAAAATCAGTTTAAAATATATTAGAGTAGCGTACAGGTTTCCCCTAGGATCTTAATCAAAACAACAAACTTTTTACCAAAATATTTGACCATTTAATGTATGTTTTTGACAATAGGGAAAGAAATCTGTTTTAGACCAAATTACTACAAAAGCAATCCCGCAATCCTTCTCCAGCAAGCTCCACAATCAACAACTTCAAGTACCTGAAATACATGCTTAAAATCATCAACACAAAGGTTGAGCAAGTCTATAGGTTTTACAAAACATAATTGAACACATCGTAAAAATCATTCACAATTGTTTAATAGAATTGTGGCCATACAATCTATCAATCGGGTATATCATATTATAGCAGTAGCTATTGAATTGTATTAAGCTCATGACAGCGACCCCTTAACTTAGTCACCAACGCCAAATGCCAGCATGACTAGAAAAATTACCAGTGCCCCTACTATGGTATTAATTGCAAGAATACCAATTCTCATTCACGTAAAATTATCTTTCCCAGCGGGTTACTCAGCGTAAAGCCCTGGTCTCAGATAGGGTTGTCAGCCCAATAGTACTATTATTAGAATAAGCGGCTATTCCCAACTCACAACATCAAGTCAGAAGATAGTTAACGGCTCATGAATTTAGGGTCTTATGCAATTAGGTACTTATACAATTCATTTCATCAAAGGCAACATCGGGTCCAATAATTACTCATGACATGTGTTCATTTTACTTCAAATAGCATGTATCCCCCTCGCGGGTTTTAAAATCATTAAAACAAGTAGAAAGCGAGGCTATAGACTCACCTGAAGTAATAGCAGTAGTATGATGATCTTCGACGATAGTTGATGCCCGATAAACACAAAAACCGCAACCTATCAAATAAGGCGCGTTCATCAATAATAAACTCGAGTAAAATCCATACTTAGTAATATCAAATTCAAAATCATAAAATTACAATCAATCCAAAATAAAAATAATACAAGTGACCTTTTATTTCATTCTATATGTTTTTTATTAGTTGACTCCTTCGATAAAAATCTGCCGGTACACACCAAATGTACAAGCTCATTTACCCCACTTAAACACGTCAAATTTTTATGATACTAATCAGAAACTTCACTTACTATATATAGAAAGACCTGTTAAAAACTCATCAAAAGATTTCACATTTAAAGTTCCCTGCCCGACACATCTTTGAACTACAAAAACCGGACAGTTTTACGTCAACATTTCATATAGTCTTTTAACACATTTATTTTTCTCCGTTTATGAAACCGACACTCAACTTTGAAAATAACACGACATTCTCATACTTAACCTTCAAAATCAGTCCATGACATATTTAAAAATCTATTTTATAGTCCCCGAGATTCGATCCAAATATTGACCACAATTATATATTGTGTCGGTACTCGTCTCCCGGTACACGAAATAACCAAACTAACGTAACTTTTCGCTCGTTTGAAGCTAGAAGTCCTACCTTATACCAAAAAGAAAATAAAAACATCCTCTACAACAATATATAATTAGTTCATCGCAAACTCAAACTCATATTTTCAGAAAATTACTCTGAATAGTCTGCTATAAAATATATATTTAAATATCACTTAAAATAAATTTTTTACCACATTTTAACCCCATGTTTACCACTATAATCATTATTACACTACTAGTTTATATCATAACACAATAAAACTTCCTAGATGATTAATTCATAAAAACCCAACTCAAAAATATTAACATGCAATCATAAAAACTAATATATATATATAAACATAAACACCTACATACAACAACAATTTAAGATCAAACAACATGATTTTCATTCAAAAATGGGTTTTTCAAAAATATCAATGCATGTGTAAGATTTTCATACCAAAAGATGAAGAATCAAAAACTAGGAATTGGTCTTTGATTAGTTATTATTGAATCAAACTTGAAATCAAAAATTTTGGGGTGGTGGTGTTGCTAGGGGTGGACGGGAAAGAAAGGGGAGGAGAGAAGGGAGAGAGATTTTGGTGGGTGGTGGTGTTTGTTATGTGTAATGTGTGTTTATTTTTCCTTTTATATGGAAAATGTTTACAGTAGTTTTTGCCAATTGTGATTCTTTTGGACCAAAATGCAAATACTTTGTTAAAAAGCGGGAAATGACTATTAGTCACTTTTGAAAATTTTTGCGGGTCTCGGGTTTCATAAAAATGCTCCTCAAAACTTAAAACGCACACAAAATATGATATTATATAGTCCCGGCACGACTTAATACGACATTAAAATAAAAACTTCAAAATATTAAACATCGACATGTTTTAGATAAAATGTAAAATTTCTCGGGCATCTGTCGATATCGTCATCACAAATAATCCTCGCAACTCGTCAAAATGTAAAAATGAAATTTTTAATCATCATCCAAATCAAATCACCAATCGTCATGAAAATCAACCTCATCCAAAATTTCAAAAATATACGTAAAAATATAATTAAATAATGACCATGGTTTTGGGTTGTTACATTCCGACGTGAGTAACAACATTTGACCTAACTTTAAGCAAAATGTGTTATATTTATTTTATTAGAAGATTTCCAAATTTTAATTTATTCTCTTAATGATAGAAAAACAAAGAAATCAGAAATGGCTAAAATTTTGGTTACTGATTATTTCATTTGACCATTACTACGAAAATCTTTAATTTCATAACTGATATTTAATTTTTCCATTTATTTATATCCTTTTTCTAAAAAAACTGTAAGTTATATTTAAATTGACAAAATGAAATGCAAACTAAATTTTTGGGTTTTACAACTCTTCCCCTCTAAAAAAAATTAATTCGTCCTCGAATTAGGAACATGAAAATGCTGCGGTTTGAATTAGAAATCTGATAATGCTGCGGGTTTTACAATTCTCCCTCTCTAAAAGGAAAATTCGTCCTCGAATTAAAGGTAATAAAAGCTGATGGAGTTATAATAACTGAAAGGACAAATAAGCTGAAAGGACATGTAACTTGTATGGATAATTCGTCCTCGTATAGAACATAATGCTGTTGAAGGGTATAAACATGACATGACTATTGTGAACACGGAACGTGATATGGCTGAAGAGGATATGGAACGTAACATGACTGAAAGAGCTTAACTGAATTTATTGAAGGAAAAAGATGAGAGGTCCGGATGGACTCCTCCGTTCCGAGTGGCCTCCCGCTCGAAACGTCTCCTTAAAAGGTCTAAACACAATGAAAATCTTGGTCCTAATGACCCTGTCCTGACGATGTTGAATAGTTTCTGGTTCCATATTTAATATGGATTTTCTGAATCTGATAGCGTGAATAAGCCATAGCATGAAAAGCTACGTACAATTATTCTGAAGAGATAGCAATTATATCTTTGGATAGGCTGCTGAGAATATATAGGGACGAACTACGTGAACAATTGTGAACGTGCTACGTGAGCAATTATGAACGTGGTTCGCGATTATAGAAGGAACGCCGTGCATGAAATATATATCATGTATGTGATATGTGAAACATACTGTGGACGTGATACTAGAACATATCACGAACGTATGCTGACTGAGGAGGAAATGCCAAACGATACAAAGAACATAAAAGTATAATCAACTTAGGTTTAACATCAACTGTTGTGGATGGCTATGGTTCAATCCACATAATTCAAAGGAGAAACATGTGACTAAGTATGGGCGATTCTGGTTCGATCCATACTTGTCTAAATTTTATGAGAACTGTCATGTATAGTAATTTACAATCTGAGACTAAATGGGGATGGATGTTGTCCAATCCACACTAGTCAAACTTAAATGAAACATCGCGATATGAACAAAGGTGAACGCTTTTCGGTCGGTTTACAAAACAACTATCGTCTAAAAACATGAAATTTAACCTAAACAATGGGTAATGTCTGTGGGCCGGTTCACCAAGTAATACTCGACTGAAAACATGAATCTTAGATGAGTAAGGATGAACTCCTATGGGTCAGTTCACCAATACAAAATCTGAACGGGCAAGGGTGAACGCCTATGGGTCGGTTCACCAAAACAAAATTCGTAGAAAGGCACATGCGACTAAATATGACCAGTCCTCTACCAACCTTTTACCTAGTCAAAATTTTAAGAAAACTGACTAACAAATGAAGAAAACTGACTAATAAATGCATGAGAAACATGGAGAGATAACGACGCCAAATTCTGGGAAGTTCCTGGTGACTACCCACTAGTCACAGGTCAAGTTTTAGAGCCTACAGGTCGAACCTATAACTCTGATACCATAATCGTAACAACCCACTTGGATAAGTGGACCGTTACGTGTATTTATGGCGTGTCATCAAAGCATAAGGTAAATGTCCTAAAACATTAACTGACCATAAAGGAAATACCGAAATCAAACATCGGTAATCCAAAAATAAGCTCAAAACATGAAAAGTTAATACTGAAGGAAAGGACTAAACAATGTCCAAAATAAACTGAATAATGTAAAAAGTGCATAAAGTAAGAAGTCTGGATAGCTTCCTTCCAAATGCACCTGCTCTCAGAATCCTAAGAGCGTCCTGGTGTGTTGGAAATACGTTTTTACCTATTTAGGAAGATTCGGTCACTCCGACAATATATTAAGTAGTAGCTCGTAGTCTAGATATCTTTATTAAACAAACAAGGCCAAGCCTAACCTACAACATGTGTAGGCTGGCCCAATATTGTAAGCCCAAGCCCATCACAAAGCTTGGGTATATAAACCATCTCCTTTGATGGAGAGGGTGGTGATTTCATTTAAAATAACACATAGTTCTTAAACTTTCTCTCTCTAGAAGTATGAAATCATCTATCTTTCTCTCTCTAGAACATAGGCAAGATTTACATATCCTACAAATGGTATCAAGAGCCATGGGATGATTGTATTGTTTATGTGTTTGTGTTCTTGATTCATACGCCTATTTTGATCCATTTTACACGAACCAAAATTTTTTTTGTGTTTTTTTTGGTTTTACTTGATACAAATCTTCTACATAGTTGTGGTAGAGATTTGGTATATTTACTTTGGCTAAAAACACAAAAATTTTGGGTGTTTTGATCATTTTTTGGCTTAAAATCTCGAATTGGTTGAGTTTTATCCAAGAAAATTGGGATATATTCCGATCAGTGTCATCGGAAAAGGGTTTAGGGATTCCGATTGCATTCCGATTTGAGTATTCCTATTTGGGTATTCCGATTTGGTAGATTACGATAAGGGACATTCCGATTTGGTACATTCCATTTGGTACATACCGATTTGGTACATTTCGACAAGGGTATTCCGATTAGGGACATTCCGACAAGGGTATTCCGATTAGGACATTCCGACAAGGGTATTCCGATTAGGGACATTCCGACAAGGGTATTCCGATTAGGACATTTCGACAAGGGTATTCCGATTAGGGAAATTCCGATCAAGGGTATTCCGATAGGGTTTATTCCGACGGCTTTCCGACTGATATTCCGACAGCTTTCCGATCCTTTATTCCGATCAACATTCCGACAACCCAAAAATTATTCCTTAAAAAATTGTAATTTTGACTTGGAATTGTTGGTTTATCGAGAACATATTTTAGGGGATTTTAACATTGTTTCTCGACTTCAACTCACAACAAAAAACACATTTACTTTCTCTCATTGTCCGATCAATATTTGTAAATCTTAACTTATCGAAATGGAGTACACATCTCTTACGGACAAGTCCATCCTCTCGGGTACGGATAATCGTCCACCAATGTTGGAGAAGTCTATGTAAGAGGATTGGACTTCCCGAATGGAACTTTACATGTTGAACAAAGAGAATGGACATCTCATTTGGGCATCGGTGCTCAATGGACGATTAGATTATGGTACAGTGACGGAAGGTACGACTACTCGTCCTCGCACAACGGGTGAATTGACTGGAGATATGAAGATTCAAGATAAATGTGATAAGTATGCTACAAACATCATTCTCCAAGAACTTCCTCCAGATGTCTACAAACTCGTCAGCAAACATAAAGTTTCCAAAGAGTTATGGGATAGAATTCGTGTTCTAATGCAAGGCACCTCGTTAACTAAACAAGACCAAGAGTGTAAGCTTTATGATACTTTTGATAAGTTTGCTTATGTGCCAGGGGAAGCCCTCAATGACTACTATCTGAGATTTACCCTATTGTTGAATGAGCTCAATATCTATGGCATGGCAATTCCTATGTTTCAATTGAACACCAATTATTTGAACACTCTTCCTTTAGAATGGAAAAAGTACGTGACGGATGTTAAATTGGCTAAGGACTTGCATAACACCAATGTGGATCAACTTCAAGCTTTTCTTCAACAACACGAATGCCATGTGATCGAGGCTCGGTTGTCTAAACCTCCAGTTCATGATCCACTTGCCATGTATGCTTCTCAACAAAACATGGCTTATACTTATCAACAACCATCATACTTGCAGCAACCACCACCACACACCTATCAGCAACCACAACAACCATTTTATCAACCACCAATGATGCCACAACAAGCATTTCAACAAAGTGTTCATCAATAATATTTTCCACAGCAACCACCATATCAGACATCACCATCACAAGCCAACACTTCTCCAATGGGCTATACTCCTCAGCAAGGATATTTTCCAATAGAAGCACAACCAGCACAAGCTTTCTACTCTAATGAACTTCCACCAATCCAAGCACCGGTCTTTACTCTAAATGATACGCCAGCTGATGTTCTAAGCCATCTCACTGCCTACTTGTCAAAACTTGTTGCAACTAGAGGATTTCCACCAAAAAACAATCAGCTCCGCACCTCTTCAAATCCTCGACAACAAGCTACTTTTCAAGATGGTCAAGTAACAGTGCAACCTATTCAGGGAATGCAAAATTCATATGGACCTCCTACAAGGACTGTGAATGCTCAAGCTGTGAATTCTCAAGCTAATGGAAATGGAAGCCCCATTGGTCCTCAAAAGGTTGTGACTTGCTACAATTGCTGAGGACAAGGTCATATGGCTAGGCAATGCACTCAGCCGAAAAGGATAAGGGATGAAGCGTGGTTTCGTGAGAAAATGTATTTGGTTGATGCTCAGTCTAAGGGAAAGATTTTGGATTCAGAGGAGTTAGCATTTCTTGCAGACCCAGGGGCAGCAGATACTGAAGGCATTTCAGTCGTTTCCACTTCTAATGCAGCTTATCAAGCAGATGATCTTGACGCATATGATTCGGATTGTGATGACATTCACTCTGCCCAAGCTGCTCTTGTTGCTAATCTCTCTCACTACGGTTTCTGATGTCGTCAATGAGGTACCCACCACAACCAATCTTGGTAATGATGATAACCCACATCAAGTTGGGCATGAAAATGACAACCTCGAATAGCATTCGGGAACTAGTAACTCAAATGATGTGGTACCCAATCCTACACATTTGAGTGAACCTCAACCAAATGCTACGACGGGTATGGAATCTTATGCTCAACATGATTTGGTCATGGTGCCTAAACATATTATTGATCAAATGCATATGGCTCTCAAACAATCCGTAGATACGAATTCCACCCTAACTGCTGAGCTTGCGTTGCATAAAGAAAGGTTCAAAACTTTTGAAATGGTCCCTGAAGCAGAGAAAATAACATGTTCTGAATTTGACCAATTTCGTTTTGAAAAGATTGAACACTTGAAAGAAATATAATCATTAAAAGCTAATCTTTCCAATGAATAGAGTCGGTTGTCAATGATTTTCAGAAACTTAAAATTGATTTCGAAACTCTCGAGTCTAAAAAGTTTGAATCAGAAATTAATGCTACCAAACTTCTTAAATTTAAAGAACAACAGCTTTTAAAACAATACGCTTCCACAAAAAAGGTTCATATTTTAACTAAATCATTTAAATAATTCGAACTTAAGCGTCTTCAAAATTTACCACCCAATCCCGGTTATGCAAAACAAGCTCAGGAATATATTCCCTGTCTTTATGATATGACCATAATTGGCAAATCGAAGGAAGCACCTTATGTTCGTAGTTCTAATGAGACACAGTCACTTATAGAAGAAACTCATTTTAAAATGTTTTCAAAATTCCATACGATTGATTATGATAAGCATAATAAAGATCAACTTTCTAAAAAGACACGTATTCGCTTACAAAAGGAATTAACTGAACTAACAGTTCTTGTGCCCTAAAGTTTGTCAAATGAAAACCCTCCTAGTACGTCTCCTACACTTGTCAAAACGGATTTAACAAAGTTAATTCCACCGGTAAGTAAGGCATCCGTTAACTTAAAAGCGGTACACCAATACTTAGCCGATTTTGATAAGGTCATTTTGGAACGTACAACGGCGACGGCCATAATGGAAGGTGAATGGAACTTTGAGCACACTAGAGCTGCGTTCCGAGACGAAATTGTTTCGTTTGTAAAGAATGTTAAAGCTTGTCTTAGTAATATTGATCAAGATTTGCGTTTGGAAATAGAAGAAGTTAAACGTGTTTTCAATGAAATGGATGATGCTTATGAAAACAGTTTACTTGAAATAGAACGGGTTTCTCGCCAAAATGATCATCTTCTGAAACAAGTGATGTCTCATGATATAGTTTCCGTCTGTGTGAATAAAAGTGTTGATAATGATTCTATTGTGCATAATTTTGAATCTGTGGACAATGTGGTAGATAGTACTTGTCACGAATATGACGCTGAATTTTTAAAGCTTCAGGATTCATATTCTTCGCTTTCAAAAAGTTTTGATGAGATTCAAACACATTGTATTTCGCTTGAATGCAAGCAAAAATTTATTCAATAAATCTTTGAAACGTCATTCGAAGGTGTTAATATCGATGATGCAAACTTTGAAAAGAATTTTCTATTGAATTTACAATCAAAACAGCATCAGCCAAGTGACAAAGTTGCTAAATCTTTGCCGATAGACATAGAGAAATCTAAGGAGCTTAACTTTGTGAACGTACTTGAGGCTGCTGAGAATTTTAAACTTGATCTAGATAATCGAGTTTCCAAGATTTTGCCCAAAGTTGATAACTTAAAACAGAAAGATACACGACTCTTCGATTCAGTAAATCCCGCATGTGTTAATACCACTACACAGAATCAATCATTGATTGAACAATTGAATCGAAGGTCGGTGGAAATATCTGATTTGAGGGAACAAATTTGTGATAAAAATCTGGCCTTGGTTGAGTTAAAGGAAACACTTCGTACTCTAAAAGGTAAGAATGTTGTGGATAACGCAGCCACTGTCTCAAGATCGTCCTCTAGTGCAATCAAAAGGACCCTTATAGCCGTCACACCATTTAATAAGGGCCCTAGGACTAAACCATCTCAAACTTTGGTCACTAAAGATAAGGCGGAATCAAAACCAGCTTCTAATATTCCCGTGTTGCCTTCTACAGGAGTAATCATCACTACTAAGGCTCAAAGATCTAAGCTTAAAAGAAACAAGAAGAATGATAGGATCTTGCCCCCATCTAGTAGTCAAGAGAAGAAGAAAGTAGAAGCCCATCATAGGAATGTTATTTTTGTTTTGAATAAAAAGAATCATGTAGCTAAACCTAAAGGCTCTGCGGTTGTGCAGCATTCTAAGCCTACTGTGAATTCTAATTTGAAATGTTGGAATTGCAATGAATGTATGTTTTCTAGTCGTCGTGATTCTTGACTTATTGACCATGTGAATGAGATGAATGCCCGGAAAAATGGATTAGAATGGAAACCGACTGGGAAAGTGTTAACCCAAGTTGGTTGGATGTGGCGCCCCACTGGTAGAACTTTCACTATAGTAGGAAATGCGTGCCCTTTAACTAGGATTACTCCCACTACAGCGAAGAAAGCGTGCCCTTTAACTAGGAGTACCTAGGCTACCAAAACACAAGCGTGTCCTTTAACTAGGAACACCAACACTACCGTAGGAACCAAGTGCCCTTTAAATAGGTCTACTCCCACTGTAGTGCCCGCTAATACTCCAAAACCTAAGAAAGTTGGAACAATAAAACCTGTTAGTGCTAAAACTCACATTAGAAAACGCAGGAAATCTAAGGGTCACACAAATGTTAGCACTTCTGATAATCTTATATCTGTATCTGCTAACACTCAGGAACCAATAGTTTCCAATGCATTGTCTACTGTTGTTATGGAAAACATGTGGTCCAAATTTTTCTCTGGTATTTGGACTCTGGTTGCTCCAAGCATATGATCGGAGATCGCTCTCAGCTCAGAAATTTTGTCAGCAAGTTTCTTGGTACGGTTAGATTTGGAAATGATCATATTGCAAAGATAATGGGTTACGGTGAATATCATATTGGGAATGTTATAATTTCAAGAGTGTATTACGTGGAAGGTCTCGGTCACAACTTATTTTCTGTGGGACAATTTTGTGATGCAAACCTACAAGTTGCTTTTCGAGAGCATACATGCTTCATTCGTAATTTGGAAGGGGTTGATTTATTGAAAGGTACTCGAGGTAATATTTTGTACACTTTGTCTCTACAAGACATGATGGCCGCTTCTCCCATATGTCTTCTCTCCAAAGCATCAAAGACTAAGTCATGGTTATGGCATCGAGGGTTATCTCATCTTAACTTTGACGCTATTAATCATTTGGCAAAAAAAGAACTTGTTCGTGGTCTTCCTAAACTTTCATTTCCAAAGGATCATTTGTGTTCCGCGTGTACAATGGAGAAAAGCACTAAGAAATCATACAAACCGAAGACTGAAGACACCAACCAAGAGAACTTTATCTGTTGCATATGGATCTTTGTGGGCCAATGCGTGTTGAAAGTCTTAGTGGTAAAAAGTACATCCTCGTCATTGTCAATGATTACTCTCATTTTACATGGGTGAAATTTCTTACAACAAAAAATGAGGCACCTAAATTCATCATCAGATTTCTCAAGATGATTCAAGTGCGTCTCAACACTACTGTCCGACGCATTCGTACAGATAATGGAACCGAATTTGTGAATCAAATCTTACGTGATTATTATGAAGAAGTTGGCATATCTCATGAAACATCCGTTGCACGCACTCCACAACAAAACGGTGTCGTTGAAAGGCGAAATGGCACACTTACGGAAGCTGCTCGAACGATGTTAATTTACGCAAAGTCTCCATTGTTTTTATCGGCAAAAGTAGTATCTACAGCAGTGTACAACCAAAACCGGTCACTAATTCGTAAACGCCATGGTAAAACACCTTATGAGCTTCTCCATGTAAAAGTACCAGATTTATCATATTTCATGTTTTTTGGTTCTCTTTGCTATCCAAATAATGATGGTGACAATTTGGGAAAACTTCAACCAAAGGCTGATATTGGTATTTTCATTGGTTACGCACCCGCAAAGAAGGCATACCGAATCTACAATTGTAAGTCTCGTAAAATCCTCGAAACTATGAATGTTGACTTTGATGAGCTTACAGCTATGGCTTCTGAGCAAAGCAGCTCTGAACCCGCACTTCATGAAATGGGACCCAGTAATATTAGTTCTGGTCTTGTCACAAACAACCCTACTTCATCATCATTTACACCACCTTCTAGGACTGAATGGGATACGTTGTTTCAACCGTTCTTTGATGAATTCTTTACTCCTCCAAGTATTGTTGCTCCATAACATGAGGTAATAACTCCGGTAACCGAAGGTGTCGCTCCAGCAACTGAAGCACAATCAGACACATCTGCACCCATAAGTGGTCAGGCTATACCTTCAACGAGTAATTCTCAACCAACACATGTTTCAACTACCCATGTCATACCTATTGATGATGAAGAGGATGATGATGATCACGATTTGGAATTCGCTCAAATGTGTGAACTTCCATTCTTTGGTGTACCTATTCCCAACTCTAATCAAGTCGGGTCGTCCACCTCAGAGGAAGCTCCTACTACAGTTTACTCCAATCCACGGGTTCGTGAACATGACAGCAAGTGGACAAAGGATAATCCTATAGATTCTATTATTGGTGACCCTAATCGACCGGTATCCACACGAAGTCAGTTACAAGAAAATGCAATGTTTTGTCATTTTTATGCTTTTCTCACTGAAGTTGAACCTAAGACATGGCAAGAAGCTTTTACTCAATCCTGTTGGATAGAAGCTATGCAAGAAGAACTTAATGAATTTATACGTCTTAAAGTATGGGAACTTGTCCTATGCCCAGATCAAGTGTAGTTACTCACATTGAAATGGGTTTACAAGGTGAAACTTGATGAGTTAGGCGAAATATTGAAGAACAAAGCTCGACTAGTAGCTCGTGGATACAAGCAATTATTGGGCATCAACTTTATGGAATCCTTTGCACCTGTTGCCCGTTTGGAAGCTATTAGACTATTCCTCGCTTATGCAGACCACATGAATATGATCGTCTATCAGATGGATGTGAAGACGGCATTTCTTAATGGTGAAATCAAGGAAGAGGTCTATGTTCAACAGCCAGATGGTTTTGTGAATCCTAAATATCCTAATCATATGTACAAGCTTAAGAAGGCTCTCTATGGGTTGAAGCAAGCTTCACGCGCATGGCATGATCTATTATCACAACTCCTCATTACCCAAGGCTTCGCTAAAGGCAAGGTAGATCCCACACTGTTCATTCAGAAACGAGGTAAAGATATGATTATGGTACAAATATATGTTGATGATATTATATTTTCAGCCTCGACCCAAACCTTATCCGACGAATTTGGGACACTCATGTCTTCCAAGTTTAAGATGTCAATGATGGGCAATGTATCATTCTTTTTAGGTCTTTAGATATCTCAGTCCCAGAGGCATCTTTATCAATCAATCTAAGTATGCCCTTGAATCTCTTAAGAAATATAAGATGGAATCTTGCGACCCCGTGGATACTCCAATGGTGGAACAAACTAAGCTTGATGCAGATCCACATGGAGTTGTCGTTGATCCAACACTGTATCGTGGAATGATCGGTACTCTTTTGTATATCACAGCTAGTCGACCTGATCTTCAGTTTGCTATATGTATGTGTGCTCGGTATCAAACTCGACCTACTGAGTTACACTTGTCCACTGTGAAATGGATCTTTCGATATCTTAAAGGAACCATTAATCGGGGACTTTGGTATTCGAAGGACTCTTCGATTGCACTTATGGCATATGCAGATGCAGATCACGCGGGTTGTCAAGATACAAGGCGTAGCACGAGTGGAATTTTGAAACTACTAGGAGATCGACTAATCAGTTAGGCATCGAAAAGGCAGAAAAGCGCTGCAATTTCAAGTATGGAAGCAGAATACATAGCTATGTCCGGTTGCTGGGCTCAAATTCTTTGGATGAGATCGCAATTAACCGACTATGGTCTAGGTTTCAACAAAATTCTGATGTACTGCGACAACAAGAGTGCAATTGCCTTATACTGCAACAATGTTCAATTCTCCCGCTCGAAGCATATTGACACTCGCTACCACTTCATCAAGGAGCAAGTGGAAAATGGAGTGATCGAGCTTTACTTTGTCTGATCTGAGTATCAATTGGCGGATATTTTCACGAAGGCTTTATGTAACACCCCATTTTGATAATGGAATGTCACGCGTAATTATGGCGTGTCATCAAAGCATACAAGGATAAATGTCTAAAACATTACATGACCATAGGGTAAACCGGAATCAAACATCGGTTCCCAAACATAAGCTCAAAACATAATAAAGCAAAAGAAATGAATGAAAGACTAAACAAGCACAAGTATATGAAGGCAAAAAGGAAAAGAAGTCTATGGCAGCTTCCATCCTATGCACGTCCTCCAAATGCTCGAGTCCTGGGTACCTGCCGTTTTGGGAACATGAAAGAAAAAACGGCTGAGCATAACGCTCAGTGCACGGATATACAAGTATAGCAAGAATAATATAAGCATAACATCATGAAACAGCAGAAGAAACTATGTCCTGGATAACCCGGTTAAGTCTTGGTAAAACTGCTTTTATAGTTTGAAAAGCCTTATGTTTATCTTGTAAAAATCGTTTAACATATTTTACCATTAGCCAATATAGGTCATGAAAATCCACCGTGCATGAATACTTGGAGGGGTAACCTCATCATGCAAATTAGAGGGGCTTCCTCTAATTAATATACTTGTTTGGGTAGGAGGGATCAGCTCCTTGTGAAGGATGCAAGGCACACACCACATTCATCATGAAATCCTGACTGAAAACATGTAACTAGGATGCACCCATACGCCCCACATGATAAATATAATATAAATGGCCAAAAGCTGAAGGGACGCCACGAGCAATCACTCCGTCGTGGTGAAGTCATAACATCAGTGCCTCTAATGTTATGGTTATGGTACCTCCTTAACTAGGTAAAACTGGTCATGCATGTATATGGTTATAGGTATTCTAAATTAAACATAAGCAAATCAAACACATAACTTATACTACAGGAAAACATTTGGCTGCATACGGGGAATCCTAATAAGGAAAGAATGTCCATACTGAAAGGACGGGAATCCGTCTCAAAAACGAAGAAAACATGAAGATATTGTCTAAGCATTGTCAAGAGAAATTTAGGCGTTGACAATAACAAACTAAGCGTTGTTGGCTCAAGAGTTGTCGTGTGTAATCCAAGCATTGTCACATGCAATTTAAGAGTTGATAGAAAACGTAGACAAGAAGCTTATGGAAGCTTCTATTTAGATAAACATGCAAGATATATTCTGCATAAGTTTATTTAAATAGAAGATTTACTTGTTTATTTGTTATTATCTCTTGTAAACCCTAATCCTTACACTATAAAAGGAACCAAGGGTCTTAGGTTTTAATCATCATTCATATTCACAATGTAAACCTAAAGCGTGTGTGCACTAGACGTGGGATTCAATGTATACACGTCTAGTGGATGTTTGTTATTAATATAATGAACATCCCTTTTGTTTTAATTCATGTTATTCGTGCCTAAACACCTTGTTAATGTGTCATGTTCTAATTCCGCTTTGATTGTATAATCATATGAACATGGTGCATTCCTAGTAGCTTAAAACATCTAGAAACCAAGGTTTCCACAATTGGTATCAGAGCCTCGTGGCTCGTGATGCTAGGACCAACAAGGTGTTCGTGTATCAAGAAAAGAAGAAAAATCCGTCTAGGGTTTTTCTGGACGTTTTTGTATGCGCAGCAGTATTCAGATTGTCATAACTTTTGATTGAACCGTTAGATCATCACAAAATTTTATATGTGTGTTCTATACACATATATCTAAACATCCACCAGAGGGATTGTCCTGTTTCGCCCTCAATCAAAAGTTATTAGGCGTCGAAGTTGGCTGCAGAGGTGGTTTTCAGATTTTCTGTTTCACATAAAATAATGAATTAGGGTTTATGCCAAACCCTAGAATCGATTATTAAATAGAAAAAGGTGTTGTTTTCCTGTTCATAATGTTGTTTCGCTAGCCTTGGTGAATTGATCTATTGATCAATGATGATCCCTAGTAAAACTAAACGACTCAAAGTTGAGTTTAGGGTTTGTAAAAACTCTAAGCAAACTTTAAATGGCTGCTGATACTTGTTGCTGCAATTGGTTTATTCAGAAAACATGATCTTTGTTTATGCCCTAAATTCATGGAAGATTTGTGTTTTAGTTTGATTGAAGAATACTGAAGCAAGAATGATGTTCAGCCGAAGGTCTGTGGAAAACAATCAAATATGATAATGATAACTTTGGAAGCAATTGATTACTTGGCGTGTGTATGACCTAATTTTGGAAAAAACATAACTGCTCGATTGGTTAAAACCCTAATTTGTAGGGAATATAACTTGGCAGTATTATAAGGAGAATATTGCATACGAATACACACGTGAGGTATTTTCTACATGTTTATTCTTTCCTAAATTCTTGGGATTTGGATAAATATGTAACGATATGTTTGCTGAGATGATGATTAAACGTGGGAATAAAGATAACAGTTTAGAGACGTGATTCTTTATACTTTTGTAAGTGATTTGTCACTTTTGGAAATCCATGGTTGATCATCTATTTTCATTATCAAGTGAGCTGCTGTCAAGAGGATCGTAATCACTAAAAGTGTCAGCAGCAGAGGTAGACGCTGACACATATTGAAGAAACGCTGACAAGGTTGGTATTGACGCTGACAGAATAAGTCAACGCTGACAGGTTGACAGTGTTGTCCGATATATGATCATTCAAACGCTGATAGGTATTGTCCGATATCGGACAATACAACTAATACAGATCTTGGATAAAGAGGATATTGGACAACACAAGGAAGGCTGCTGTTTGAGAAAATTGGTACGTTTTGAGCACACAAAAAGGTGGTATTTACACACGAAGGTACATGTAATCTCTATTTTAATTTAGAATATCATGTTGATATTTATGGCTCGGATATTTTTAAATGGAATTAATTATCTTAAAGCGAGTTAGAAAAAATTCGTGAGGTAATGAAGTTTTTCATGAAGAGGTGTTAGCTTAAGGGGAAGAATTCTTATGGTAAGTTTGATGATTGAAGAAGATTTTCGCTAGTTTGTGTTCTATCATATCTTAAAGTCGTGAACTCCCAGTCATTGACTTTAAGATATGATAGAACACAAACTAGCGAAAATCTTCTTCAATCATCAAACTTACCATAAGAATTCTTCCCCTTAAGCTAACACCTCTTCATGAAGAACTTCATTACCTCACGAATTTTTGCTAACTCGCTTTAAGATCATTAATTCCATTTAAAAATATCCGAGCCATAAATATCAACATGATATTCTAAATTAAAATGGAGATTCCATGTACCTTCGTGTGTAAATACCACCTTTTTGTGTGCTCAAAACGTACCAATTTTCTCAAACAGCAGCCTTCCTTGTGTTGTCCAATATCCTCTTTATCCAAGATCTGTATCAGTTGTATTGTCCGATATCGGACAATACCTATCAGCGTTTGAATGATCATATATCAGACAACACTGTCAACCTGTCAGCGTTGACTTATTCTGTCAGCGTCAATACCAACCTTGTCAGCGTCTCTTCAATATGTGTCAGCGTCTACCTCTGCTGCTGACACTTTTAGTGATTAATCATATCTTAAAGTTGTGAACTCCCAGTCATTGACTTTTAAGGTAACTTGTTCGTGCTTTACATGGTTGGTGATGACGGCTTTTCATAACACTTGAAGGAGTTACATTATCGTGCTCAGTGTCTCACAAAGGATGAGAATATTGACAAAGGATCGAGGTCTACTTATAATTTGCTAAAGGTATAAGTTCTTTATCACGTGGATAGTACAATACATGGAACACAAGGTTGGGTTATTCTACTTCTACATCAAAAATATTATATTAATTGTTCTTCAAGATCATTACATAGAGCTACATTTGGAGAATCTTCAACATTGCATACATTGTTTACTTCCCTGTTGATGTGACAAAAAGGGGAAGAAATACATGCTACACTTGAGGGGAAGCAATTTGAAGATCATGTACAACTTACAAGAGATACACATAGAGTTTTGCCACTATCAACAAGGGGAAGATTGTTGGGTCAAAAAGTTGATGTGGCAGAAACTCAAAAACGAAGAAAACATGAAGATATTGTCTAAGCGTTGTCAAGAGCAATTTAGGCGTTGACAAGAACAAACTAAGCGTTGTTGGCTCAAGAGTTGTCGTGTGCAATCCAAGCATTGTCACATGCAATTTAAGAGTTGATAGAAAACGTAGACAAGAAGCTTATGGAAGCTTCTATTTAGATAAACATGCAAGATATATTATGCATAAGTTTATATAAATAGAAGATTTACTTGTTTATTTGTTATTATCTCTTGTAAACCCTAATCCTTACACTACAAAAGGAACCAAGGGTCTTAGGTTTTAATCATCATTCATATTCACAATGTAAACCTAAAGCGTGTGTGCACTAGACGTGGGATTCAATGTATACACGTCTAGTGGATGTTTGTTATTAATATAATGAACATCCCTTTTGTTTTAATTCATGTTATTCGTGCCTAAACACCTTGTTAATGTGTCATGTTCTAATTCCGCTTTGATTGTATAATCAAATGAACATGGTGCATTCCTAGTAGCTTAAAAGATCCGGAAACCAAGGTTTCCACAATCCGTACCTTATGTCCAGTGAACGAAGAAGATGAACCGAGGAGAATCCTACTTCGGTATCACTAATGCTACATAAATACATAAATGAATAAGTATCTGCTTACTAAATACGTAACTGGTTTTATGTCATTTCTTAGCTTATTTTATATGTTCATGTCATGTTTTACTGTTTAAAGCCTTAAACAGTGTTTATCATATATTCTGTCTATTCTGATTAAGTATTTTTGGTATTTCATGTATTATTATACTTACTGTGTAATAATAAGTAACTTTCCAAAAATAGCAGTTTTCCTAAAATAGAAAGTTTCCAAAAATAGAATGTTTCCAAAAATAGAAAGTTTCCAAAAATAGAAAGTTTCCAAAAATAGAAAGTTTCCAAAAATAGAAGGTTTCCAAAAATAGAAAGTTTCCAAAAATAGAATTACTGCTTAAAATAGATAAGTTTCTAAAAATAGAATAGATCAGCTGCCTTAATTAAATAAGTTTCCATAAATAGATTAGCTGCCTGGATTAAATAAGTTTCTCAAAATAGAAAGTTTCCATAAATAGATTAGCTGCCTTATTTAAATAAGTTTCTAAAAATAGAAAGTTTCCATAATTAGATATAAGTTGGTTAAATAAGCTAAGTATATAAGCCTAAGTGTTTTCATGTTTATTTTCTATGTCATAATGATATAATGTATACTTTATTAATTATTTCATGTAATTTAAATAAACTATAGGTTAAAAGTATTTAACTAAAATATATCATGTTTTTAATTAAATATAGTTAAATACTTAGGTTAAAACATGTATTATTATTTATTAATAATATAACCTAAGTCATGTTAATTAATTAATTATAACCATGGTTTTTAAATATCTAATTAATTATAAGTCTAGAAAATATAAAATACTTAGGTTAATAATTTCATGATTTTTAATAATTAATATAACCTAAGTCATGTTTATTAAATTAATCATGTCATATTTATTAATTTAATTTAACATATGATTATATAAAAAAAATCTTAACATAAACCGTGAACCGGATCTTGACTAGAACCCATGAACCGAACATGAAATTGACACCATACCCCGAACCACTTCGGGGTTCCCCTTGTCTTGTTGCTGCCGTGGGACCCACACCACCCAACCGGGACCCCCTTGGGGTTCGGTTTAGGCGCCAGCTAAACAAACACCCCTAAAACATCCCTTTTTGATTTACCCAATAACCATTTTCATGTTAGATCTATGTTTTTAATTAGGTTTTAAAAACACCATGTTCTTAATTAGTTATTAGATAAAATCAAAAAGAAAAGGGTAAAAAGAATATACCGAATGCGTGGATTTAAACGAGGATGAACAAACACGAACACCTGCACCAAAACCAAGATCAAAGATCAAACAAAACACCCCCTTGGTGTGTTTATGGGTGGCGGCCAAAAAAAGAAAAGAGGAGGAGGAGAAAAACTTTTCTAGGTTTTTTGTTAAATCTTCTGTAAAGTGAAAATGAGTAGTAACTTTTCCCTTAACCCCTCTTTAGTGAAAATTGAGATGGGCTTGGCCCATCTCTTCCTTGTTGCCGCGGGTAGGGGCCCCACATGGAGTACCCGTACTGTTTTCCGTGTCTCGATGTTTATGTCACACCCCCAAATTCACTGCAGCGGAAGACTTGCTTTGGGGACTTGTGACTTCATGAGTATTCGAGAGCTTGATCCGAGAACGACCTCTACATGCCAAAAACCATAAAGAAGACTCCAAATAATCCACATAGCTAAGTACCTGAAATATATGCTTAAAATGTCAACATAAAGTTGGTGAGTTCATAAGTTTGTTTTAAAACGTTTATGAAAAATTAGAGTTTTACCGACCACTGCATCTTGCAGTAAAATATAAGAGTTTAAAAATCACAGTTTCTGTTAAATAAACTTTCTTTGATAATTTCAAAGTGTATTGATAAAGACAGAGTTTATTTATAAGAGCCGAGAGTTTACTGATATAACAAAGTTCACTAAAATAAGTAGAGTTTCTGATAAGACAAAGTCCGCGGAAAATAAATTGAGTTTTCTAATAAAACAGTATTCACATGAAATAAATAGGGTTTATAGATAAAACAGAGTTCACAGATAATAGTTAGCGTATTCTGATAAAAGCAAAGCTCACTGATAAATAATAAAGTTTTCCAATAGAATAAAATTGTTTAATGAACCACAAGAATTTCCAACCACTTGGTGACAATATAACAAATACAAAGTCACTAAATAAAATAAGGCATTTATTATTGTCTAAGCTCATGACACCGAAGCGTTAACAACACCGGTAGTATAATCATATAATGTAGCCCCTACGGATGCCTAACCCACGACATCCGTCCTCAGACTCAAATGAAACTGTGCCCACTTGTCCTCTGTTGGACCAAGCCGGACAGGGGCGTCAACCCCGATAGATCTATCCATAACATTCGCGCTTTCGACCGGTCATCCGGTCTGAAATTAACGGTTCATGATAATGGGCCAAAGTGATTGGGTTAAAGTGGGACTTAGACCAATACATAAAAGAGATATGCACTTGTGTTCATTCTTGCAACCATTGTCTCTACCCGAGAACCAGTAAAGAGTAGTTAAAGTTTTGGGCTATGAAAATCACAATAGAAATTTTAGTATCAGCATTCATATGTATAACAATTAGAGGAATTGACCACTCAGCACTTAACAACTAAACCAGTTTAAAGATAGTTTATGACCAACCAAGTAAGCTTAACATTAGCTTATGACAATCAAGTAATTTATAGACAGTTATAGACAACCAAACAAGTTTAATATCAGTTTCTGACAGCCAAGCAAGTTTATAAGTAGTTTATGACCAAGCATGTACCTCCCCCAAAGAGCAATTATAAAACATTTATAACTCAATTCAAAGCAAGAAAAGGTGGGGTATGAACTCACCTCGACGAAGTAGCGCGAATAATAGTGATGCTAATAATACGCTCAGTAGAAACGGAAATCGATACGGCTCGGTCATGGTGTTGTGGTTTAACTAATCGGCTAATCCCAATAACTAAAAAAATGTGTATTTGAGTTCTCGATAAATATGTACATCAACACGACCCGTTGATAAAATAGTTAAGTTCTAAATTATAATAGTTCGGTGGTTGGTTAGATAAAATTAATAAATTAAGCACACACAAAATATGTAATGTATTCCGTACACATTACGTATAACCAGACGATGATATAATTCTTACGTTGAATTATATAATAGAGACAACCATCTTACAAAACAAATCAAAGTATATATTTATTCTGTATACAGTATAAAGATTGTGACAAAATAATTAGACAACATAGTCCGACATATTTTAAGAAAATCATCACGTAATTAATAATTGTCACTTTTGAGTAAAACTATACTTTTATCAGTTTACATAGTATTTATTTATTTTATCCGTTTACAATCATAATAGTGTTTATTTATTTTATTGGTTTACAATTATAATAATCTTTATTTATTTTATCGGCTTACAAATATAATAAATTTATCGGTTTATAAGAACAATAGTAGTTTGTAATGAACAAAACGTAAAGTATTAAACTTTGTAGAAAATTTCGGCATAACCCATTCATTTATACACGTTTTCCCATATTTACCAATTCTCAATATTATCTATTTTTCAAAACAATCTACATTACCCTAGTCGCATTTTAACATATATCCAACTACTAAATAAATCACTATAATTAAGTAACAACCGAACACAACCTATGTGTTGTAAATCGAAAAGCCAAACGCCCGATGTGAGCTACTTAGACACATATTTAAATGTATAATCATTTTCATAGTTCTCGTAATAATAATAGTATCCGACATATTTATTTAACCGATAAATATATATACCACCATTTTAATCCACTTTAATACTTAATAAAATTAGATATGTTATTAGCCGATCCTAAACCACAACCAACCATGAGCTAAAATCACGCCGGCACTTCTAAACCCTTGGCATCTCGCGTCCAAATACAAAATAATCAGCAACCCAAACGCCCCCTCATAACTTTCTGCAAACCTAACCGCACCCCTATCGCGTTTCTGCAGTCCCAAACGCCCCGTAACACCTTCCTGTAGTCCCAAACGCTCCTGTAACAGCTTTCTGCAGCTTATCAGCAGATCCAAACACCCCTGCTGTTGTTTAAGCAGCAATCCAAACACTCCCCTATCGCGTGTGTACCGCGAACCGGACGCACCTTTTGCGTTTTCTTGTTAAACCAAATGCTCTATTGCGTTTTCTTCCCAAAACCAAACACATGAACACCCGTGGGGCTGCTAGAACTCGGATCGAACGTATGCACGCTCCTAGCGGCTGAATAAATATGAAACAAACAGAACACTCCCTACATCAGGGATACCAACAGCAGACAAACGCCTGCTGGTGGGTTTCGTCTGGTGTAGATCTGACGGTGGCGGCTACTTATCAAGTTGAATGAGACGGACCTGGTGGTTTAAACCACGACGAATATACTGGAGATGGTGAAGACGAATGGTCTGTGGTGGCATGGGATGATGTGATGGTCGAACAGTAGTGATGGTGGTCGTGTGATGACGGCCGCTAGATCTTGTTGTGTTGTGACTGGTGGAAACCACAAAAGTGATGGTGATGACGTGTGTAGTAGCAGCAGTGGTGGTGATATGGTGGCTGCTCGAGTTTAAGATATAAGGTGGTGGTAGGGTGGATTGAACACGTAGGAGAGTAATCAAGTGACGAACGGATGGGTTTGTGGCGTTGGCTGGAGTTGGTGGCCGGAAAAATATGTCCGGTGATCGGAGTTTAAATGGGGGCGCCGGTTATTATTTGAGAGAGAGAGTAGTGTGTGAGAGGAAATTAGATTTAGGGTTAGATTGTAATGAAAACCCTAATTTCTAAACTGTATATAGTTATATCTAAAAGTTTCAAAACTAAGTGAAATATTTAAAATAGTTGGGGGTTTGTATTGTAACTTATTTACTTACATTTTTCGTCATTTTTGCTTAAGCATGGTTCCGGATTCGTTTATGATAGTAAAAATTTGATTCATTCAACAAAATTTGCGCCGTTCATTTCAAAATGATTTTTCCATTAAAGTAGAGTATTTACTCGACTAATTTTCGTAATCGTCTACAATTTTATTTAAAATTGTTATTATTTATTGGTTAACTCGGATACTTGCGTTCAAAGAAAAAAAAATTAATTTTACTTGAATGCTCTTGTTTTCAACGTACATTACTAAAACTAAAACAGAAGTATCAGATAATTTAATGAACCTTTTTATCAAATATTTTTTAATAATTAAATATAAATTTAATTTGTATCGCGTCAGTTCTCAGATTTTGCGCAGTCTTTTAAAGTATGTAAAATAAAATCCCGTTTTCGAATCAAATAACTTTGATATCTCTCGAAAAAGAATTTCGATTAATAAATAATATAATTTTTTAAGGTCTAGAAAATTCCCGGTTGTCACAGTTTAATTGTTCATTCATGTTTATTTGTGTTCGCGTTTAATGTGTTCTCGTTAAATAATTACCGTGACCTAATATATTTATTTACGCTCGTAATAAATATATATACGTAATTAATAATAGTTCGTGATTTAATTACGTTCATGATTTCATGATCGCATGTTCGTGATTATTTATTGTCAAATAATTATTGTGTGCTCGTGCGTAGTAAATACTTATCGTGTTCTAGCACGTACGTAATACGTAAACTCCTAACACGTAATCGTAATCATGCTATAATAGGAAAGTTTTAATCTAGTACATACGATCTTAAGGGTACTATTCATGGTAAAAGCATGTGGGTTTTACAACTCTTCCCCCCTAAAAAGAATAATTCGTCCCCGAATTATAGATAACGTAAACTGAAGGAGAAACATACCCGAATCAAACTGAGAGGGTATGTAAGATAAATGAACGTGCGGGTTTCCTGGCAGAAGGGACGCGGAACGTGACATGTCTTGAAAGGACATGGAACGTGACGTGACTGAAAGGACATATCTAGTTGATAAGAGAAAAACGGATAAAAGTCCGGATGAACTTGTCCGTTTCCAAGTGGCCTCCCTCTTGGAACGGTTCCTTCAGAAGATCTTGACACTAATGATAAATCTTGGTCCTCCTGACCTTGACTTGGAATACGAAGAAATTCTTGGTTATCAACGGAAGGTAGATCCCCTAAATTCGATCGAGGAAAGAAAAAAAATAAGAGTTAACGTGCAAGGGTAACTGAAACGTTACAATGCAAGACAATCTGACTTAACTGATAATTAGAAACGATGCACGAGACATAAAGAAACGTAGTACGTGAAAAATTTTGAACGTGATACGTGAAATTTTTTGAACGTGCTACGTGGTGATATGTCGAGTGTAGTATGAGTAAACATATCGTGATCCATGATACGTGTAACATATCTTGATCATGATATGAGGAACGTGGAATGAACATGACATGTGAAACATATCGTGAACATAGAATATAATGGCGGTAACGCCAAACGCTACAAGGTGAGACGTGGAATATGACGTGAAACGTCTATCGGATGATGGAGAGTTATACTAAACTTGGGTCTGGTCTCTCAAGTTCTTGCAAAACTCCTCAGAATGAGAAAAATGAACGTAAAGTCGTAAGCCAAGATACCATCATAAACGTGAATAGTGTCATGAACGCGAGCGTGAAAGCAAGTCGTGGAGAATGAAGGCGTGAAATAAATAAGGAGTACAATTGTGAATCTTTATATGACCCGGTAATTGAGGGATTGCCAAGTGATCGGATGAGCCTTGGCTGAAACATGTCCAATCAATATGTTGGTTCTGCAATCCTTGCGGATGTAAGGATTCTGCAGACTTGATCAAACTGTTTGCAATAACCCAGATAGCATCATGCTTCTTCTGAGTTTGCGTTAATCTGGTAACCAAAACCCATGGAGATCTTGTCCCTTTTTGATTCACAATTTCAGATGATGAAAACATCCCAGTCTGTTGGTGTCCTATCTTAACCTGTTTGTATGACAAGTATGAAGATATGAACGTAACTGTATCTTGCTTCATCGAACTTGATACATAGGAGTTTGCGAAACTCTGAGTCCATGAATCTAAACTTCTCTTAGCGTAGGATCTTCTATAACACCTATGTAATGTAGGGTTATCTCCTTTACGCATAAGCTGAGTCATGGTAAGATTAACCATGCAAATTAATGTGATACAGCATGTCACTATGATCAACCAGAACTGATATTAGAAAATTTCAAGGTGGAATTTCTCTTGTCATAGAATATGCAACATAGTGCAGATATGATCTTCCTGTTCTTCTTCTAGGCCTAAAGGAAATCAGGTTATCCTTAATGAAAACACTGATGAATTTTCTATGAGTTCAGGGAAACTAATTCTTATAATGTCGTTAGAGCATTGATGAGACTAATTAAAAATCATAAATCTAGCATGACCGAGTCGTGTACGAATAGCAGTCATGGACATGTCCTGCTCTTTCACACATCACTGTTGGCAGCATGATCATGAGTTCGATCTTGGAAAAGTGATTAACACTATAAGGTCGATTGGACCTGTTGTCAATACGTGGAGGAGAATAACGGTTATGAATGGTGATTTGTTTAAATTGACGGTAGTCGACACATAATCTCATGGTACCGTCCTTCTCCTTGAAGGTTCTTCTTGAATATATGGGAAGATTTTGGAATAATCAACTGGCTATGCGTAAAAGGACTTAAGTAGTCATGTCTTACTGACAGCTAGAAAATTTTAGCGACCATGGCTAACAACGCACATGCTTGTAAGCATAGATAATTTGTACAGATTTTCCTGATGGAAAATCAAGCTGAATGTATTCAGGAGCCTAAACATTACTATACATAATTATGAATCGTAGCATGGTATGCTGTTCATAGTACATAATTAGGATAAATTTCATCTCGTGTCTGTCCGAGGAAATGCGTTAGCAGCTTGGATCTCATCATTAAGCTGAAGGAAAGCCTTCGTATACGTGGGAATACGAAAGGCGTCCTTCATGGTCATAAATCAATGATTTATGGTTACAAGAATGAAAGTGACATCGGCAACGTGACAGTTCTGACTGATGCGCCGGTAATGGTATTGAAATTCTTGTGGCCTGATTAATACATGGCACAACAAAATGGATATACCCTTGGAGGGTACCCTGAATTTCTTAGAAATGTTCCATAGTTGGACGTGAGTCATGTGTCTTGACTCGTTTCTTGGAACTATAAGCATGACATATGTCTTGACTGGTGTCTTGACATGTGTCTTTAGAAAGTATACGTGAGACATGTGTCTTGACTGATGTCTTGACATGTGTCTCGAGACGTAATTCAATAGAACTACATTATTAGGTTATTATGCCAGACTTGGCGGATCGGTTGGACTACTGATCCTTTGTATGTCTGATCACGTCCGCGGCCGGAGCCACGGTTGCGATTTCTAGGATAGTTCTGTCATAGTAGTGGTTACTATCGTCTTGTCTGTCAGTTCCATGACGGTCATTCTCATGACCGTGATTCATGTAACTATTCAGCTGAGTGGCCGGTTGGTACCGGTTTGCACTCATATGGCTGAAATGACAGCCGAATGACGTGTGACATGTAACTAAGAATTAGGGACAATGATTGATGGAAACAGTCTGATGGTGAAGCATCTTCTCGTCCGATTGCTTTGCTCTGATGCCTTTGTCTTCGTCTTGTAGGATCTCCAGGTTGTGAACAGTATCCGCATCTCGTAGCGTCTCCGAACGTCAGCAGCATCAACCTTTAGTAACATCTCCCAGTTATGAGCGGCATCAACAATCTTGTAGAATATCAGCAATTGAAAATACGCCTGAGGTGATACATAATCGACTAGCGAATACTCGTGAAGTATTGCAAGTGAAATACACATGGATTAAGGTACGTGTAATACACATGAAATACGGTACGTGGAGTACACGTGGAATGCACATGAAATGATCGGTATGGGATCGATCATTTATCATGATTTAAGGAAAGTATATCGGTTAAACGGTTAGGAAAACCATCATGATAACCTGGCAATGCCAGTATATACCTCATTCTGGTTGCATAGAGAAACGCTAAAGTGTGGTTACACAAAATTCAACGATGATTTGCCTGACAGCATGATCATTGAAAACCAACCATGACTATCATGAAAGCAGAATTCAATGAAATCCAACAATGTCTTGCGTGAAAGCATAAATAACAAAAGAGGCGTAAGACGTAATCAACATGAAGACGGAATTATCATGAAGAAACATGAACAATTCAACATGAAGTAGTGTATAACATAATCAGCATGAACTGAAGTTAACCATGACAGTATGAAAACATACTTGACATAAAAACATATTATCTTATGAGGGGACATGAAAAAAATTTATGCCAATAAATCATGAGAAAAATTTTATGCATGAAAAACAGTGCATGAATGCGTAATGTAGTTTATAAAAACCTTTATATGTACGAGGGGACGCCTATGGGTCGGTCCCAAAACAAAAGATATGGCGAGGGGACGCCTATGGGTCGGTCCCAAAATTAAAAGTCTCGATAAAAGCACATGCGACTAAATAGAGCCAGTCATGTACCAACCATTACTTAGTCATAATCCCTGCAACAATGATACATGAAACATAAATAAATGAAACTCATATGTCAAAACTTATCAGAAAAAAATTTTATGTGACTAATTATGAACTACTAGGGTTCAGTCCACATAGCCACAGTTCACGAGGAACATTATGCATGAAACAATGACACATAACTAAATATGAATGACGGTTGTCCATCCATATTAGTAAAACAATATCGATGAAAACATCAAGGTTAAAACCTCAAGGTGCTGAAAACATCATGGTTAAAACAACAATGCGCTAAAAACATCAATACGTAGAATAACAAACGTTGGCTTAGGAAGCTCCTGGTGACTACCCACTAGTCACAGGTCGAGTTTGAGAGCCTACAGGTCGAAGCCTTGGCTCTGATACCATAATTGTAACACCCCATTTTGATAATGGAATGTAACGCGTAATTATGGCGTGTCATCAAAGCATACAATGATAAATGTCTAAAACATTACATGACCATAGGGTAAACCGGAATCAAACATCGGTTCCCAAACATAAGCTCAAAACATAATAAAGCAAAAGAAATGAATGAAAGACTAAACAAGCACAAGTATATGAAGGCAAAAAGGAAAAGAAGTCTATGGCAGCTTCCATCCTATGCACGTCCTCCAAATGCTCGAGTCCTGGGTACCTGTCGTTTTGGGAACATGAAAGGAAAAACGGCTGAGCATAACGCTCAGTGCACGGATATACAAGTATAGCAAGAATAATATAAGCATAACAACATGAAACAGCGGAAGAAACTAAGTCCTGGATAAGCCGGTTAAGTCTTGGTAAAACTGGTTTTATAGTTTGAAAAGCCTTATGTTTATCTTGTAAAAACTGTTTAACATATTTTACCATTAGCCAATATAGGTCATGAAAATCCACCGTGCATGAATACTTGGAGGGGTGACCTCATCATGCAAATTAGAGGGGCTGCCTCTAATTAATATACTTGTTTTGGTAGGAGGGATCAGCTCCTTGTGAAGGATGCAAGGCACACACCACATTCACCATGAAATCCTGACTGAAAACATGTAACTAGGATGCACCCATACGCCCCACATGATAAATATAATATAAATGGCCAAAAGCTGAAGGGACGCCACGAGCAATCACTCCGCCGGGGTGAATTGATAACATCAGTGCCTCTAATGTTATGGTTATGGTACCTCCATAACTAGGTGAAACTGGTCATGCATGTATATGGCTATAGGTATTCTAAATTAAACATAAGCAAATCAAACACATAACTTATACTACGAGAAAACATTTGGCTACATACGGGAAATCCTAATAAGAAAAGAATGTCCATACTGAAAGGACGGGAATCCGTACCTTATGTCTAGTGAACGAAGAAGATGAACTGAGGAGAATCCTACTTCGATATCACTAATGATACATAAATACATACATGAATAAGTATCTGCTTACTAAATACGTAACTGGTTTTATGTCATGTCTTAGCTTATTTTATATGTTCATGTCATGTTTTACTGTTTAAAGCCTTAAACTGTGTTTATCATATATTCTGTCTATTCTGATTATGTATTTATGGTATTTCATGTATTATTATATTTACTGTGTAATAATAAGTAACTTACCAAAAATAGCAGTTTTCCTAAAGTAGAAAGTTTCCAAAAATAGAAAGTTTCCAAAAATAGATAGTTTCCAAAAATAGAAAGTTTCCAAAAATAGAAGGTTTCCAAAAATAGAAAGTTTCCAAAAATAGAATTACTGCTTAAAATAGATAAGTTTCTAAAAATAGAATAGATCAGCTGCCTTAATTAAATAAGTTTCCATAAATAGATTAGCTGCCTGAATTAAATAAGTTTCTAAAAATAGAAAGTTTCCATAAATAGATTAGCTGCCTTATTTAAATAAGTTTCTAAAAATAGAAAGTTTCCATAATTAGATATAAGCTGGTTAAATAAGCTAAGTATATAAGCCTAAGTGTTTTCATGTTTATTTTCTACGTCATAATGATATAATGTATAGTTTATTAATTATTTCATGTAATTTAAATAAACTATAGGTTAAAAGTATTTAATTAAAATTTATCATGTTTTTAATTAAATATAGTTAAATACTTAGGTTAAAACATGTATTATTATTTATTAATAATATAACCTAAGTCATGTTAATTAATTAATTATAACCATGGTTTTCAAATAATTAATTAATTATAAGTCTAAAAAATATAAAATACTTAAGTTAATAATTTCATGATTTTTAATAATTAATATAACCTAAGTCATGTTTATTAAATTAATCATGTCATATTTATTAATTTAATTTAACATATGATTATATAAAAAAATAATCTTAACATAAACCGTGAACCGGATCTTGACTAGAACCCATGAACCGGACATGAAATCGACACCATACCCCGAACCACTTTGGGGTTCCCCTTGTCTTGCTGCTGCCGTGGGACCCACACCACCCAACCGGGACCATATGGTCTCGGTGGGGGTCGAGTAGCCAAACCGAGACCCCCTTGGGGTTCAGTTTAGGCGCCGGCCAAACAAACACCCCTAAAACATCCCTTTTTGATTTACCCAATAACCATTTTCATGTTAGATCTATGTTTTTAATTAGGTTTTAAAAACACCATGTTCTTAATTAATTATTAGATCAAATCAAAAAGAAAAGGGTAAAAAGAATATACCGAATCCGTAGATCTAAACGAGGATGAACAAACACGAACACTTGCACCAAAACCAAGATCAAAGATCAAACAAAACACCCCCTTGGTGTGTTTATGGGTGGCGACCAAAAAAAGAAAAGAGGAGGAGGAGAAAAACTTTTCTAGGTTTTTTCTTAAATCTTCTGTAAAGTGAAAATGAGTAGTAACTTTTCCCTTAACCCCTCTTTAGTGAAAAATTGAGATGGGCTTGGCCCATCTCTTCCTTGTTGCCGCGGGTAGGGGCCCCACATGGGGTACCCGTACCGTTTTCCGTGTCTCGATTTTTAATTGTTCGTTCATGTTTATTTGTGTCCGCGTTTAATGTGTTCTCGTTAAATAATTACTGTGACCTAATATATTTATTTACGCTCGTAATAAATATATATACGTAATTAATAATAGTTCGTGATTTAATTACGTTCATGATTTCATGATCGCATGTTTGTAATTAATTATTATCAAATAATTATTGCGTGCTCGTACATAGTAAATACTTATCGTGTTCCAACACGTACGTAATACGTAGACTCCTAACACGTAATCGTAATAATGCTATAATACGAAAGTTTTAATCTAGTACGTACGATCTTAAGGGTACTATTCATGGTAAAAGCATGCGGGTATTACACTTTAGATCGCGCTCGAATGGAATTTTTGACCGACAAGCTAGGAATGAGAACTTTCTCGCCTGAGACTCTAAAGGAACTGGCAGATGAAGCGAAACAATAGTGGTGGTAAACTATTCTCCATATCCTTGGTTGTTAGAAATACGTTTTTAACGTATATTAGAAGTATCGGTCACTCCACAATATTATTTATGTTGTAATAGCTCGTAGTTAATGTTGCTTATTAAGTTAAGTAAGAAACCGACCCATGGGCTTGTCATGGGTCGGCCCAAGCCCAATAGTGGCTAGGATATAAATACCCCTTTCCACCATGGAAAGGGGTTGGTTGTTGACATTCCATTTTCATCATTTAATGAAAAACACATAGTTTCTCTCTCACTTTCTCTCACTAGTTTCTCTCTCTAGGAATCTTCAACCCACTTCATAGATTAACAAGATTATCAATATTCTACATTTGGTATCAAGAGCTATGGGGTAATTTAAGGTAATGATTTGTGTTGTTATTTAGTTTTTGATTGTATTAGTGTTCTTTAAGAAGATCCATCTTGATTCTTAGAGTTTTTGGTGATTTTGTGATTGGGATTAGTAGATAAGTATTAGTTTTTACTTATTTTTATAGAAATCAAAAAACTTTTTGGGTTATTTGGTAAAAATATGGGTTTGTTTCATCATTTATTTGATTGACTGGTACACGAATCAAGTTTCTGTTTTCCCAGTAAAGTTCTGAACCAAAAAGTTCCGGATCAAAAAGTTACGGATCAAAAAGTTCCGGATCAACAAAATTTCCGGATCAAAAAGTTCCGGATCAAAAAGTTCCGGATCAACAAAAGTTCCGGATCAAAAAGTTCCGAACCAAAAGTTCCGGATCAAGGAAAGTTCCGGATCAAGACAAAGTTCCGAATCAAAAAGTTCCGAACCAAAAGTTCCGGATCAAGGAAAGTTCCGAATCAGTACTTCCGAACCAAAAGTTCCGGATCAAGAAAAGTTCCGGATCAGTTCTTCCGAATCAAAAGTTCCGGATCAAGGAAAGTTCCGGATCAAATCTTCCGAACCAAAAGTTCCGGATCAAGGAGTTCCGAGCCAAAATCTTCCGAATCAACACTTCCGAATCAACAAAAGTTCCGGATCAAGGGATATTTTACTTGTTTTTTCGACGATTTTTTAGAGGATTTAATCTTGGTTTCTTACAACAAAAACTCAACACAACTCACAAACTTTACTTCACTGCTCGATCAATCGATAATCTTTGTCTCTTTGAAGTGAACAAAATGAATCTGAATTCATTAATGCCTCAGATGACATCACTTACGGACATTTCCGTCATTACGGGAACGGATAATCGCCCTCCAATGCTCATTAAAGAAGTCTTTGAAGCATGGCAAGGCCGTATGATGTCATACATTAAGGGAAAACCGACATATGGGAGGCTTATGGTCAAGTCAATTCTTAATGGTCCACTTGATTATGGTACCATCGTGGTTAACAATGTGACTCGACCACGGGAGTTTGAAGAACTTACACCAGCTCAACAACTTGTTGCCGATGCAGATGAAAAGGCTCTTCAAACCATTCTCCAAGCTCTTCCACAGGACATCTATCGAATGGTCAGTCAATATACGGTTGCAAAGGATTTATGGGAACGTCTGAAGGTGTTGCTACAAGGTACGTCTCTTACCAAACAAGAAACGGAATGTCAGTTATATGATCTGTTTGATAGATTCACGTACAGCCCAGGGGAAACGCTTCACGACTACTACTTCAGATTCACTACTCTCATGAATGATCTGAATGTATACAATCTCGTGATTGCTCCATTCCAGGTTAACACCAAGTTTTTGAATACTTTACCTCAATCTGAATGGGGTGAGTATATTACCGATGTTAAGTTAACCAGAGATTTGCATAAGTGCAATTTGGATCAACTCTATGCTTTTCTTCAGCAGCATGAGAAACATGTGATCATGCACCGTTCGCCTCGAGGTATGTACCCTGATTCTTTAGATTTGATGGCGAATCAACCAAGCTTCTCATACAACAACACTCCTTATATCATGGGACACCAAGCCTATCATCCATCACCGTACCTGACTCCAAGCTTTCCCCAATATTCGATTCTACCGCAACCACCCACCTCACATCAGCAACAATATCGGTTTAATGCACCTTCATCACAATATGCTTCACAACCTCACCCAGCAAGCACTGCACCTTATGCTCAGTCATCATATTCTTCTTATCAAGAAAATGCAGCATATCCATCAAGCTACTCTGATCACATGAGTATTCCTTCTAGTGCTTATGCAGCTCAACAAGACCAAGCAATGTATTGTGATAATGATAA
This sequence comes from Glebionis coronaria, assembly GCA_025667525.1. Lineage (NCBI taxonomy): Eukaryota > Viridiplantae > Streptophyta > Magnoliopsida > Asterales > Asteraceae > Glebionis > Glebionis coronaria. The sequence continues at coordinate 313,019 of JANFOE010000652.1, read as the reverse complement.
AGTCCCCATCCTGAATTCAAACAAGGAACTGACCCAGTTGAAGTGTTAGCCACTATGTCTGCTTATCTCACAAGGACATTAAGCAAACGAGGATTTAGAGGACCAGCTCCTACTAACAATCAGCTGAGGAATTCATCCAATTCTCGCCAACAAGCTACTATTGAGAATGGCAGGGTAATGGTTCAACCTATTCAACCTTATCAGGGGAGACCTACTACATCAACCACCAATGCACGTACGGTCAATCCTGCTCCAATGGTCAACACTCCTCCACGGGATAATTCCACAGGCAAGTTGAGAATGATTACATGCTACAACTGTAGGGAAGAAGGTCACATGTCCAGGGATTGCAAAAAACCCAAGAGAAGAAGGGATGGTCAATGGTTTGCAGAGAAGATTTATCTGGTGAACGCTCAGGCACAAGGAAGGGAACTTGATGAAGAGGAGCTTGCATTTCTTGCTGATCCAGGGATTGCTGAACAAGACGTTGTCACCACACAGAATGCAGCATACCAAGCAGATGATCTTGATGCGTATGATTCAGACTGTGATGAACTTCAATCTGCACAGGCAGCTCTTATGGCAACTATCTCTAGCTTAGGGCCAGAAAAAAGATCTGAGGTACTTACTAATACCACTGATAATACCACTGATACTAGTATTCAACCACATCAAGTTGTGCAAGAGCGTGCTGATTCGAATGAGTCTTCGGTGGTGAGTCTTTCAAATGAGGAGACAATCAATGATAGTAATATCAATGTGAGTCCCCAGACTTTGAGTGAATCACAACCGGGAGCCATTTCGCATACGCATACTCCTGCTCAACAAGATTTGGTCATGGTTCCTGCTACATTACTTAGCCAAATGAATGTTGCACTCTTAGAAACCCTAGATAAGAATAAGAATTTGTCTGATGAGCTTGCCTTATGCAACGAGAAAGTTTAAACTTTGGAATTAGTTCCTTCGTCTAGTGTTCTAACAAATCCCGAATATGATCATTTTCGAAACAAACAAATGGGTCATTTGCAAGAAATTGAAACCTTAAGAGCAGATCTTTCTAACGAACTTAAAGAAAAAGAGTTAGTGGTCACTTATTTTCAAAAACTTCAAACGGATTTTGAATTACTCGAGTCTAAGAAGAATGAAATGGAAATTAATGCGGCTAATAAGATTAGAAGTCTAGACTATTTGCTTTTAAGACAATACGCTGCCTCTCAACTAGTACACTTATTTGATGCATCTTTTAGAGAGTTTAACTTATCGCGTCAAAAAGGCCTTCCCCCTAACCCACGGTATGCAAAACAAGCTTTTATCCATAGTCCTAGACTTTATAATGCAACCCAATTAGGATTGGTCTTAGACCCGATTGTTATTTTCGATGATCGCACTAATAAGGATCTAGTTGATGAGAATCGGTCATACAACTTTGCAAAATATCCCGATTGTGATTATTTTAAAATGAATCAGGAGCTTGCAAAAACGGATTTTAGAATTCGCTTCCATATGGACAAAGATCTCATCACAGCACCAACCTACATGTTAAATGAAGAAAACCCTAGTACACTTCCTACACTTGTCAAAATGGAAGGACCTAAGGAAATACCAAAGGATCTTCCACCTGTTAGCACTGTATGGTTAAACTTGCAAGAGATTAATCAATACTTTGCTAGTTTTGACAAGGTCATTTTGGAATGTACGACTTCAAATGGCCTAAACGCCGGAGAATGGGCTTTTGAACACATGAACGAGGTGTTTAAGAATGAGATCAATCCGTTTGTCGAAAGTCTAAAAGGATGTTTTGCATCTCTTAAGGAAAATCTTGAATTTGAAATTGCAGAAGTTCAAAAAGTGTTTTATGAAATGGACACCGCTTACGAACTACAATTAATTGAAAAGGAAAAGATTTTATCCGAATATGACCGATTCTTGTCCCAAGTAATTTCGTGTGATGTGCTTACTATTGTGAATGTTAATTATTCGAATGAGCTTACATCCGCTATGATTAAATGTGATGCTGTGAATATATGTGATGATGTGTGTGATCTCTCTGTAAATGTTGCTGATACTGTAAATGAGGTAGATAATCATTCTTGTCACGAATCTAACGCTGAATTTTTAAAGGTACAAGATTCTTACAATTTACTTTCAGAACGCTTTAATCAACTTGAACAACATTGTATATCTTTAGAATTAAAACAACAAACTCAAAATGAGGATCTTTTGATAACAAATGGTTGTGAAAACGGTGTTGAGACAAGTGACAAGATGATTGCAATAGTTAAGGCATTAGAGGAAGAGATTATGAGACTAAAGAGAGATGTGTCATCAAATGAAACACTAAAATTGGAACTAGAGGCTGTAGAGTCTAAAAACCAGGACTTAGAAATTAGACTTTCGTCTATTCTAGGGGAGATGGATCGTGCAAGACAGGGAATGTTAATAAGCCTTGGGTATCGACTTTGAAGAATCTTTTGCTCCTGTTGCGAGATTGGAGGCTATTAGACTGTTCCTTGCGTATGCTGCTCATATGAACATGATCGTCTATCAAATGGATGTGAAGACGGCATTTTTGAATGGTGAACTAAGGGAAGAAGTCTATGTTAGTCAGCCGGATGGGTTCGTTAGCACGGAGTTTCCTAATCATGTGTACAAGCTTAAGAAGGCTCTCTATGGGTTGAAAAAAGCTCTACGTGCGTGGTATGATCTCCTTTCAACATATCTCATTTTGGAAGGCTTCTCCAAAGGCAAGGTGGACCCCACTCTATTCACTCTCAAGGAGGACAACGACATGATTCTGGTACAAATTTATGTTGATGATATAATATTTGCTGCCTCTAACATAGAATTGTCGAAACGCTTTGAGAAGATAATGTCCACACGCTTTCAGATGTCAATGATGGGAAAATTTTCATTTTTCTTAGGATTACAAATTTCTCAGAATCCCAGAGGCATCTTTATTAATCAATCCAAATATGCTCTAGAATCTTTAAAGAAATATAACTTTGAAAATTGTGACCCCGTGGACACTCCAATGGTGGAGAAATCCAAGTTAGATGAAGATAGGAATGGGACTATTGTCGATCCAAAACTTTACCGTGGGATGATCGGCACCCTTCTCTATCTGACTGCTAGCAGGCCTGATTTGCAATTTGCCGTATGCATGTGTGCCCGGTATCAGGCTCGGCCTACCGAAAAGCACCTACATGTTGTTAAAAGGATCTTTCGGTATCTCAAAGGAACACTTCATCGTGGTCTATGGTATCCGAAAGATTCCTCTATTGCTTTAATATCATACGCAGATGCCGATCATTCTGGGTGTCAAGACACGAGGCGTAGCACTTCTGGGTCTGTGCAACTCCTTGGAGACAGATTGATTAGTTGGTCTTCAAAAAGGCAGAAAAGCGCTGCAATTTCTAGCACGGAGGCTGAATACATCGCCATGTCCGGTTGTTGTGCTCAAGTCCTTTGGATGAGATCACAACTAACTGACTACGGTTTGGGATTCAACAAAATCCCGATGTATTGTGACAACAAGAGCGCCATTGCCCTTTGCTGCAACTATGTTCAACACTCCCGGGCCAAGCACATAGACATTCGCTACCATTTCATTAAAGAGCAGGTGGAGAACAGAGTGATCGAGCTGTATTTTGTCACCACTGAGTATCAGCTGGCAGATATGTTCACCAAAGCCCTAGATCGAGGATGAATCGAGTTTTTGATCGACAAGCTTGGCATGAAATCATTCACTCCAGCGACTCTCAAAGAATTGGCAGAAGAATCAGCTGAATAGTGGTGGTAAACTATTCAGGCGTATCCTTTGTTCGTGATCATGTATATTATCGTATATATATAAACCACAAAAAGAAAAATACAAAAATATAAAACCAAGAAAAACCATAAAAAATATAAAACCTACAAAAACCATAAAAATTATAAAATCAAGAAAAACCAAAAATATTTTTCATTTTTTAAATGGGGCATGTCTTTTAGTACGGTAATATTTACGGCTTTAGAAATGTCGATCAATATTGACACGGCGCCATAAATAGAGTCCGTATAAAAGTTGTACATTTTTAAAACATGCCCATTATGGCTTGTAGTTATTTCAGACTGCAACCCGGTTTTCGCATTAAAGTCACGTATTTCCTTGGAAAACGTTGGCTCACAACGGGAATTAATTTTCTCGGGCATGATTTACAAGCCAAATCTGCAAAGGGATCAAGTTTACTTTCCAACTTGGTCTAACACGAGTTAGTGTACGTCTCAATGCATTAATTTGTCAAAATAAGAGAAATCTTATTGCCACCACGAATCAATCTTTTTAAGACATTAATTGGAAATGTTTTCATCAATATTTGACTCTTTAAACAATGACTACAGCTCTTTAAATAGAAACCGGGTCATCGTTTAAGGGGGAGAAAATATTAAATCATCTTCGTCATCAAAACGATTTTCAAAAGTGTTTGTGGAAATTTAATTGGCTAAATGGTTTATGAGTGGTCTTGCTTTAGAATACGACTTGTGCTTGTTCAATGTGATAGGAATTGCTTTAAGGTCTTGGAGATTTGCTAATTGGATGCGATATTTAAGTTGTGTGAGATTGTTGTGATTAGTTTAGCTAAGCAAGGTTAAGTTGGCTAAGTTTAACGATGGTTAGGGAGACGAGAAAAGAAAAATGAAAAGATAAGGAATAAAAAGGGAAAAAGAAAGAAAAGTGTAGGGTTAAAAATGACTACTTGTGAAAGTTGTAAAAAATGTTTACCTAAGTCAAACCAAACCCCTACCCCCGTTTATTCTTTCTTCTTCACTATTTCTTCTTGCCGCCATTTTCACACACTCAAGCATTCACAAACTCTCGTCTAAATCAACTCAATCCGTCTCATTCGATCAAAAAGGTACAAACATCAATCTTTTGATTCCTAATTCGCCTAATTCATTTAAATTCACTTAATTAATTTGTTTGAGTTAAGTTAATCAAGATTAGGGTTTCTGCCTTAATTTAGGGTTAATTAATTAGGGGTTTTAGTTGGGTTTTATGCGGATTAGCATTAGAAAGTGCTTAGTTGCCTTAGAATGCCTTAAAACTCACTATCGCGCCTAGAATAATCATTTATAGGGTGCGTTTAGAACTTCAGGATGAACAAGGATTATGAACTTCCGAATGAAGGAAGTTCCGAATGAACTTCCGAATGAAAGAAGTTCCGGATGAACTTCTGAATGAAGAAGTTCCGAATGAACTTCCGAATGAACTTCCGAATGAAGAAGTTCCGAATGAAATTCCGAACGAAAGAAGTTCCGAATGAACTTCTGAATGAAGAAGTTCCGAATGAACTTCCGAACTAAGAAGTTCCGAATGAACTTCCGAACGAAGAAGTTCCGAATGAACTTCCGAATGAACTTCCGAATGAAGAAGTTCTGGATGAACTTCCGTATGAAGAAGTTCCGGATGAACTTCCGAATGAAGAAGTTCCGGATGAACTTCCGAATGAAGAGTTCCGAATGAAGAGTTCCGAATGAAGAGTTCCGAATGAAGAGTTCCGAATGAAGAGTTCCGAATGAAGGAGTTCTGAATGAAGAGTTCCGAATGAAGAGTTCCGAATGAAGAGTTCCGAATGAAGAGTTCCGAATGAAGAGTTCCGAATAAAGAGTTCCGAATGAAGGAGTTCTGAATGAAGAGTTCCGAATGAAGAGTTCTGAACGAAGAGTTGTTGGATTGATAGTTGTTTGCTTGTTATAATTACTTGTTGAAATGTGTTATGCTTAAAAGTCATGATGATATATATCTATATATTTTTTGTGCATCAACCTTTTATGTCTTATCTTAAGCAGATACGATGACTAATCCAACAGTACAAGCACTCCAAGATGCTAGAGCAGCCGCAATTGCCGAAGCAAGAGCCCTCAAGTTCATACCAAACAATTACCGGATGAAGCAAGTCTCAAAATCCACTCACCATGGATTCAAAGTCGCCATATCAATCCTTGATCACTCTCACTTCAAGAATGCTTTAAGGAGTACTGCCTCGGTGCCATATGATTACATGTATGAGTTCTGGGCTACCAAGGAAAGTACTTCAAACAAGATCACCTTCACTCTCGACAACAAGCAGCAGACACTCACAGTTTCAGACTTCCGCAAGATATTTGGAATACGGGATACACCCAAAGGTATGTCATTTTTGAGGGATCCTACCAAAGACGAACTCACGGAGATGTTCGAGGCTCTTGGATGTCCTGACATACGAGTTGTGTCTGATTTTACCACCGCTAAAGTAGGTCAACCTTGGAGAGCAATCTTGGGTATTCTCAGTAGATCTCTTACACCCAAAACATCTTGGCATGATGCTGTGCGTAGTCCAATTATGAACATCTTCCATGGAATGTACAAAGGCTCAAATGCAGATTATGCATTATTGTTGTGGGAAGAATTTACCTTTCAACTCTTCCAAAACAAGAAGCTGAAGACTAATTTCTTTCCTTACCCTCGGTTTATCAAGCTTATAATTAATTATTTTATGAAGAATGATGTTACTATTGATAAGCGTGCAGCAAGTCGTCATCACACTGAAGAGGCTGATCACACTGTGGATCTAAGGCATGAAGGACCATCTGGTGTTGTTATTCCTGGTCCTATTCCCGATTATCTTCTGACGGATAAAATTAAAGCTTCTGCTGATTACAAACTACTGCTACTAGAAATCAAGAAGCTAAAAGCAAGCCTTCAGACAGGAGAAGACTCGTCTACTACGGTCAAGAGTAAAGGTAAACGCAAGCAACCAGCTGCTTTATCTGAACCCGAAACCAAGAAGAAGAAGACTGAGGCTAAGAAAGGAAAGAGTAAGGCTGATGAGTTAGTTCTCCACGATGAAGAAGATGTTGATGATCCTACTCTTGACAAGGCTGAGAGAAAATTAATGAAGATAGCTATTGAAAATAGTAGGAGGGACACGGGCGGTAGTGGTTCAGGTGCACAGATAAATATTGAAGAAGAGTACGAGGAGCCAGAGGATATTGATGAGTTTGGATCACCTGAACGGTATTCTACTTCGAAGGAGACATCCATCCCTGTTTCAGCAAGTGTTGAAAAGGAGTCCGGTGCTCCTACAATCATGGTACCTACTCAGCCTTTAGTAACTCAACCTCCACCAATACAACCCTTACCAACCCGACCGGTGCCAACACCATTTCTTCCACCTCCAATAACTTCCATCCTAAGTACTGTAGTCACAACCGAGCCTCTTCAACCAACCCTGAGCAGCTCTGCATCATCTTCAATGGCTGCATTTGTAATGGCAGAACTCTTGGATAAACATACGGATAATCAAAGAAAAGAGATGGATAATCTTCGCCAAGAGCTACTTAGACGAGTTCACAGTGAAGAAGCATCTAAGAAAGCCCAAGAAGAGATGCTAGCTAAGTTCGCTGCAGAGATGGAGTTGACACGTAAAGCTCATGCAGAAGAACTAGCTCAGGTCAAACAGGCTGAAGCTGATAAGTATGCAGCACGAATCACGAGACTTCAAGCTATGAAGGATAAATACAAGGAGCAGAAAGAAACACTTGAAGCTTTTGTTGAAGAGAGAGTGAAAGAATCCGTTGAGTCCCTTATGCCAAAATTGCGTGATGAGTTGAAGACACTCGCGGCTGATAACTTGATGATTAAGTCATCCAATCCTTCTGAATCCGCCTACAAAATTGCTTATGACTTAACGGATTTTGAACTAAAGAAGATCCTCAAAGCTCGTATGAGGGAAGTTGGATCTTTTGATAAGTCCAAAGTTCAGCGAACACTCTACAAGTCACTAAATGATGCTATCATGGAGGATGATCGGTTATTTAAAATGTTTGGAAGTGTGGTACCTTACCACATTCTGCCTGAGGAGGAAAAGGAAGATAGTGAACAAGAAGAGGGTGACGGTGAAGAAGAAGAAGAAGAAGAAGAAGAAGAAGATGATGATGGTGACGATGATGGTGATGATGATGATGGTGATGATGGTGATGATGGTGGTGATGGAAATGAGGAGAGTTCTAAGGGAAGCAACGAGGATGACGATGAGGATGGTGATGGTAAACAGCCTGAAACGGGGGACAAGGTTGCCAGCACAAATAAACCATCTAAGTCTGGTACCAAGTCTCAAAAAGATGCTGCGCAGAAGGAAAAATCCACCTCAACGGAATCAAGACGATCTAAGTGGCGCCATGATGTGAATGCTACTACGACATCATCGATTCCCGGTACATCTATTGATGTGTCTATACTTGTTACCACTAACCCTGTTAGTTCTTTTGTTGCTCCTGTGATTGCAGAATCAGTAACTGAACCTGAAGCTGCACAACACTCGCCTGTTCATGACACCGCCGACATGCCTGAATTAGAACCAGCAAGTGTTCATGTCTCTACTCCTCTGCAACAAGAACCACAACCTACTGTTCCCGACTCAAGCACACGGGACTGGGCGGACACATTGGAGATTGATGAAACTGCACCGCCACAAGCTTGGATCACAGCAGTTGCTCAATATGATCCAATCACAGACGCTGACAGAGATGTTCTATTTCTCCGTATCCGTAGTCCAATAGACTTGTGTGCATTTCTGGCTCATGAGTATAAGTCTTCGGTCACTCCGTCTTTGGTGAAGAGAGCGCTAAAGGATAAGAGAATTCGCGCCAAAACCAGGTTAAGCCGCATGGAGTACGAGTATTATGCTGACGAGGTCCTGAAAGCTCTTAACACCGTTCAAAGGCCAGGCCTCCATGAATCAGAAAGAGCTCCACCTCCACTTGATCCCTCTCAAGATAATCAAATTGCTCTTGACTTCTTTGTCACCTATGATCTTGAGTATCTTCTGAAGGGGTCATCCAAGTACGCAACCTCCCTGACCTTGTTGAAAGCAGCTAATTGGGGGACAATACCCTGGATCGAGGAAAAGGTAAACCGACTCTGGGTCCCAAAGGTAAATCGTAATTATGATATGTATGTTGTTATAGGTGCATCTCATTGGGACGAACGAGTCCGAAGGGCGTACAGAGGTTGCTGCTTAGCCAATTCAGGAAGTCGTGTTAGATCCGATATTCGCATCTCCAGTATTTTAGGGTTGAAAACTGAAGCCAAGAATGGCTATTATCATGTGACGGAGATTCACCTAAAAAGGGAGGATGACAGAGAATACACAATCCAGCAGGGAGATTTTTCTATCATTCGCCTTGAGGATATCGAAGACATGTTGCTTATGATGACCCGGGATCAACTCACCCATATTGCTCGTGAAGACATCATTGCCTTGAATACAGCACTTTTCATGTTCACACGAAGCGTTGTTATCAAGACGAGTTGAAGATCTTCAATTGGGAGTCGAAAGCTACCAAAGGAAGCTTAACCTCACCCGTCCAATGAACCAAGTTCAACCTCAACATGTCACAAGATGTCCCTATACCGGCATTTCTGTTCCGAGTTACGGGATTTTCTACTTGAACAGTCGTGGGATAATGAAGTTTATGAGGGTAGGTGAGCTTTATAAGTACAGTGATGGGACTCTCATTTACGTCAGAGGAAAATTGGAGCATCTTAATTCTGGTGGGTCTTTACCAGAGATGACTGAGGACTGGCATCCGGGTTATCGGCAAATGGCGAAGTATGTGATCAAGAAGATTGATCAAAAGCTCCGGGAACGTAGACTGATGAGGAGCTTAGAAAGGTTCGTTGGTGGTAGACCATATGGAGTGCACCACAAGTTACTGCAACGATCCATCTAATGGATCGTACATTTCAGGTCTACTCTATACTGGTTTTTAATTGTGAATATGTAAATTTGTGAATATTGTGCTTTTACGGCTTGATGTAGTGTTAAGGTATGATAATTTTTCAAGAATTTCTCACGAGATTCTAAATCTTTCAAAATATATCATACTAAAGCACTACAATTATCCCTTATTAATTTAAGGGGGAGCATTAACATGTTCTATGGCCAAACATCGATTTCATTTTTACCCAAAGACCGGTTAATCCATTCAATATCCCAAATATTAATGGTTAACATTTTGGATAAGGGGGGAAAATGGGATTAAGGAGACTTAAATGATACTTGGCTAAAAGATGAAAAAGACTTAACGATAATCCAACTTAATATGTGTAAAGCACGTGTTAAGGGGGAGCGTTTTTGATGAACAAAACACCTAAGGTACAAAACTTTTGATTTCAATATCACAAGTACCTTAAGTGATTTTCAAGGATTTTTCATGGTGGCTATACTTTCCCAAAACACGCTTAATTCACGACGAATGTGGTGACAAAAGGGTGGTAGGAATAGGTTTAGTCCAATGATTCATCAGAGCCGATGGAATCTTCCCAAGGACAATTCCCTAGATAGAATTAGAAGTCCTAGGAAAGTTGGAGAAAGATTGTGAACGTAGCTGAATGCCGACCAAGTACTTAAGCTAGCACTGGAACAATCACAACAAGGTGCTAGTTATGACGTATTGGTAAGCATTGAAGGGGTTGAAGAATGAAAAAGAATTGTAAAGATAAAGGGTGTAAAGAAAGAAGCCCTCCTTACAACTTTAGGCAGAAACCGGGTCAATACATATGCTATTGAGATCATTTTTGTTAATGATTCTCGATATTGAAGAAAGAAATCATGGACCCAGTGATGCAATGCACAACCCTTCCCAGCTAACTCAGATATCTCTCAAAAGGTATTTGTTTTAATCACACGGAGATCAACACGTTATCTATTGGTTTATTCACTCCGAATAGACTGATATTGAAAAGGTGGCACTCCTCTCCAGCCATTGCTCACTAAATCAAAACGCACTATCGATTCTAGAGCCAAGAGATCATCAAAAGTCTCATTAGGACACTTTCTATTTATTCCTTGCTTTCTCACACACTGTGAAAAGTAAGAGATTTTTATGAGTCCTACGCAGTATTCTTGTAATATTGCCAGAACATCCGAGTAATACGCAAGTATTACAATGAAGATGGAAATCCTACTTGAGCCAACATCAAACAAGCTCATGGTAGGTTACACGTGCGGTTCTTTAAGAACCAATCTTGTGAAAAACTGGAAAGAAACAGTAGTTTAATTCTTAATTGAACTTAAACTCGTTCTAGGCCTCTACGCATTATCATATGATCTTGCCAGAACACTCAGAGTGATTCTTTATTGATCACAGTGACGAGTGGAAATCCTTCTAGTGTTAACATCAAACAACACTTGGTAGGTGACGTGCAAGATTCTTTATGAATTGAGCTCGTGATAACTGGAAAGCAACGATGGTGAAAATCTTAATTGAAATTCACTTGTTCCAGGTTTCATGAATTGACGGCTTCAATCATAAGAATTTTTAATCCAAATGATTCACTCTTTATGTTCGTAGTCAGCTTTGGATGGTCGAATAAAGAGAACGGGTTTACCAGCGAAATCCTATCAGGAAGTTACTTAATTGAAACTATCCGTCACGGGTACGATATCTAATATCGTCCAACGGTCTTCATCGACCGGAGGTAAAATGCTACCGAATTAGAATAAAATGTCAAAGCCATTTTATTCGTGTCGTTGCTGTGTACCTGTTAAAGACGGTGGCGTTGCTGTGTACCTGTTGAAGACGGTGGCGTTGCTGTGTACCAGTTGAAGACGGTGGCATTACGGTGTACCTGCTGAAGTCGTTCCCACATGCTTATGTTTTTCTGCATCAAAGTTCAGCAGAATTCAAGAAAGTGCAAAATGAAGTCTTCCGCTGTACCAAACTCTGAAGCTTTCGAGAATTCAACAAAAAGACATAAGTGTGTGGAACATGGAGTCACGAGGAGGAAAGATTCATAAGAAGGCAAAGATCGCATGTGAAAGGCCAAAAGAACAATGCTCTCAAGCCAAAGCCTAAAAGATCAAACCAACATATTCATAACAAAAAGAAAGAAGAAAAGACTACGAGCTGAAGAACGAAGACTTAGTATAGTATGCTAGGTTTAGAACTTTGTAACGTGGAGTGACCTCCCTTAGGGGGAGATTGTTAGAAATACGTTTTTAACGTATATTAGAAGTATCGGTCACTCCACAATATTATTTATGTTGTAATAGCTCGTAGTTAATGTTGCTTATTAAGTTAAGTAAGAAACCGACCCATGGGCTTGTCATGGGTCGGCCCAAGCCCAATAGTGGCTAGGATATAAATACCCCTTTCCACCATGGAAAGGGGTTGGTTGTTGACATTCCATTTTCATCATTTAATGAAAAACACATAGTTTCTCTCTCACTTTCTCTCACTAGTTTCTCTCTCTAGGAATCTTCAACCCACTTCATAGATTAACAAGATTATCAATATTCTACATTGGTGATCATTTGTATATATTGTTTATATTTTTATCCACAAAAGCAAAATACAAAAATATAAAACAATATAAAAACCATAAAAATTGAAAAATTCATAAAAATCCAAAAAAAATTTACGTTATTTTCAAAGGTATGTCTTTTGGTACGATAATATTTACAGTCTTAGAAATGTTGATTAATATTGACACGGCGCCATAAATAGAGTTCGTACAAAAGTTGTAAATATTTCATAAAACATGCCTATATGGCTTGTAGTTATTTCTGACTACAACCCGGTTTTAATATTAAAGCCAAGTATTTCTTATGAAAGGTTTGGCTCACAACGGGAATTAATTTCTCGGGCAAGGTTTACTTTAAAACCTTGTAAAGGATCAAGTTTACTTTATAACTTGGTCTAACACAAATCTATGTACGTTTCAGTGCATTTATTTGTTAAAACAAGAGAAGTCTTGTTTTTATGAAGCTATCATCTCTATAACCATAGCAATCTACAATTGGTATCTACATACTCGACGATGCGACTACTCAAACGACGACTACAACTCTTTCAATAGAACACGGGTCAACATTTGACTGGGAGCAATTGTCAAGCATTCAGAATCTTCGATGCCGAAAGTTCCATGTTCAGAAGTTGGTGTCAAGACAACAATACGAATCGTACACGTGGTGTCAAGAGATGAATTTAGACGTGACGAGGCGACCAACATATGCTGACAAGAACCATTTGATCTTATCATATGATGTTTTCATCTATCAGGTCCAACCTTGTCAATTCTTTTCTAATATGGTGAATATGTGATCATGTTTCAAATCGGTATCATATCTCATACATTTGATATCATGAAGATAAAACGGACTCACATTTTTCTTCCCAAAACCGTTGTTAAAACTTCATTAAATCAATTGATATTAAAAACATCGATTGGGTTAATATTTTAATATGGGGGAGAAAATGTGATTTAATATGGGAAATTATCACAAATGGCTTGACTTAATGTGCTGGCTCTTCCCGACATATGTGAAATGTTTTCGAATATCGTGGCATATGTTAAGGGGGAGCAAAACGGATTTGCATATCAAAATGGATTTCATGGTGATGTATACTTACCCACTACCCATTTATTTCACGACGATGAAGATTGTGGTGACATAAGGATGGTAGGATAGGTTAAGTCCTTTGATTCTTCCAGAACCGGAGGAATCTTCCCAAGGACATTCCATAGCAAGAAATAGTAGTCCTAAGGAAAGATGGAGAAAGATTGTGAACGTAGCTGAATGCCGACTAAGTACTTAAGTTAGCACTGGAACAATCACAACAAGGTGCTAGTTATGACGTATTGGTAAGCATTGAAGGGGTTGAAGAATGAAAAAGAATTATAAAGATAAAGGGTGTAAAGAAAGAAGCCCTCCTTACAACCTTGGGCAGAAACCAGGTCAATACATATGCTATTGAGATCATTTTTAATGATTCTTGATATTGAAGATAGACATCATGGACCCAGTGATGCAATGCACAACCCATCCCAGCTAATTCAGATATCTCTTAAAAGATTTTTGTTTTAACCACACGGAGACAACACGTTATCTATCGATTTATTCACTCCGAATAAATAGGTATTGAATTGGTGGTACTCCTCTCCAGCCTCCGATCAATAAAATCCAAAATGCACGATAGAGTCTAGAGCCATTTGAGATCATCAAATATCTCATTAGGACACACTTTCATAATTCTTTGATTCTTCACACACTGTGAAAAGTAAGAAAGATATTAAGAGTCCTACGCAAAATCTTCATGATCTTGCCTGAACATCTGAGTAATACGAAAGTATTTACAATGAAGATGGAAATCCTTCTTGAGCGAATATTAAAAAGCTCATGGTAGGTGACTTGTGCGATTCTTTATGAATCAAACTTGTGATAACTAGAAAGCAACAGCTGTTTTATTCTTAATTGAATTTAAACACGTTCCAGGCCTCTACGCAATATCTTAGTGATCTTGCCCAAACATTCAGAGTGATACCTTAGTGTTCACAGTGATGAGTGGAAATCCTTCTAGTGTCAACCTCTAACAACGATGGTGCGATTCTTTAATGAATCACACTTGTTCCAGGAATCAGAATTGACGGCTTCAATCATGCGGATAATTTTATCCAAATGATTCACTCTTTACGTTCGCAGTCAGCTTTGGACGGTCGAGTAAAGAGAACGGGTTTACCCACGAAATCTGGTCAAGGAGATTTTTAATTAAATCTACCTGACACAAGTACGATATTTTATATCGTCCAACGGTCATCACCGACCGGAGGTAAAATGCTACGAATTAGAATGAAATGTTCAAAGCCATTTTGTTCGTGTCTACTTATGTTGCGGCATTTGAAGACGGTGGTGTTCCGGGATCTAAGAAGAAGTCGTCCCCGCATGCTTATACTTTATGCACTTAATACCTCATCTAATTCAAGAAAGCCTAAAAGTTATGTATTCCGCTGTATCGAACTCTGAAGCTTTCAATAATTACGAAGGTATAAGTATGTGGGACATGAAGTCACGAAGAGGCGAAGATCACAAGTGATGGATGCACAAGATCAAGGCAAGATATTAATGCTCAAGATTAATATCAATGATCACATCAGCATGTTCACCAAAAAAAAAGAAAGACGAAGACTACGAGCTTAAGACAAGCATAGTATGCTAGGTTTATTTTATTATTGTAACTTGGGTAACGCCCTTGTTTGGAGTGACCTCCCTTAGGGGGAGATTGTTGGCAATACGTTTTTACGTATTTAGGAAGATTCGGTCACTCCGAAAATATATTAAGTAGTAGCTCGTAGTCTAGATATCTTTATTAAACAAACAAGGCCAAGCCTAGCCTAAAACATGTGTAGGCCGGCCTAATATTGTAAGCCCAAGCCCATCACAAGGCTTGGGTATATAAACCCTCTCCTTTGATGGAGAGGTTGGTGATTTCATTTTAAATAACATATAGTTCTTAAACTTTCTCTCTCTAGAAGTGTGAAATCATCTATCTTTCTCTCTCTAAAACATAAGCAAGATTTACATATCCTACATGGTGTACTTGCCGTCAGAACATGAAAGGAACTACGGCTGAGCATAACGCCACGTGAACAGATATAAAGCATGATAAGAAATACTGAAATGAAGTAGATGATAAAATACTAGAGCTGTAAGACTGATAAGTAAAGTTGCAGCGGAAATTTGTGTATAATCTGAAAAGTCTGATTTATAAATAATAAAGATGAACTGTCGTCTGTTAATTTTGAAAACATGCATTTACTGTATTTTAATTGCCAAGATCTTATATAGGTCATGTGCTGTAACAACTGTTGCATGAATAACTGGAGGGGTGACCTCGTCATGTTGTAGAGGGGTGACCTCTAAATAATGTGCTGGGTGGAGGGATCAACTCTAATGTGAAGGATGTAGAGGACGCACCACATTCACCTGATAACTGTAAACTAATAGCCTAGGATGCATCCAAATGCCCCACTGATAATACTAATAAAATGGCCAAGCTGAACTGAATGGGACGCTGCGGGATATCACTCTCCCGCAGGTGAGTCATGACACCGGTTCCTCAAGTGTCATGGTTACGGTACCTCCGTAACTAGTACATATAACTGGTCATGCTTGTATATAAAGTTCAGGCAATATCTTATTTATTAAAATAATTATTGATAATTTATATCATATACTGGGGAAAACATTTGGCTGCAGATCGTAAATCCTAATCATGAATAGGAAAGAAGTCCTTACTGAAGGGACGGAAAATCCGTACCTCGAACGCATGTCATACTCACATCTGCTAGGAATGGTCGAACTATGTTCACTTCAATTTGATCTATAGAATCACATAATCGGTATCAATATTAAATGTTTATTTCATTAATCAACTTTTCTAATAGATGTGTAAACCTACGATTCATTTTTAATCTAAATGTACATCATCATTTGAGAAAACATTGGAACATCATCAATTTAATTTGTAAGTATTCATATAGATCAGTGATCATATATGTAAAATAGCCTTTCAAAATTTCATTAGACAATGTAGATGACGAAGCCATATATATTTCTACTCCTATGCATGGTTTTCCATCCATTGTTTCATCTAGGTATGACGATTTGCAATGAAAAAAAAAACAAAATTCAAATTCATAACTTTTCGATTGATTCTTCTTATCATCATTAAGCTATTCTTTTCTTCTTGATCAAAAGGTTTTTAATCCAATTTGTTGTACTAGATTTCAAACAAAACTACATGCTTATAGTTTCTTACTGATGTGAGTCCTTGGTTTGTCTTATAAGAATTAGCATAAACTGATTAGTTATCCAACAATAAAACATATATGATTAATGCATAAGACTACCTCACAAGTATATAACGATTTGAGATTTATCTTGGTAATAACGAGGACATGCAGCAAGGAAACGAAACAAGCACGGTCACTAACTCAACACAACACATACAAAGATTCAGTAAAACTGACGAGAAACTTGGACCCAAGCACCATGATCGAATGCAATCTGAACCAAAAACGAGAACTCGAACCTCGAATGCGCGATAACAAAACCTCTTATCCGCATATAAACTAGCCGGATCACCCATCCCCATCGACTAGTAGCTGCAAATACGAACATGTCTTGATCCGCAACGAAAGCTTAACTTAAGCACGAACCGCAAGCTTGTGTGTGATAAATCTAACATTTTCAGGTAGTTAAATATTTTCTCGTATAATATTTTGAAACTTATTTTTGTGTTGGTTGACGAACTCACAATTTACAGATTTAAATTTGGGCTTACGTGCATAATTTGGCGTCTTTTACGACTAAACCGGAAACCTTAGGATTACGTATTTACGTTTTTGAACTCCGTTTTTGATGAGACAATTTTTATTGGATTCGCTTTGTGACGGTGATTCATAATTTATAAAAAACGTTTTTCGTAAAACAACCCGAGGGCACGTAAATCGAGAAAACTAGAATCGAGAAATACCCGTAAACTAGTGAGATGGGACAAAACACTTTGCCCCATCCCACTAGCTTATATGGGACGACAAGAAGACACCACCACACTTAGGTGGGACAAGTTTTAGCTAAGCTTGCACAAGTGTAAGCTTATGCTTACACTTTAAGCTAACCCTTCCACCAACTTAACAAAACTAACAAATGGTTTTCACTTCTACCATTTCATCCATGCAATCCACCCCAAAAACTCTCTCTACTCCACCCTTGTGCCGTCCCACATCAAGCAACAAACACCATTCTTGATCTTTTCTAGCTACAAACCACATGTTTACTAGTCCTATTAAGGTGTTTCCTTGAAGCCTTGATCATTTGGTGGCCATATAAACAACTTTGGAGGTGATTTGCTTGTGTCCTAGGGCTGATTTTCCAACATATGTTCTTGATATTTGATGGTCTTGGAGATACTTGTTGTGTTCATCAAGTTCTTGCCCTCCTAAAACAAGAAATCCACTTGGATTGGTAAAGAAGATCATCCTCTACATTTTTCTCTTATTATTTTGTAAAGAACAAATGTATTTTCTTTTATTTTGTATATGTATATGATGTATATATGATGATAAAAATGTTGTGTGGGGATCAAGTGTTGATAAACATGCTTAAAAATGATGATAACCATAAGAAATGAAGCTAAAATCATGACTAATTAGTTGGCTGTATAAAAACAGTAGATAACTAAATGATGAACTGATAAAAATGCATGGTTTGATCTATTTACAGTAAGTAGGCGATGTTATACACATGTGAGAGTTGGCCATGCAATGGAATCAAAATAATGAGTGAGATATGATCAAAACAAGTTAGGTGGTACAATCTGAATAAGCAGTTTTGTAGGAACTGTTAAGGCAACTTAGACTCAAAATGGGAAGTAGCTATAGCTAAGTTATATTTAGCACATATTATGAAGAAGTTGTCATCCAAAAATGAGCTTCTAAGTCATTGTAGAACTCTAGATATGATAAAAATGGTGAATATGAAGTTAAAAATTATATTTTAGAAATAATGTTTATTATTATTATATAAGCACTCACTTTATAATGTATAAAATGTAAAATACAAACCCACTAACTTATAAAACCTATTTATATAAATGTATAAAAGGTTAATTAAATGGTTAAATCATATAAATGGTGGTAAAAATAATATTTGTAAGTAATAAAAACTATAAACTTGATTTTTACGACTTTTTCGGCTATCGCCGTGAAATTAACGTTTTTCATCAAATAAAACTTAGACGACCAAACCCGTCTAATGTAAAGTTTATAAAAGTTGTATACTGATGTATAAGTAACTAAGCCAAGTAAAAACCGATAAAACCCGAACTATAAGAATTACGGACATTTACGAGCTAACTAAACCTATTAGACTAATAATTGGACTTAATAAGATAAATACTTGTAAAAAGAATTATTTGGGCTTAACCCCTTTGGGCCCAACATGAAAGATATATATACTGATCATATAGGTATAAAATGGGTAAAAACAAGTTAAAGAACTTATAAAAGACTTAATGAACTTAAATTAGGTAAAATCGATAAAACTAGCTAACTAGTAAGACGATACTAAAACGGAAACGCTAAAATGAGTAAATGAGGATTTATAAACCCACTTGATCATCATCATATGTACAAAAATCATATATATGTATATTGTTATTTTGATAAAAGTCATTGGACCGAGTCTAAGACCGATTATTATTTATATAGGTTTCCGTGACTGAAGCACGCCCGTAGCCGATAATCCGCCTTTCATTAACAACGTGAGTTCATAGCCTCGCACTCTTTTAAATTTTTTATAAAATGATTTGTAAACCCGCGAGGGAGATAACATGCTAGATTTTTATAAAAATAGAACACAAGTAGTCCCGATTGTATACTAAATGATATGGACCCGAATGATGCTATGACCCTATATTCAAGACTAAAAGGATTATTAGTAGTTAGGTTATGTCACTTAAAGTCCCATTAGCATGAATTGTGAACTACCGGGATTTGGTAGACGCTTATGCATTTGATAGTACTATTTGGGGACGATCACCCCAGTTCGCGCCTTGACGGTTGATCCCCGTCGTACCACATTGATTGGTAAGCGAATTTATGTATGAGAAGATTCCATAGCGTGATTTTTGTGACGACACGCTAACTTAGATGGGCAAATTGTTTGTCGGGTTCGCGGCCCGCTGTTTTCACAGTAAGGTAACAATGTCATGCGGCTAATAATAATCCTATAATCTATAATCTATACGACATGTATAATCTAAATAAACGATAACGACGCTATTACGATGAATATATTACCTATCATGGTAATATAGAGACTACGGTCTCCTGGACGGTTTCAGATTTATGCTTGATTTATATATTGCCTGACTAGCAATATGTGGACTTACTTCCGATATTATACTTGTGTTCTGATTTTAAATGATTGTAAATGATTGTTTTATATAACGGTTTTCATTAAACTCTATGAATTCACTCGGCATTCGCTGATATGATTTTTGCATGTTTTCTATCTCAGGTGCTTGAAGGTAATCCGGATGGAGATCGACTCTGATGGCCCACACTTAATATTAAAAATGTTCATTCGATCTGTGTTTTGTAAACTTAATGACCTGTATAATTTGGGACCTGTTGTACACTTTTAAACCTTTTTATCGAATGAATGTTTGCTAAACCTTGTACAACCATTTTTATGTGTTGTCTATGATTGGAGTTATTGTGCTATCCCGTAACACTCTGAAAGACCCTTCCGCTGTACCGATACGAAAAATGAGAGTGTTACAGTTTGGTACCAGAGCTCTCGTTGTAGAGAACAAAAGATTTTAAAAACCAAGGTTTTGAACAAAACTTTTCAAAATCTTTTGACAATGAACATTTGAGAAAATATTTGAAAAATCTTTTGACTAAAACGGTGCCAGAGATCTCCGACGTTACCAACAAGCCCTATTGAGAAGATATATATTTTGATATATATAATTTAATTTATATATATGTATATATCGTGATTTCATTATGTAATTGTTTAACTAGTATGTTATCCTAATACGAGATAAATATATATAAATGCAGATTGTCATGGCTGACCCTAATATTCCTGTAGAAAACCATGCTATTCCCGAACCTAATATAGAAGATGATCCTTATTTAGACTTAGTAGATTTTGATATTGATGACGAGGAGGAACCATTTGAGGATCCCGAGCCCGAGTTAGGACTAGGAGATCAGATTGCCCCTCAGGTTGACTTAGTAGAGAATGTGGATATTGAGAATGTGGGTAATGAGGACGTGGATATTGAGAATGCTGATATTGAGAACGATGATGAGATTGGGTTAGATGAGTTAGATGACGAGATTGACGACGAGGATGTCGAGGAGGACGTAGGTATAGATGTTGAGGTTGATGACGATGAGGAAGCTGAGCTTATATATCCGTATGATGTTCCAGAGGGCGAGCCTTTGCCCCCACCAGTTTGTTTGTCTGATTCCGAGGATGAGTTACCTAGGGACGAAATGTCTGAATCGTCTGAATCTGATTCTGAATCAGAGGAGGATGAGGATGACGATGCACCTGACGGTACCGATGGTATTGCTACTCGTAGACGTGAGATAGGAGAGTCGTCTAGTACTCGAGAGGCTACTCATATTGATGGTCTTGCACCATGGGCCTTGAGACGTGATCTAGATGCTTCCCGTGTTAAGAGTTGTGTGACAGAGGTTGGATTAGGTGTTGTTCAGACTCGGGTTGCTTATTTGGAGTCGAAGGCAAAGATTGGCGAGAAAGAGCGAGAATTGCTTAGTTTGGATTTGAGTGATGTAGAACGTGGTTTGAATGAGGCTTTTAGGAGGTTATCGGTGTTGGAAAGTGGTGAGTATGCTGTTATGAAGAGAAAGGTGAATTCTATGGAGATTCAGTTGAGTGTGACTCGTGCGATGCGTGAGAAAGCTGAAAAGGAGTTGAATATATCTGTGGGTTAGAACAATAGATTTTATGCCGACATGGTTGAAAGAGGAGTAATCCGTAAGCGCCCAGCTGAAGATGTGTCTAGTGATCGTCCGACGAAGATTCAGAAGACGATGGATGATGGACCATCTGGCGGTTCTCAGTAGACCAGTCTGTGTTTAGTAGTGACCTTTATATCTTTTGTGCTTTTGTAGCTTTGACTGAACCGACTTGTTAGTAATAGAATTGGCACGAATTTTGAGTGTATATAGTGTTAGAACTTTGATATGGATGTACTAAGACAATACTTTGTTTCAAATCGAATGAAATATGTATCTTGTCTTGAATTCCATATTGTGCCTTATTTGTATCTTGATTATGAATTTGATCCATATTATGTGAATCCTTTGTTGGATGAATGCTTAATACTTTGAAATTGTGAAATTATAGAACTATGCCGCCCAAGAAGGCTGTGACTGAGGATGATGTACGTAGTATTATTACGGAGCAAGTTACCGCATCTATGACTGAATTTATGGCAAATGCTAGGAATGAAGCTGGCGGTAGTGGAGTTGGCGGTAGTGGAGCTGGCGGTAGTGGAGCTGGCGGTAGTGGAGCTGGCGGTAGTGGAGCTGGCGGTAGTGGAGCTGGCGGTAGTGGAGCTGGCGGTAGTGGAATTGGCGGTACTAATGTGAATGTGAATGCTAATAATGTGAATGCTAATGCTGGAGGAAATGTAGGAGGACTTGGAACGAATGCACCTGAAGTTGGTGGCTGTACTTATGTGACGTTCATGAAGTGTGAACCTCTACCTTTTAATGGAACTGAAGGTGCTGTAGGATTAAGCCAGTGGATCGAGAAGATTGAATCAGTGTTTAGGATTAGTAAGTGTAAGGAGGAAGATAAGGTGACTTTTGCTATGGCTACTCTTAAAGGTCGTGCGTTGACTTGGTGGAACGGGAGAATTGCTTTCATGGGTCTTGATGCTGCTAATGCTACTCCTTGGGCTAAAATTAAGAAGTGGATGACTTTGGAGTTTTGTCCTCGTAGTGTGATCATTAGGTTAGAACAAGAGTTGATTCATTTGAGAATGAAAGGTGTGGACATTGATAGTTACACGAATCGATTCCATGAGTTGGCCTTGCTATGTCCTCGATTGGTTGAACCCGAAGAGATCCGAATTGAGCAATATGTGAAAGGGTTGACCAGGAATATCCAGGGGGACGTGACATCATCGAAACCACTGACCATTGATGATGCTGTTCGAATGGCTTACCAACTCATTGGACAGATAATTCAGGATAAGGAAGATGAAGCCCGTGTTGGTGAGAAAAGAAAGGGAGACGGTGAGCGTGTAGATAGAGGTGATTATAGGAAGAATTTCAATCGCCATCAGAACAAGAGAAAGGGGAATGAAAATGCTATTACCAACAATGCACCGCGCAACGATGATAGATGTCCTAAGTGTGGCAACAAGAGGCATCCTGGCGACTGCTGGAAGTGCCGAAATTGCGGAAAGCTTGGACACAAGGTTAAAAGGTGTAAGAAGGGAACGATTTGCTTCAACTGTAATGAAGAAGGTCATAGGAAATCAGAATGCCCCAAGTTGAAAGCGATTGTACCTGGAAGAAACCCCCAGGGTGGTATCTACCAACTTGGAACAATTGAGGTGAAGAAAGAGGATCCGAATGTCGTTACCGGTACGTTTTTACTCAACAATCATTATGCTGTTGCTTTATTCGATTCGGGTGCCGATAGGAGCTTTGTATCCACTAAATTTAGTGCCCTTATTGATATTGAACCTGTTGAGATAAGTACCAGTTACGAGGTGGAATTGGCTGATGGTAAATTAGTGAAAACTAATAAGCTATTAGAAGGATGCTCTCTAAATCTCTTGAACCATTCCTTTCTGATTGATTTGATGTTGATAGAATTAGGTAGTTTCGATGTTATTATTGGTATGGATTGGTTGTCGTTGAATAATGCTACTATTTTATGTGGAGAGAAGAAGGTTAAGATTCCTCTTAGGAATAGGACGTTAGTAATTGATGGTAGTCGAGGTGAATCCCCTTTGAAAATCGTTTCATGTATTAAAGTCCAAAAGTACATCAGGAACGGTTGTGAGTTATTTTTAGCTCAAGTGACTGGGAATGAGTCTAGGGAGAAACGATTGGAAGATGTACCTATTATTTGTGAATTTCCTGAGGTATTTCCTAAAGATTTACCAGGACTTCCACCGATAAGGCAAGTAGAGTTTCGAATCGATTTAATTCCTGGTGTTGCATCGGTGGCACGTGCGCCTTACCGATTAGCCCCTTCTGAATTAAAGGAGTTATCTGAGCAACTTAAAGAGTTGTCTGATAAAGGTTTTATTCGACCGAGCTCGTCGCCTTGGGGAGCTCCAGTCTTGTTCGTTAAGAAGAAGGATGGATCTTTTCGTATGTGCATTGATTATAGGGAACTGAATAAGTTGACAATTAAGAATCGATATCCTTTACCTAGGATTGATGATTTGTTTGATCAACTGCAAGGATCTAGTGTGTATTCTAAGATAGATTTGCGGTCAGGATATCACCAACTTCACGTCCGTGAAGAAGATATTCCTATAACTGCATTTAGAACTCGTTATGGACACTATGAAATTCAAGTAATGCCATTTGGGTTAACTAACGCACCTGCGGTTTTCATGGATTTAATGAATCGAGTGTGCAAGCCCTACTTGGATAAATTTGTGATTGTGTTTATTGACGATATTCTAATCTATTCTAAGAATGAAGATGAACATAGAGAACATTTGAGGATTGTTTTGAAGTTGTTGAAGGATGAAAGGTTGTATGCTAAGTTTTCGAAGTGTGATTTCTGGTTAGATTCTGTGCAATTTCTTGGTCATGTGATTAACAAAGATGGAATTCATGTTGATCCTGCAAAGGTTGAAGCTATTAAGAATTGGTCTGCACCGTCAACGCCAACGGAAGTGCGACAGTTCTTAGGATTGGCTGGCTATTATAGGCGATTCATTAAAGAATTTTCTTTGATAGCTAAACCCTTGACTAAGCTTACTCAGAAGAATAAACCTTTTCGTTTGGGGAAGTGATGAAGATGGAGCATTTCAGACATTGAAGCAAAAATTATGTAGTGCGCCAATCTTATCATTACCCGAAGGGAGTGAAGATTTCGTAGTGTATTGTGATGCATCTCTTAGAGGTTATGGAGCTGTTTTGATGCAGAGAGAGAAGGTGATAGCTTATGCTTCTAGGCAATTAAGGAAGAATGAGGAGAATTATACTACTCATGATCTTGAGTTAGGAGCTGTGGTCTTTGCTCTCAGGTTGTGGAGACATTATCTGTATGGCACCAAGTGTACGGTATTCACCGATCACAAAAGCCTACAGTATATTCTCGACCAGAAGGAATTGAACATGACGCAACGAAGATGGATAGAGTTGTTAAGTGATTATGATTGTGATATAAAGTATCACCCAGGAAAAGCCAATGTTGTTGCTGATGCGTTGAGTAGGAAAGATAGAGAGCCTATCAGGGTGCGTTCTCTAGTCTTGACCGTGCACAATAATTTGCCTGAGCAAATTAGAAATGCGCAAATAGAAGCTTGTAAGAAGGAGAACTTTGTTAATGAAGGGTTCCGAGGAGAAGGAGATCCTTTAGAGGTTAGAGCTGATGGAGTGAAATGCTTAAGAGGTCGTATGTGGATACCTAAGTTTGGAGGCTTAAGAGATTTGATTATGTTAGAATCCCATAAATCTAAGTATTCCATTCATCCGGGATCTGATAAGATGTACCATGATTTGAAGAAGTTGTACTGGTGGCCGAATATGAAAGCTGACATAGCTATGTATGTTCTTCAATGCTTGACTTGTGCTAGAGTTAAAGCTAAACATCAAAAGCCATCAGGACTACTTCAACAGCCAAAGATTCCTGAATGGAAGTGGGAGCGAATTACAATGGACTTTATCACCAAGCTTCCTAGAACATCATCTGGAAACAATTCGATTTGGGTTATTGTCGATAGACTGACCAAATCAGCACACTTCATTCCGGTTAAGGAGCAGTTCTCACTGGAGAAGCTGACTCGAATATACCTTGATAATGTTGTATGCAAGCATGGAGTGCCTGTATCGATCATTTCAGATCGAGATCCTAGATTCGCATCGAATTTTTGGAAATCTCTCCAAAGATCTTTGGGAACGAATCTCGACATGAGCACTGCTTATCACCCCCAGACTGATGGGCAGAGTGAAAGGACGATACAAACACTTGAAGATATGTTGAGAGCTTGTGTGTTAGACTTTGGTAAGAATTGGGATAAACATTTGTCGTTAGTAGAGTTTTCATATAACAATAGTTACCATTCTAGTATTAAGGCTGCACGGTTTGAAGCTTTGTATGGTAGGAAGTGTAGATCTCCTGTATGTTGGAGTGAAGTTGGGGATACCCAGCTCACGGGACCGGAATTGATCCGGGAGACTACGGAGATGATAGTTCAGATTAAGAAGAGGTTGTTGACTGCCCGTAGTAGACAGAAAAGTTACGCGGATGTGCGGCGGAAGCCAATGGAGTTTGAAGTGGGTGACCGAGTAATGTTGAAAGTATCGCCATGGAAAGGCGTTATAAGATTTGGAAAACGAGGAAAATTGAATCCCCGTTATATTGGACCCTTCAAGATTTTATCTAGAGTAGGTCCGGTGGCTTACAAACTAGAGTTACCCCCAGAACTTCATGGTGTTCACAACACATTCCATGTATCTAATCTGAAGAAATGTCTAGCAGTGAGTGATGAGAAAATTCCGTTAGGTAAGGTTCGAATAGATGGGAAGTTGCATTTTATCGAAGAGCCCGTAGAAGTTATGGACCGTGAGGTAAAGCAACTGAAACAAAGTCGGATACCTATTGTCAAGATCCGATGGAATTCGAAGCATGGACCGGAGTATACTTGGGAACGAGAGGATGAAATGTGGAAGAAATATCCGCACCTCTTCGATTTCAATAAGAAACGGACATCCAAATGAAATGGATCACGAGGACGTTGATCCCTTTTAGGAGGAAAAGCTGTGACAAATTAAACATTTTCAGGTAGTTAAATATTTTCTCGTATAATATTTTGAAACTTATTTTTGTGTTGGTTGACGAACTCACAATTTACGGATTTAAATTTGGGCTTACGTGCATAATTTGGCGTCTTTTACGACTAAACCGGAAACCTTAGGATTACGTATTTACGTTTTTGAACTCCGTTTTTGATGAGACAATTTTTATTGGATTCGTTTTGTGACGGTGATTCATAATTTATAAAAACGTTTTTCGTAAAACGACCCGAGGGCACGCAAATCGAGAAAACTAGAATCAAGAAATACCCGTAAACTAGTGAGATGGGACAAAACACTTTGCCCCATCCCACTAGCTTATATGGGACGGCAAGAAGACACCACCACACTTAGGTGGCACAAGTTTTAGCTAAGCTTGCACAAGTGTAAGCTTATGCTTACACTTTAAGCTAACCCTTCCACCAACTTAACAAAACTAACAAATGGTTTTCACTTCTACCATTTCATCCATGCAATCCACCCCAAAAACTCTCTCTACTCCACCCTTGTGCCGTCCCACATCACGCAACAAACACCATTCTTGATGATTTCTAGCTACAAACCACATGTTTACTAGTCCTATTAAGGTGTTTCCTTGAAGCCTTGATCATTTGGTGGCCATATAAACAACTTTGGAGGTGATTTTCTTGTGTCCTAGGGCTGATTTTCCAACATATGTTCTTGATATTTGATGGTCTTGGAGATACTTGTTGTGTTCATCAAGTTCTTGCCTTCCTAAAACAAGAAATCCACTTGGATTGGTAAAGAAGATCATCCTCTACATTTTTCTCTTATTATTTTGTAAAGAACAAATGTATTTTCTTTTATTTTGTATATGTATATGATGTATATATGATGATAAAAATATTGTGTGGGGATCAAGTGTTGATAAACATGCTTAAAAATGATGATAACCATAAGAAATGAAGCTAAAATCATGACTAATTAGTTGGCTGTATAAAAACAGTAGATAACTAAATGATGAACTGATAAAAATGCATGGTTTGATCTATTTACATTAAGTAGGTGATGTTATACACATGTGAGAGTTGGCCATGCAATGGAATCAAAATAATGAGTGAGATATGATCAAAACAAGTTAGGTGGTACAATCTGAATAAGCAGTTTTGTAGGAACTGTTAAGGCAACTTAGACTCAAAATGGGCAGTAGCTATAACTAAGTTATATTTAGCACATATTATGAAGAAGTTGTCATCCAAAAATGAGCTTCTAAGTCATTGTAGAACTCTAGATATGATAAAAATGGTGAATATGAAGTTAAAAATCAGATTTTGGAAATAATGTTTATTATTATTATATAAGCACTCACTTTATAATGTATAAAATGTAAAATACAAACCCACTAACTTATAAAACTTATTTATATAAATGTATAAAAGGTTAATTAAATGGGTAAATCATATAAATGGTGGTAAAAATAATATTTGTAAGTAATAAAAACTATAAACTTGATTTTTACGACTTTTTCGGCTATCGCCGTGAAATTAACGTTTTTCGTCAAATAAAACTTAGACGACCAAACCCGTCTAATGTAAAGTTTATAAAAGTTGTATACTGATGCATAAGTAACTAAGACAAGTAAAAACCGATAAAACCCGAACTATAAGAATTACGGACATTTACGAGCTAACTAAACCTATTAGACTAATAACTGGACTTAATAAGATAAATACTTGTAAAAAGAATTATTTGGGCTTAACCCATTTGGGCCCAACATGAAAGATATATATACTGATCATATAGGTATAAAATGGGTAAAAACAAGTTAAAGAACTTATAAAAGACTTAATGAACTTAAATTAGGTAAAATCGATAAAACTAGCTAACTAGTAAGACGATACTAAAACGTAAACGCTAAAATGAGTAAATGACGATTTATAAACCCACTTGATCATCATCATATGTACAAAAATTATATATATGTATATTGTTATTTTGATAAAAGTCATTGGACCGAGTCTAAGACCGATTATTATTTATATAGGTTTTCGTGACCGAAGCACGCCCGTAGCCGATAATCCGCCTTTCATTAACAACGTGAGTTCATAGCCTCGCACTCTTTTAAATGTTTTATAAAATGATTTGTAAACCCGCGAGGGAGATAACATGCTAGATTTTTATAAAAATAGAACACAAGTAGTCCCGACTGTATGCTAAATGATATGGACCCGAATGATGCTATGACCCTATATTCAAGACTAAAAGTATTATTAGTAGTTAGGTTATGTCACTTAAAGTCCCATTAGCATGAATTGTGAACTACCGGGATTTGGTAGACGCTTATGCATTTGATAGTACTATTTGGGGACGATCACCCCAGTTCGCGCCTTGACGGTTGATCCCCGTCGTACCACATTGATTGGTAAGCGAATTTATGTATGAGAAGATTCCATAGCGTGATTTTTGTGACGACACGCTAACTTAGATGGGCAAATTGTTTGTCGGGTTCGCGGCCCGCTGTTTTCACAGTAAGGTAACAATGTCATGCGGCTAATAATAATCTTATAATCTATAATCTATACGACATGTATAATCTAAATAAACGATAACGACGCTATTACGATGAATATATTACCTATCATGGTAATATAGAGACTACGGTCTCCTGGACGGTTTCAGATGTATGCTTGATTTATATATTGCCTGACTAGCAATATGTGGACTTACTTCCGATATTATACTTGTGTTCTGATTTTAAATGATTGTAAATGATTGTTTTATATAACGGTTTTCATTAAACTCTATGAATTCACTCGGCATTCGCTGATATGATTTTTGCATGTTTTCTATCTCAGGTGCTTGAAGGTAATCCGGATGGAGATCGACTCTGATGGCCCACACTTAATATTAAAAATGTTCATTCGATCTGTGTTTTGTAAACTTAATGACCTGTATAATTTGGGACCTGTTGTACACTTTTAAACCTTTTTATCGAATGAATGTTTGCTAAACCTTGTACAACCATTTTTATGTGTTGTCTATGATTGGAGTTATTGTGCTATCCTGTAACACTCTGAAAGACCCTTCCGCTGTACCGATACGAAAAATGAGAGTGTTACATTGTGTAGGAGAAGATATGACAAAAACTAGTGCACCACTCGAACTTGAGAGATGCGTTGATCGATTGCGAATAGAGAGGACCCCATCCCATTCGAACATGAAAAAATATTAAGAACTAAACCAAGGCATACGTAGACTTTAGATTTGCCAATCCCTTCCATTTTTTTAGTAGTCCTGGTGAGATTTTTGGTCGCCATGTTTATCAAGAATGATCAAGTATCTAACTGAATGTCATGGGCCCTACAACAGCGTTTTGGATAGACACATTCCGACGTGAGTAACAGCATTTGACCAAACCTTAAGCAAAATGTGTTATATTTATTTTATTAGAAGATTTCAAAATTTAAATTTATTCTCTTAATGATAGAAAAACAAAGAAATCAGAAATGGCTAAAATTTCGGTTATTGATTATTTCATTTGACCATTACTACGAAAATCTTTATATTCATAACTGATATTTAATTTTTCCATCTATTTATATCCTTTTTCTAATAAAACTTTAAGTTATATTTAAAATGACAAAACCAAATGCAAACTAAATTTTTGGGTTTTACAAATGGTGATTCTATAACAAGATTAAACTGAGTTACAACAGAATATCATGAAATTCTATCAGTTTTGTAGAAACAATATGAGAAATCAAATAAAACTTCATTTATCATTAATGGCAGAAAGAGTGACGGTTACAACAAGATACTGAAAGTTTATAACATAACTGAAAGAAAAAGTGAAAGAGATTAACTAACTAACTACTTACTACTCCTAGCTAATTCTACTATGTGTAATCTACACCCTAGCTAACCGGTAGAAACACAGGGATCTTCTTCTATTTATAGACGTCGAGAGGCTTCAAGGAGTGACGTGTTATAACCAACCAGGTCTTGCCACGTGTAAATACGAGATTAGGGTTCTTCATCATCTTTTCTGAAATTAGGCGTTTCTTCTCCTTTTGATCTTGATTAAATTAAATAGCACCAACTTGTAGAGGATGTAGAGATGAAAAAGTTTGTAGTTCGAAGCTTTTCTTGAAACCTTCTTCATCTTTATTGAAATTTCTTCAAAGATATTGGAGGAGAAAGCTTAAACAGTCAGTTTCTAACTTTCTTTTCTCTCTCTTCGTTTGCGTTTAAGAAGAAGGAGACGACTTGGTTTTTGACCAAGTTAAATAAAACCTTAAGTTTCTTCATCCTTTCTTTTTAGTCCCTCACTTTCTCATCTTTTATCAAATGTGTTAAAAACCTTTAAGCAAATCTCCTTTTCATCCTTTGTCTCTATGAAAGTTACAACTTTAGCCCTCCATCTTTGTAAGTATAGAAGGTAAGGTCCTTGAAGCATCTTTCGTCTTTTTCTTTGTCTTTTGTCATATAAATCTCTTGAAAACGCATGTTTGCTCCATAGTGCATCTTGTTTACCTGAAACACACAAATACACGCGTAATTCTGATAATTTAAAGTTAAATATAATGTATTTGACTGTGTTTTAAGTGGTTTTTAGGTCATAATTGATGAGTGTTTTCACACTTATCAACTCCCCTCCACTTGACCATTGCCATGGCCTCATGCAATGCAGTGTTTCAAAGCTTTAGAGTACACTTTTCACATAATTAATCCACCTTGGCCATTTTATGATTTAATATACTAAACTATACTACATGATACATGATTTTGATTTTTACAATGCTATGCAAAGGAAAACAATTCTATTTATATATTTTTGGATTTTTCTTGAAATGGTTTTGAAGAAAATAACTCATGAAGAAATCAAAGACTTTAATTAGGGATTTAGTACCATGAACACTTATCATCCTCAAGTTTCACTTTCTCCATACCAAGCTTAAAAACAAGATCATTATTATCCATAAGTGAAAGTGCATCAACTCATTCATATAGATTAATTGTGTTACCATTATACCCCACTTATTATGCCTCTAAGACCGGTTATTATTTGAGAAAATTACTTGAGGGCAAATTTGTCATTATTTAAAGCGTGAAATATAAGAAGTGTAAAATCTCAAAATAAGGAAGCACGGTTTTAGTCCCAAGTAATCGTCTTATCCATTACTCGAAAAACCGCCCACAATTGATATAAGTCTGGCCCAAAATAATAAGTCATTCGCCTTATGTGTAAGATCCTTATGTCAGGCATTAATAAGTAGCTACACACTCACTAAGGAAAGAAAAATAAAACTCACGCAATAATTTATATCCTCCGCCTTTTTGAGACTTTGGATCTTAAATCCCGCAACCAGTCAAGGTAATATTGGATTGGAGCAACTATTAAATCCCCGCAACCCTTGTGAGATTAATATTGGAATTCAATAGCTACTATAATTAACACTTCACTGCCCCTCTTGGGAGTCTTGTATAATTATTTTTTTCTTTTTCTTTTTCTTTTTATTTTTCTTTTTCTCTTTTTTTTCTAGCCACTCATTTTTTCATAAGCCGCTCTTATTTTTCTTTATTCCTCACAAAGAAAATTGAATAGAATAAAAGGAAAAACACCCGCTAAGTATTAAGCATGACATAAGTCTAGTACACATAAAACATTCTAACTTAGAATCTTAAGACGTACTTATACCAACCACGAATGATTAGTAAAAAATGCATAAGAGACTACAAACCGATTAAAATCGTTCTTGATTATTTATTAACATATATACATGCGTTGACAAGAAAGTAAAGGTAACGAAAGGGGATATAAAATCCACAATTAATTAATATAAGGTTTATCTAGCCCTTTACACTTACTTCAAACTCTATCATCTCTTGTTCTCCACAGTTTAAAATCTCAAATAATGAGACTAGTGGATGCTTAGCCTAATAAACCAATAAAGTTCTACATTGTTAAGGATACTAGCTAGAGAATGGTTAGATAAACAAACTCGGGTTGAGTTAAAATATTCATGGAGGGCCTAATATGTCAAAGATATCTAAACTTGTTAAACCATGTCCTTTATTATATATTTTTTTCTTTTTATATATTTTGATGAAAAATTAAAAGAAGAAATATATACAATACAAATGTGTTATGAAAATGATGCAAATGAAAGATGATTAATGCAAAAATCATGAATGCATATATTTGGTGGCCAAAGTAGATCAAAAATTTGAAAAATGTTTGAAAATTAATTTCCAAGTTATCATGAAGTTAAGGCAATGGTCTAGGCAAGGTCACTTCGATAGAAGTATCCCCTACACTTAAGATAAAAATTGTCCTCAATGTTTAAGAGTATTTGAGTAAACTCCCCTACACTTATGACATTGACAACTTTGCTTAACCCAAGTTAAGGAAGAGACAACTAAATTATATTCATTTTAAGCACAAATGGTTTGAATATCACAATAGCAAAAACTTATCGAAGTGAACCGGATACATGAGCCTCCTCCATAAGCTCCAAGAATGAAATGAGAGAGAGCAATCCTTGAAACAAACACCAAAAGACGAAGAAAGGCCACCCCTCCACACCAACTCTATTATAACACCATTTTATTAAACCTAATCTATTTAGATATACTCTACGTTTTCTAACCTAGTTATTCAATGCTTGATTTTTTTAACCCTAAGTCGCTAGCTCGACTCGGACCCGAATTAGGTTGTCCTTGGGGAAACCATCATGGAGAATAAAGGATATCCACTTTGAATCACATCTCACATGATACACTAAAACTTACCACGCTTCTATTTACTATAAGATTTACAATATCCGCCTCGATAAATGGAACGGTCCAACATGTCTCAAGTTTGTCCAATATGGAAAGCTCTCATATATGAAGCACACCAGGATCAAATACATAGTTTCCATCTCTACACGTGAAAAAATCCAAAGTAGGTAGCATCAACAAAGTAAGCTCATACGAGAAGCCCATATCAATAGAAGTCACACCCTTAAGTGGAGTAGATGAAAACTAATATTTCCCAAACATACGGATCCCAGGATAAAAAACCTTTCCCTTCATGGGAAAATAAGAAGATGCGCTCGTATCAACCATATGAGATTACCCCTTAGATATCAAAGCATCATGAGACAATGAAGGTGTAGAAATTAAAACATTCATAACAAGTATATCCATGTGGTTCTCCTCATCATCATCAAAAGGTGGGGAATCTTCCATAGAAGGCATAGTGAAAGGAGGATCAAGATTAATAGTGTCTTGTGGAGGAGGTGTAGGCTCTATATTTCCAAAAAGCAAGTTCTCACTAAGACGAATATCTTCTTCCCAATTAGAAGCACTATCATCAACCTCAGTATCAATATTAGCAAGATTAGCCTCTATGGTGGCATCAATATCCATAAGAGAATCCACATCAAAGGTTTTGGGTTCTAAAGTTGCCTTAGGTGAAAAACGATCAATCTCTAAGAGTATAGGATCTTCATCAATAACCAACTTCAAGGGTGGGAGGGTGGGAATAGAAGGCTCAAAAGAAGGTGTATTAATGAGAGAATTACTCAAAGGGATGATATAATCATGAAAATCAATAGGTACAACCTCAAAAACTGGTAAAGAAATATCAATGAAAGGTTCTTCTTCTATGGACTCATCATTATGGTGTGTGTTCAATGCTTCAATCGAGGAGATAAGAAGATAAACGTTTGATAAAACCTCACGAATATGAACATATTCCACTTCTTCTATAGGAGCAACATCTTCATCCAAATTAGGAATGTCATCTTGACATGAAAATTCACGGATGATATAGCATAAGATGCCTCACTAAAATCACAATCATCATCCTCCATTTGTGGCAAGTCTTGCAAAAAGTCTTCCTCAATCTCATTATTCATCAAGATCGAAATCACCAAAATCACTAGTAGTAGCATGGAGGTCAACATGTGATGAAATCTCAATGTGATCATGAGGAGAAGAGTTATCAATACAAAGCTCGTCACATGGTTCATCGGAATCACCCTCAAGCTCTCTTTGGATTGGGATAAGGTTCTCAACACTAGAGGCGGTAAATTCATCCGAATCGGTGTTTGTATTAGTGCTAAGAGGCTCGTCCCCCATGGTTAAAGAGTTGTTAGATTCCATGTGAGGTAAAGTTGATGTAGGTGTGTCATCATTAAAGGTCATGCAAATCGAATGTCCATCACAATCATCACAGAAGCATCGATAAGGCATACGAGCACGAGTAGCAAGATATTCTTCTTCCTTTATATCAATCTTATAGAGTAAATCATCTAAATATTGCTTGAGGCGACAAGAAAAATTGTTCCATGATTCACGAAACATATCACCGAGTTCCTTGTCATTAAATTGCCAAGACTTAATTTCCTCTTCCTCATTAGACATAATTTTTTTCTTTAACCACCGACACGTGTCTTTCATTTCCTCGAGGCTTATGTCTTTCTTACTATCAAGCTCCTTATAAACTTCATCGATCGACTCGTTTATTTTCTCAGGTAAAGAATGAGACTTATTGCAAATATTAGGGGCATAGGAAGGCGGATCCCTCGGTCGACAACCATAACCATAATGGGGTACGTTTCCACAAAACTCACATGAATAAGTCGAAAAATAGGGTGTAGGTGGATTTCTATAATTAGGTAGATGATAGGTTTGAAAAGAGTCATGATTATGAAATGTCTCATGATTATAACCTTGAAAATTCCCTTCATTTTGAAAACCCTCATAATGTGAAAATCCTTGATTTTGAAAAGTATCTTGATCATAGCATTGAAAATTTTCATCATTGTGAAAGCCTTCATTATTTGAAAATCCTCGAAAGCTTTCTTGATTATAGCCTTAAAAATTATCATCATTTTGAAAACCCTCATGATTGGATAATCCTTGGTTTTGGTATGGCTCATTAAAGTTTTGCTCTTGAAATGATGGTGAAGGTTGTGATGAAAAACCGGAATATCCCATATAGTCATTACAAGTGTAGTCCATTTGAAGGTTACGTCAAAAATTAGGGTTCTCGGTTCCATGATAAGCATAACCCTCCCCATAATAGCCATGGTTTTGATCACTTTAATAAGTATCATGTGGACCACCACAATTCGAACAAGGCGAATAATTAGCGTTGGCGGATCGTTGTTGCAAAATCTCCCACATAGAACGAGTATTCATGTGTAGCAAGGTGGCTGAATGTATATACAAGTGAATGCCGTTTAAAGCTTCCTCGGGGAAGGAAGTAATACACCAAAGGTGATATGGTTACACGCGTGCGATTACACGTGTAAGTAAACTCGAGGAGTGAGAGAGGTGCTCTCGGTCGACTTTTGAGAGAGAAGAGATTATCTCTCTCGAGGTGCAATAATTAATATCTACAAGAAAATATATTATATGTAAGTACTAATTGGGTGGCACACCACTCACTACTATCTCCCTTGAAAGACCCACAAGGAAGCGAAGAAACGAGGTGGCGCGTAGCACTTAAGAGCCTGCTTCTTTAGAATGTATAATACACTCGCCTTATACCCCCCACACAGTGGCCTCTTTCTCAAGTTCAAGTAGATTGCAGTATTTATCTATTGTGCCTTAATTAAATTTGATCGATACATGTACTTAGGACCGGAACGCCCCCAAATACGGTGTATTGCCTCGGCAATACTTATGGAAATAGGTATATTAAGTGCTCGTATCTGCGTATACGTATTAACATATAATAATATAACAAAAATATTTTTGTATTTTTTTTATTTTTTAAGAAAATATAATATGTACGTAAAAACGATGGAAAACAGTATATACAATATATTTTTGGTGTAATCTTTTATGAAAAAGATTACTTTTTTATTTTTTGTTGTTCAATTCTTTAGGAAAAGAATTGATTTTGTGATTTTTTTTATATTTTTATCTTTTTGATTTTTTTTATATTTTTTATTTATAATAGATAAAAATAACGTTCACAAAGTGAACGGATCCCAAAATCCAATATGTCTCACTCGAAATCGTTAATCTTCATGAAAAGAACCGGCAGCGGCGCCATTTAATATTTGTCATTTATGTATAATCGTCTCGGTATCTAATCGAATTGATTTAACGTTTTTAAGCTTGACTTTATTGTTTTTGGTGATAAAATTCGTAATTTTGGTTTTTAAGCTACTTAAACACAAAACATGTAAAAAGGTAAAAATATTAACTATCTACGTATACTTACTATTTTACAAAACATATTGCAACTACAAAATTTAAATGCATAAAATACGAAAATGAAAATTACAATTTTATACTACAAATGAAAATTTCAAAATGCAAAATATAATACTGAAAAGAAAGTAAAAGCAGACAAACCAAAAGGTGAAACTAGTTTAATATGACAAGGCCCAACAAGAGTTTCTTAAGCCCAATCTTGTTACTACTTAACGTTCTACCAAGTAAAGTATGTATACATTAACGAGACTAACATATAATGGAAATTTTAACTAACTATTGACAGAGGACCGTGAGTGTAATACACAGTTACACTATGGAGGACTTAATGTGTACATTCCCTATTTCCTAACTTGTACAAATCGATTTTAGATAGCAGGTATATATCTGATTCAAATCTTGACTTTATTCTCTCTACTTCTTTTAATTTGCTAATAAAAAGAACACCAATCCTAGCTTACACTAACAAAATGTATCTACTCCTTATACTACTTCACTATACCTACTGATTTCTCAACTACACTATTTGAACTCAAACTTTAAATTGACCAAAATCATATTTCTACAGCTATGCTATCTAAACTACAATTACAAGCACTTTTTTAGTATTCAACTAATCTTGTTTTTATATTTCAATTCTATCTATGACTAAACTAAACTACACACTAATTCTCTAAAACCACGTCATCAAAAGGAAAAAGAACATTATACATTTATCTAATTCTAATAGTCCCAAAAGACGATAAAATTGATTCCCAAACACTACTTATGGATTGAGAAGCAAAATGTATAACTACTAATCAATGAACTCAGTTAAAACGAAGAACAATCTCCTATAACAAATTGAATAGAACTGATATCCAATACTCTAAATGCAGAACGCAGGTATGAAAACAGATCACATGTGAAGTAACTAGATAACAAGTTTACATACAATCATGTCGAACAAGTTTCACACATAAATCTACACCAAAGATAAACTACCAGCAGATTACACTAATTATTGTATACTATAATGCAGAAAATTACATGCGCTTAACCTGTAAAACCGACACTAGTCCTTTGATGTTGAAGTATGGCGTTGAGCCAACTTATCTATCACAACTCCATCTTCTGACTGATTTCGTTAACTGAATCGAATCGAGCCCCTCCATCTAATTCACAAGATTATCAGCTACTTCATCACCATCACTTGTAAACGCGCAAATCTGTAAGGTTGCAAAACTGAAACAAAACAAGGAAAACTGGACGAGATCTTCACTTTTTACTCTATTCAAACAGTAACTAATTCCTAAACTTAAACAAAATATTTGAAGTCTGAACCAACAACTAGTATGATATATCGTACAGTATTATCTAGAGTTAACAAACAGGGACTCAAAAATCGAACCAAAAGCTGACATTGGAGCAAAGTTGAAACAACCTCAATCTGAATCAATCATGAACTACAAACAAGCTTTAAACCAAGCTGTTAACAAAGCTTATACACTGAAGTGTTAAAGAGCTTAACTACAAAAGCTAATTAACTATTACTGATTCGTAGAAAATATAGTGAGATTATAAAAGAGATTAACTGTTCATTAACAACTTTAACAGAAAGTAACTGATTTCATAACAGATCTAAGAGAAGAGATAAACGAAAATTAAAGCTTCCATTAATGGTGATTCTATAACAGGATTAAACTGAGTTGCAACAGAATATCATGAGACTATATCAGTTTTTTAGAAACAATATGAGAAATCAAATAAAACTTAATTATCATTAATGGTAGAAAGAGTGACGTTTACAACAAGAAACTAAAAGTTTATAACATAATTGGATGAAAAAGTGAAAGAGATTAACTAACTAACTACTTACTACTCCTAGCTAATTCTACTTTGTGTAATCTACACCCTAGCTAACTGGTAGAAATGAAGGGATCTTCTTGTATTTATAGACGTCAAGAGGCTTGAATGAGTGACGTGTTATAACCAACCAGGTCTTGCCATGTGTAAACACGAGATTAGGGTTCTTCATCATCTTTTCTGAAATTAGGCGTTTCTTCTCCTTTTGATCTTGATTAAATTAAATAGCACCAACTTGTAAAGGATGAAGGATGAACAACTTTGTAGTTCGAAGCTTTTCTTGAAACCTGCTTCATCTTTATTGAAATTGCTTCAAAGATATTGGAGGAGAAAGCTTAAACCGTCAGTTTCTAACTTTCTTTTCTCTCTCTTCGTTTGCGTTTAAGAAGAAGTAGACGACTTGGTTTTTTGACCAAGTTAAATAAAACCTTAACTTTCTTCATACTTTCTTTTTAATCCCTAACTTTCTCATCTTTTATCAGATGTGTTAAAAAGGTTTAAGCAAATCTCCTTTTCATCCTTTGTCTTTATGAAAGTTACAACTTTAGCCCTCCATCTTTGTAATTATAAAAGGTAAGGTCCTTGAAGCATCTTTCGTCTTTTTCTTCGTCTTTTGTCATATAAATCTCTTGAAAACGCATGTTTGCTCCATAGTGCATCTTGTTTACCTGAAACACACAAAACAGAAATAAACGCGTAATTCTGATAATTTAAAGTTAAGTATAATGTATTTGGTTGTGTTTTAAGTGGTTTTTAGATCATAATTGATGAGTGTTTTCACAC
Organism: Glebionis coronaria; assembly: GCA_025667525.1. Taxonomy (NCBI): domain Eukaryota; kingdom Viridiplantae; phylum Streptophyta; class Magnoliopsida; order Asterales; family Asteraceae; genus Glebionis; species Glebionis coronaria. The sequence continues at coordinate 273,805 of JANFOE010000652.1, read as the reverse complement.
TTATCAGTCTCCTCCTCCACACTTAAGGTGAACATCATCCTCGAGGTGATAACTGATAAAATTTTAAAATAGGAAAGATGCAAAGGGAAACGAGAACTTCTGGGGGCTTAGTAGAAAATTGCGGGACGTCAAGAGATGAATCCAGCATAGAGCTCCAAGTTTTCTATTTTCCTGCATGCTAACAAAAAACAAAAAACACATGCAAAATATACAATGAATGTTTTATTTATTTACAGGTCCTCCTCCACACTTAAGGTAAAAAGTGGGGGATAAAATACGGATTGCCTTCCGAGAAGCGCTAACTTTAGAGGCTTCAACCAGACTCGGCTACTCAGTGTCATTTTAAAAAGAAGGGGATTTCTTCATCATCGAATTCATTACAGTGTTCTTATTCATGGTAGAGCTTGAGTCTATGTCCATTGACAATAAAAGTGGTATTGTCTCTACCGTAGAGTTCAACATATCCAGATGGATATTGGTGTTTTACTTTATAAGGTCCAGTCCATCTCGATGTAAGCTTAGGTTCCTTGAACTTATATTTTGAGATAAAGTGAAGTACTTTCTCTCCATGTTTGAATTATTTTCTTTGTCGTAGTTTGCGATCGTTCCGCACTTTGGTTCGTTCTTTATATAAACGTGAACTTTCATAAGCTTGATGTCGAAATTCATCTAACTCATGAAGTTGAAATATGTGTTTTTTCTCTAGCTACAATAAGATCAGGGTTGCAGTTCTTAAGTGCCCTAAATGCACGGTGTTCAATTTCTATTGGTAAGTGGCATCTTTTTCTATACAAGAGCTTGTATGGTGTGGTTCTAGTTGGTGTTTTAAATGCGGTACGAAAGGCCCATAGAGCATCTTTAATTTTTTAGACCAACAAGCAGGGTTGTTTTGGACGGTCTTTTCAAGGATTCGCTTAAGAGCTCTATTAGTATTTTCAACTTGGCCACTCGTTTGAGTGTGGTAAGATGTGGAGAATCGGTTGTTGACTCTAGATCTTTTCATGATTTTTTCCATGAGTTTGTTACAGAAATGAGTTCCTCTGTCGCTTTTTATGCTTTTGGAATTCCAAAATGATAGAATAATTTATTTAAGAATGCTTTAACAACTTTTGCATCGTTAGTTTGCAAGGCTTGAGCTTCGGCCCATTTCGATACATAATTGACGGCGACTAAAATGTATTCACATTTATAAGAATTAGGAAATGGTCCCATGAAGTCGATACCCCACACGTTAAAGATTTCGCAGACTTGGATATTATTTATAGGCATTTCATCTCTTTTTGTAATATTTCCAGTCCTTTGACATGCTTCGCATAATCGTCCTAAGGTATGAGCTTCACGAATAATCGTTGGCCAGTAGAAGCCAGCGTCAAACACTTTCTTAGCGGTGGTGTTCGCTACATAATGTCCTCCGGCTGGTCCGTAGTGACATTTATCAAAAAAAATTGAGATTCGGATCCGGAAATACAACGTCGGATCATTCCATCGGAACAAATTCAAAACAGGTGAGGATCGTCCCAAAAGTATTTTTTTAGTTTAGAAAAGAATCTTTTCTTTTGTTGATATGTCATTCCCTTTTGTAAAATACCTACAGCCAAATAGTTTGCAAAGTCTGCGAACCATGGTGTAATGTTAGTATTTATTAGCATTATGTGTTCATCAAGAAAATCATCGATTTCATCATCGCTAGAGTCATCATTCACTATGTGAGATAAATGATCGGAAGCAACATTCTCAACTCCTTTTTATCTTTAATTTCTAAATCAAATTCTTGTAAAAGCAATATCCATCGTATGAGACTAGGTTTGGCATCTTGCTTTTTAAACAAGTATTTTAAGCCTGAGTGATCGGTGTAAAATATTGTTTTTGACAATATGAGGTATGATCGAAATTTGTCAAATGCATAAACTACAACCATAAGTCCTTTTTCCGTGATGGTATAATTTTGTTGGGCTGCGTCTTTTTAATACTCTTTCCATCTTTTTGTCCAAGGACGGCTCCAAGGGCATGTTCACTTGCATCGCACATAAGCATAAATGGAAGATTCCAATTGGGGCTTGCAATAATTGGTGTGCATGTAAGATTTTATTTAAGAGTTTCAAATGCTAAAAGGCATTCATTATTAAAATCGAATTGTAGAAACTAGAAGGGGGGTTGAATAGTTTCTTAAATTTACTTGTTAAAATATGGTTTCCAAAAATCCTTTTTCAAAAAACTTGGGCTTGAGGAAATATGTGAAATCTTCCTATGCACAATATGAACAATGATAGTGTAGCTAAATTAATACTAACAAAAATATATCCAAAAAGAATAAATAATGATAGTGTAGCTAATCTAATATTAACACATGTATATGCAAAAAGAATAAAGAATGTAAAGAGTTAAGGGTAAAGAAAGATCAAACCGAACACCAAGGATTTATAGTGGTTCGGCAACGAAGCTCACTCCTCGTTCCTACTCCACTCCTCGAGTACTCCTTACTCGAGAGTTCACTACACAACAAGCTCCTTATGGTGGAGAAAACCGTACACGTCGCTTAACCAATTTCCGACTATAAGCTAAAAGTCGAGCCCTAATCGTAGCTAGGACCAATCTACACAACTATACTTAGTACATACACAACTTCCAAATAGACACAACTACTTGGATCTTCACAACTATGACACAACTACAAATATATAAAAATTGATCTTCAATGGATCTTTGGTGGTGGACTCAACACTTCACTAGGATAGTGTTCTTCTCTTTGCACTTAGAGAGGAAGAGATGGAAGAAAAAGATTCACTTCTTAAACAAGTAATAATCAAACAAATGATCAAAGATTTGAGTGATTAAAGAAGGGGTTTGAATCTGGAAAAGAATGTGCAAAAGAGGTGAGGTGAAAAGCTGAGAATGGCCAACTATTTAAAGGACAAAGGAGCCAACGGCTAGTTCTGCCCGCGGTACCTTATCACAGCCCGCGGTACCTTATCGATAAGGTACCGCCTAGGCGCTAAGGTACCGCCGGACTAGACTCCGCTCCTTTTTGTCTTTTAGTGGTGGAGGTCTTATCTGGGTATAAAAATATCCTGAAAGGATATTCTTAACAGTATAAGAATATGCCATTTTCAAATTTCAAATAATTAATTTTATAAAACATTTTCTTAAAAATAAAGTTTAATAAAAACTTGTCACTTTTAATAAAAAGTGAGTTTTAAGAAAAGATTAAATCACTTGATCACTTGATTAAGGTTAGTACTTGTTTATCCATACCTTAAGTGAAAATGGGTAAAATGAAAAATACTTGAACTCAAGAATTCGTTTTTCGTTGTTTTCGTAAATGCTTGTTTTTACATATTGTCGTAATCAAAACTAAGCGAGACCGAAAAATGCAAGTAACGTTTTTAGTCATTATTGCATTAACAATCTCCCCCCTTTCTGATTCCGACAATACATAAACTCAATCACACAAAAACAAGATTTTCGAAGACGAGTTTATTCATTTCTCCCCCTTTGTCGAAGCAAAAAGGTTGCGTAATCCGGTGTTGAAGAAACGGACTTTGCAAAGACTCCCCCTTGGTGCTTACTCCCCCCAGCTTGGGGCACCGAGGAATCGAGATATGGTGACAAGCTACATAGAAGGGTTAGTTGAACAAAAGAAACAACCAACAATATATAGCAATAGGTCACAAAAAAAAAGAAAAAGAGAAGAAAACACAAAGACAAAGATCCAAGATAGGTTATTAAAGAAACATCATACAAAGAAGTATGGAAAAAGAAACAAGCCAAAAGCATAAATCTAATCCTAGTTATTCTAGAATTCTAAGATTTGCTTGAATTTTGTGTGTTGTGGATAAGCAATCAATGCTTATATGAAAGACAAGGTAATAGCGGAGGGTGGTGGTGGTGGCTTGTTGGAGATCTCATAATCAAAGTGAAGAGGAGGCTTGATTAAGAGACTCTTGATGTAGCTCAACTCCTCATAGATGTGTGCCATAGCAAGATGTTGATATTGACAACAATGACAATATGTTCCATGGTGCATGACATTATCATGAGAAGGAGGAAGAACACTAAAGGGTGGTGGTGGAAGAAAGGATGTTCCACAATCAACATTCTTGGTAGGAGACATGTGATTAAGAGTGTTCTTGGGTGGGTTTGGATTGAAAGCAATTGGAGAAAATGGAGGAGATTCAAGGCTTTCATTGGGAGAATAAGACATTTTGGATGTGAAGTAATGCAAAATGATTATGGTTTAAATAGGGAAGGCTTAGGGTATTTTTGGGGTGGTCAAAGGATTTGAAACAAAGATTCTCAAAAAGGTTGGAGCAAATCTGGAGTTTCAGACAAAAACCCGAAAAGGAAGCCCACTGTAGGCGGTTCCTTATCTAGGGTGGAGGTACCTTATCAATAAGGTACCGCGGTTCACATAAGGAACCGTCTGCAGAAGCAGGGTTTGGTGTTTGGAGGAAAATTTTTCAGCAAATCTTATTTTTCTAGTCTAACTTATCATAGGGATATGCTTAAAAGCAAAGATAGACAAAGAAAACATATGCAAACTTACCAAATAGAGATTTGACCAAAATACGTAGATTAAAAAAATCAATATAGGAGGTGTGTAAGACAAGACCTTAAGTCATGACACAATGATCCTCCATGATTCACTCTTGTTCTTGCTATGTTTGAGAGAACCATACATATGAATTATGTAAGCTCTATATTAATAGCGAGAATCTATGAAAAATCGTTTTTAGATTGAATTAACAATGTCAAACGAATTTCTCAACCATTTTCGAAAGAGACTTTGAGAGTTTTGAAGGAAGATGAGAAGATTTTTCAAAAGAATCTTAAAAGACTCAAGGACTCAAAGTGGTAATAGAAAACACACAAGAAGAAAGGAAATTAAGGAAGATGTTCCATTAATCCTAGACCTAGACGCAAGTAATAAAAAGGTTCCCTCTTAACTGGCTTAGTGAAGATATCGGCTAAGTTGTCCTCGGAGGGCACCTTTTCAATAGTAATGTTCCCCTTTTGAACATTATCCCTAAGGAAAAGGTGTCCAATTTCTATATGTTTGGTTCGCGAATGTTGCACGGGATTCTTGCTTAGGTCTATAGCGCCTTTATTATCGCACATGATGGGAACATCATCAAGAGAAATCCCGTAATCAACAAGCGCTTGCTTCATCCATAGAGCTTGTTGGCATGCTTTACCGGCACTCACATACTCGGCTTCCGTGGTGGATATCGCAAGAGCGGTTTGTTTCTTGGAGAACCAAGAAGTTAAACAACAACCCATGAAGGTACAAACTCCACTAGTGCTTTTCCGGTCCACATAGTCTCCCGCATGATCCGAGTCCGCGTAGACAATAGTTTCTATGCCGCTCCCTTTAGGATACCATAATCCTAAATGTATAGTGCCTTTAATGTATCGGAAGATACGCTTAACCGCTTCAAGGTGAGAGGTTTTGGGAGCCTCTTGGAAGCGAGCACAAAGGAAAACACTAAACATGATATCCGGTCGACTTGCCGTTAGGTACAACATACTACCAATCATACCTCTATATTTGGTGTTGTCTACCGACACACAATCATCATCTACGGTGAGTTTAGTATCCGAGGCCATAGGGGTCTTCATTGGTCTAGATTCTTCTAATCTAAATTTCTTTAGCATTTCTTTAGCGTACTTAGATTGACTAAAGAAAATACCATCGTCCATTTGTTTAATTTGGAGTCCTAGAAAGAAGTTAACTTCTCCCATCATACTCATTTCAAACTCATCATGCGTGATTTTGGCAAAGTCATCACACAATTCTTGACAAGTTGAGCCAAATATAATGTCATCAACATATATTTGTACGATTATGAGGTGAGAACCTTTCTTCTTTGTAAAGAGTGTATTGTCTACCATTCCCATGGTATACTCATGTTTAAGAAGAAACGCTTTAAGTCTATCATACCAAGCTTTGGGTGCTTGTTTGAGTCCATAAAGTGCTTTCTTAAGCTTGTAAACATGGTCCGGTTTCTCAAAATCAATGAAGCCGGGAGGTTGAGCCACATATACCTCCTCATTGATCAAACCATTAAGAAATGCACTCTTTACATCCATTTGTTGAAGCTTAATATCTAAGGCACAAGCGTAGGCTAAAAGGATTCTAATTAATTCTAATCTAGCTACCGGTGCATATGTCTCGTCATAATCAATCCCTTCTTGTTGATTATAGCCTTGAGCTACAAGTCTAGCCTTGTTACGAGACACAACACCATTCTCATCTAGCTTATTCCTAAATACCCATTTGGTTCCTATAATGGTAGAACTTCTAGGTGGAGGAACAAGTTCCCAAACATCATTGGCAACGAATTGATTCAATTCTTCTTGCATCGCAATGACCCAACTCTCATCCGTCAAAGCTTCTTTAACATTCTTTGGTTCAATCTAGGAGACAAAACAAAAGAAGTTGCTTTGGTTTTGGACATGAGATCTTAGGGTCCTTTGATTTAAGTCACCAATGACATTATTGAGAGTATGATCCCTAGACTCCTTAATGTTTACTTCCTTTTCAACACTAAGGTCTTCAACTCCTATTTTTCTAACCTCTTTGGCTTTAACTACTTCTAATTCATCCAAGTCATCATCAACCAATGGTGGTGTCTTGGGTGAAGGAGGGGTTTCATCAAAGGTTACGTTGAGTGATTCTTCAATAACCCCTGAGGTTCTATTTAGGACTATGTAGGCCTTACTAGTTTGGGAATAACCTAAAAGGATACCTTCGTAAGACTTTGGGTCAAACTTGGTAAGGTAGTCTTTGGAGATGAGGATAAAGCACTTGCTTCCAAACACCCTAAAGTATTCTAATGAGGGTTTCTTACCTTTAAGAATCTCATAGGGGGTCTTTCCTAGGAAAGGTCGAATAAGAATTCGGTTGAGAATATAAGTCGATGTATCCACGGCATTGCACCAAAACTTTTGAGGCAAAGATTGCTCGTTTAACATCGTCTTACTCATCTCTTGGAGAGTCCTATTCTTCCTTTCAACTACCTCATTTGATTGTGGAGTGCGAGGAGCCGAGAAGTTATGGGTAATACCATGAGCTTCACAAAAGGCACCAAATTGCACTTCATTATCAAATTCCCTACCATGATCCGTCCTAATAGAAACAATTGAACATCCTAGTTGATTTTGAATTCTTCGACTAAAGATTTCGAAATGATCAAAAGCTTCATTCTTAGATGCCAAAAATCTAGTCCAAGTGAATCTAGAATAGTCGTCAACTATAACTAGGGTATGAAGGTTACCTCCATAACTCCGTATGGCGGAAGGTCCAAAGAGATCCATATGTAGGAGCTCTAAGCACCGAGAGGTCGAAACCAAATTCTTGGCTTTGTGACTTGAGTGAACTTGCTTTCCAACTTTTCAAGCATCACAAAAGTGACTATCAAACTTAATCTTGGGGAGGTGTCTTACCAACTCCTTAGAGACTAAAGATTGAATTAAACGCATATTAGCGTGACCTAATCTCCTATGCCAAAGGGTAGAACTATCATCTATAGTCGCAAGACATATGTTGTCTTTTGACTTCTTATTAACCTTCATGACATAAAGCCCATGCTTTCTAACACCTTTTCCAATGACTTTTCCATCTTTTACGATTTCACTGTCATGTTCCGAAAAGATGACCTTACACTTATTATCACAAATTTGACCTATACTTAAAAGGTTAAAACCTAAGTTATCTACGTGCTCAACATTTTCAATGGTCATGGAGTCAAGAGAAACCGTACCTTTGCTAATGATATTACCACGTAGACTACTAGCAAATGTGACGTTACCTCCATCATATGCTTTGTAATGCGAGAACAAACTTCGATTACCCGTCATGTGTTTAGAACATCCACTATCCTTAATCCACTCATCGGGCTCCAAATCAATTCCCAAGCATATCTAGGTAACAATACACAAGATCAAACATTTGGTCCCCAATATCTCATGGGTCCAAAATTGTTAGTTCCAAACATCCCTTGCATTTGGTTGGGATGCATGAATGAGGTGGGGATTCCCCATGGAGAACAAAATGGAGGATGGTAGTAGTTCATGTAACCATTTTGTTGTTTATTACTTCTCTTAGGTGTGTTTGATCTAGATTTAGAGTTATTATTATTCTTTCTAGGTGTTGGAGTTTTACTTCTAGTTCGTGAGTTGTTTTGATTATCCCTTGTAGGCGTTGTCGTTCTACTTCTAGGCTTAGACTCATTCCGTACTCTAGGTGGAGTAGAAGATAATCTAGATAAACTTCTATTTCCCATGAGAGGTTTACTTAACGGCTTATAGAACTTACTAATAGCATTGTCGTCAAGTATGGGTAATTGAACCTTATTAACAGTAAAATGCTTTGGTTTTTCATTTAACTTAGATTTTTCAGAAAGTTCAGAGTTTTCACAAAAATCAACTTCTGGCCGCGGTACCTTATCTATGGCCGCGGTCCCATAGCGATAAGGAACCGCGCCATACAATGTGGAACCGCGTCCAGAAAGTGTTTTCTGTGAAAACCTGACTTGTTTTGGTTCACTAGTTGAGGCTTCATTTGAGTTAAAACCTAGACCATGTTTTTCCTTAGAATGAACTTGTTTGTTTAACATATCATCAAGAGCACTAGTACCTTTCATGAACTTTTCCAATTTAATGGAGGTGCTCTTGAGATCATCATTCTCTAATCTAAGTTTCTCACAACTTAAGCAACCTAAATCAACCTCTTTGTTTTTCTCAAGTATAGCCAATTTCTCCCTAAGTTCATTGATCTCATTTTCAAGCTTAGTTTTGGTTGATTTTAAGGTTTTATTCTTTTCTATGAATTTAAGACTAAGTTTGTGTAAGCTATCATATTTGCCTTCGAATTCAATATCATCTAAAGTGGAACTATCATTGCTATAATAATCGGTTTCGGAATGTACCTCTTTAGAAGTGTGAGCCATAAGACATTTCTCCTCTTTGGGGTTGTCATCATCATCTTCACCGCTATCGCTCCAAGCGCCACTAACGAATGCCGTGTGGTTCTTATCACGAGCGGGCTTTGGACAATCACCAATGAAGTGATTTGGATCACCACATCTAAAGCAACTCCTATCACCTTTTTCGTTCTTGACAAACCGATTCTTAGACAATGGTTTCTTGTCATAGTTTGGTTGCGTAACGTGTTGACCTCGTCTCTTGAAGAACTTCTTGTCACTTTGTGCCTTTTTGGCTTTAAGTGCAAGAGATTTCCTTTCACTCTTGGTTTTTACTAATTCCGAGTCCTTCAAAATTATCATCTCATGAACCTTCAAGTTTCCTATGAGTTCATCGAGTGACAAAGTTGAGAGATCTTTCGACTCTTCAATAGCCGTGACTTTTGCTCTCCAATTTGGATGTAAGGCCCTTAGAAACTTCCTAACATTGTTCTTGCTAGAAAAACCTTCATCAAGTGCTTTTAGACTAGTAATAATGGTTTTAAACCTAGCAAATGCACTATCAACAGTTTCATCTTCTAAGATGACAAATTGTTCATATTGTTGGACAAGAAGATCGATTTTACTTTATTTGACTTGGCTATTACCTTGGTGGGTTACTAAAAGAGTGTTCCAAATATCTTTGGCGGTTTCACACATAAAAATTCTTTCATACTCTTTCTTAGGCAAAGCATTATAAATCACCATTTTAGCCTCATTATTTTTTGAAAGTTTCTTTTTAGTATCATCATTAGCTTTGTCAAAAGTGACTAATTCTTTTGTTTTAGAAACTTCATTAAATTGAAAGGGTAAAAAATCACCATTGGTAATAACATGCCAAAGATCTAAATCTTTTGATTTCACATAAGTTTCAAATCTATTTTTCCAATAAATAAAACTATCGGTTTCAAAAAGTGGTGGTCTTTGCATAGATTGCCCTTCTAGGTACTTGTTGGAATCCATAGATCGATTCATGTATTAAAATACAATATACTTTAAAAATTCTTGAGCAACCCGCTCGGATACCAATTGTAGAAACTAGAAGGGGGGGGGGGGGGGGTTGAATAGTTTCCTAAATTTACTTGTTAAAATATGGTTTCCAAAAATCCTTTTTCAAAAAACTTGGGCTTGAGGAAATATGTGAAATCTTCCTATGCACAATATGAACAATGATAGTGTAGCTAAATTAATACTAACAAAAATATATCCAAAAAGAATAAAGAATGATAGTGTAGCTAATCTAATATTAACACATGTATATGCAAAAAGAAAAAAGAATGTAAAGAGTTAAGGGTAAAGAAAGATCAAACCGAACACCAAGGATTTATAGTGGTTCGGCAACGAAGCTCACTCCTCGTTCCTACTCCACTCTTCGAGTACTCCTTACTCGAGAGTTCACTACACAACAAGCTCCTTATGGTGGAGAAACCGTACACGTCGCTTAACCAATTTCCGACTCTAAGCTAAAAGTCGAGCCCTAATCGTAGCTAGGACCAATCTACACAACTATAATTAGTACATACACAACTTCCAAATAGACACAACTACTTGGATCTTCACAACTATGACACAACTACAAATATATAAAAATTGATCTTCAATGGATCTTTGGTGGTGGACTCAACACTTCACTAGGATAGTGTTCTTCTCTTTGCACTTGGAGAGGAAGAGATGGAAGAACAAGATTCACTTCTTAAACAAGTAATAATCAAACAAATGATCAAAGATTTGAGTGATTAAAGAAGGGGTTTGAATCTGGAAAAGAATGTGCAAAAGAGGTGAGGTGAAAAGCTGAGAATGGCCAACTATTTAAAGGACAAAGGAGCTAACGGCTAGTTCTGCCCGCGGTACCTTATCACAGCCCGCGGTACCTTATCGATAATGTACCGCCTAGGCGCTAAGGTACCGCCGGACTAGACTCCGCTCCTTTTTATCTTTTAGTGGTGGAGGTCTTATCTGGGTATAAAAATATCCTGAAAAGATATTCTTAACAGTATAAGAATATGCCATTTTCAAATTTCAAATAATTAATTTAATAAAACATTTTCTTAAAAATAAAGTTTAATAAAAACTTGTCACTTTTAATAAAAAGTGAGTTTTAAGAAAAGATTAAATCACTTGATCACTTGATTAAGGTTAGTACTTGTTTATCCATACCTTAAGTGAAAATGGGTAAAATGAAAAATACTTGAACTCAAGAATTCATTTTTCGTTGTTTTCGTAAATGCTTGTTTTTACATATTGTCGTAATCAAAACTAAGCGAGACCGAAAAATGCAATTAACGTTTTAATCATTATTGCATTAACACGAATGTTCGTTCTTTTTCTAGAAGTTGAGTTAAAGGTCTTGCAATCTTTGCATAGTCTTTGATAAATTGTCGGTAAAAGTGGCATGACCTAAAAAATTCTAATGCCTTTCACATTAGTAGGTGGTGGGAGTTTTGAGATTAAATTTATTTTTGATTTGTCAACTTCTAAGCCTGTGACAGACACTTTGTGTCCAACCACAATTCCTTCTTTGACCATAAACTGACATTTTCCCAGTTTAGCACAAGATTTGCTTCTTTACATCGTGCTAACATTTTATCAAGATTGTTAAGACATGTGTCGAAAGAGTTTCCAAAGAAGGAAAAATCTTCCATGAAGACTTCGACTGATTCTTCAATCATATCTTGAAAAATTGCAATCATACAACTCTAAAAAGTAGCAGGTGCATTGCATAGGCCAAAAGGCATGCTCCTATACGTGTAAGTTCCAAATGGACAAGTAAATGTGGTTTTCTCTTGATCCATAGGGTTGATTGGGATCTGAATATATCCAGAAAAACCATAGAGGAAACAAAAGTATTCATTTCCTCCAAGTCTTTCTAACATTTGATCCATAAAAGGCAAAGGAAAATGATCTTTTGCGGTTGACTCCCTTATTTTTCGATAGTCAATACAAACTCTCCATCCGGTGATGGTTCGTGTTGGTACTAACTCATTGTTTTCGTTAGTTACTACAATGATACCTCCCTTTTTAGGTACACAATGAATAAGACTAACTCAGGGGCTATCTGCGATTGGGTAGATTATTCCAGAATCGAGGAGTTTAATGATCTCTTTTTTAACAACGTGCTTTATGTTAGGATTTAGTGTTCGTTGTTTTTAACAATCGGTTTCTGGTTATCCAAAAGTTGGATTTTATGTTTACAGAATGATGGACATATGCCAGGAATATCAGAAGTTTTCCAAGCAAAAGATTGTTTATGCTTCTTGACAACTTCAATTAGATCGTTTTTGTGTTCTTCCGAAAGTTGGGATGAAATAATTACAGGCAGTAATTTTTCTTCGTGAAGAAACACATATTCTAGATGTCAAGGAAGAGGTTTAAGTTCTAAATCTGTAGGGGACTCTTCCACATATTTCTTAAGTTTTAAATCGGTTTCAAAAGTTATGGTTTCAAATGGCGTTTCTTTTTCTTCTTCAGGTGTTTCTATAGGTTCGTCGTTATTAACAGGTATGAAGGCGTTAAATTCAGCAAAAAGTTCTTCTTCAAGGATGGTTCCTTCGATAGAATATAAAATTTTGATTCCTTCATCAAGAAGAGCATCGAAATCGGCTTCAACGACTTCGTCAATGACATCAATACTAAAGCAAGTATCGTCATTAGAATAAGAGTGTTTCATTGCTTCATCGATAGAAAAGGAAATTCTATCTTCTCCAACTCCAAAGTTGAGTTGTTTTTGTTTTACACGAATCACAGCGTCAGTTGTATGCAAGAAAGGTCTTCCAAGGATAAGTGGTACCTTGTTATCTTCTTCCATTTCTAGGATTAGAAAGTCAACAGGAAAAATGAATTTTCTAACTCCATCGAGCATGTTTTCGGCTATTCCCATTGGGTATTGAAAAGAACGGCCCACAAGGCGAACGCTCATTTTTGTGGGTTTGAGAACATCTTTTGAGAGTTTAGCATACAAGGAGTATGGCATGAGGTTGATAATAGCGCCAAGATCGGCCAAGGTGTTACAATAGTATGAGTGATGGAAAGTACATGGAATTAGAAAACTTCCAGGATCTCCAAGTTTAGTGGTACTTTGTTTTGGATAATGGCAGAACATTCATCATTTAGAAAAGCTGAAGATACATCTTTAAACTTATGTTTGCTTTTGATAAGTTCTTTGAGAAATTTGCCATAGTTTGGCATTCCAACCACAACATCGACTAAAGGCATGTTAATTCGAACTTCTTGGATTAAGTTGAGGAATTTACCATACTTAGCTTGCATCTTTTGCTTGTGTAAGCATTGAGGGTATGGTACTTTTGGTTTATATGGCTTGGGTGTTGGGTTTGAGTTCTCAATGGGTGTCGTTTTGGTTGGTTGAGCTTCATCCTCATCATCACTATCGAGTGGGTTTTCGATAGGTATGTCTTGGTTAGGTTTGGTAGGTGATTCGTAGGATAAACCACTCCAGGTGAATACGGCATTCACATGTTCATTACGAGCTTGCGGTGGTTGATATTTGTTGTTGTTTTTAGGGTTTGGGTTGGTGTTTCTTGGTAAAGAACCAGAAGCGCGATTCGATTGCTTATCGACAAAACGATCAAACATAGCTACAAGGTTTTTAATGGAAGCTTGGTGGTTTTTGTTTGAAATCTCAAACTTTGTTTTGAGGTCAGTGAATGTATCTCTCACGAAAAGTTTAGTTTTTATTTGAGATTAAATAAAGTTGTCGAGCTTGGTTTCGAGGTTGGGTTTGTCTTCAGTTTGGTTTGGTTTCTTTTCGTCTCGATCCTAACTTTGTTTATCATTAGACCTCTAATTATCGTGGTCATGATTACGATAATCGTTATAAAATCGAGTTCGACGAAAGGTGTTCATGAAATTGGCTTCTTCTTCCTTTGTCATAGGCGTGTCATCGTCATCACATTCACTAGAAGGATGGTTTCCTCTATAGTGTTTGCAAGTTTCACGACTTTTGTTTTTCATCTCTTTATATTGAGTGTCGATTTTGAGGGACATGGCGTCCATACGAGCCATAATATTTTCAGTGTGTTTTTGTTTTTATGATTTTTGGACTAATCAAGCTTCAGTAAGACTTTGTCATCTAATAATTGGTAGGCTTGGTTAAGGGTTTTGTAAAGGAAAATACCGCCCGCTGTGGCGTTCAATGCATCTTGGGTAGCATCGTCAAGACCATGATAGAAAATCTTGATTATTCATTCTTTTTTTAGTCCATGACCATGGCAGTTTCTGAGTAATTCTTTCATTCTTAACCATGCGTCAGTGAGAGTTTCTCGATCTTGTTGAGAAAAGCTTCGGATTTCTTCGCGGAGTTTTTCAAATAGGGCAGGAGGAAAGAATCGGCTAATGAAAACGGTTCTAAGACCTTCTCATGTTCGAATGGTTCCTTCATTAAGTTCGTCGAACCATGACTTGGCTTCTCTAGTGAGGGATGATGGAAACATCATGAGTTGAACGGCTTCGGCTTATCCTTATCCATAGTTAAACATTTTGCATATTTTGCTAAATTCATGGATGTGTTTGTGAGGATCGGTTTTAATTCGACCAACAAATTGGTGTTTTTGACAAGTGTCAAGTGGTTTCCTTTGATTGCAAAATCGTTTGCAATTTCAGGTAAAATGATTGTGGAGCCAGGAATTGGTGCTACAACTCTATCTGCTGACCACATTGGTTCATCATCGGTGTCCGACATTGGATCGTAACGGTTGATGAGTTTGGTGAGAAATAGGAATTGAGAAAGGTTGGTTGATTTCGCGAGGTTGAGGTTGCTCGTGTCTCCTATCGAAAGGTACACGAAGGTAAAGTTTACGTAACCTTCGGTTAAGGGTATGTTCAGGTTCTCCTAACGGTGTTAATGGTGGAGTTTCGGATGAACGGGTGTGCATCCAACAATGGTTTTTGGGTTACAGAAGAAAATGTGCGGCGTACTTTCTTTACTACAGGAAAAAGTTTGGTTTGTTTTGGGTGGGAAACGGTTCAATTCTTCAAAGATTACGAAAATTTTGGTTACAAAACAGGATTATAAGTCCCCGGCAGCAGCGCCAAAAACTTAACGTTCGTTTCGCAAGTCTTAAATTTATATTACAAGGTTTGTACAAAACAAGGGACTATAATACAAACACGGGCAAGTATACCCTTTCGTTCGTAATATAGCTTGTAGTGGTAAGCCAGGATCGTTCGCTGAGACTTAGTTTCGTTTTGATAATCAATATAATAACTGAAGAAAGAAATGATTGAAATAAATAACAATAGTAACAAGTATGACTAACATGGGATAGTTCGTATGAGTTTGTGATGATGATAATAATGATCAAGATATGTTTATATAGGTAAAGAGTGATAATCCTTATTCGTCAAAATGGCGTTTGCACAATTTACTTTAGGTGATACAAGACTTATGTTTATTCAAGCGACTAAGATCAAAACAAGTTGCCAACGATTTCAATATTTTATCAAAGTTTCTAAGCGTATATCTCCAACCAAAGATTCAAAACCATAGACAAGTCTTTAAAAACTTATTATAACAATTTTCGTTTCTCAACGCCAAACTATCGTAACAAATCAACTCTAGATAAAATATGGTTTATCGAACGAGGTGGTAAAATGGTTCTACAACATTAGCTTGAAATCAATTATAAAGGATCATATCATAGCATCATCACTGATCATAGTCACATACCCATATAGTCACAAATAGCATAGCCTAACATAGTAATCAAAGTAACAAATGGAAAAGAGTAAGAGAAAATCATACTTAGATTTGATCGAATGAACGACTATACAAGTGTCACGATTGTATCGTTCGTCTAAGAATCGAAGAGTGGAATACTCTCGTTACAAGTATTTCCCAAAAGTGGATAATACTGAAATATCACTAAAAAGCTAAGAATTCTCGGATTATAGAGTAGTAGTTGAAAGATGAGTTGTGTTGTAAATGAGTAGAAGTGGCTCCTATTTATAGTGCTGGCTGAAAGGAAATGTGCCCCGCACATCTCCGAAAGTGCGCGACACTTTAGAGACGGGAATGTGAGCCGCATTTCTGACATTGTGCGTTCCAGAATCTTCTTTCAATAGTTTTGCTTATTTTCACAATAAGGACCCTTCTTTCTATTTCTTCACTTTGCTTCTTCATACTTCATATTTGCATGTAAAATGTAATATATTAAGTATTGAAAGCTCTTATTTATAACTTGAAGTGGCATTATAGTAACGGGTTGAATATGTATATTTAGGTTGTTATCAATACATTTGGGCCCCTTGTGGGATTAGTAAGATGTTTGTGTGGCCACACCCAAATTTGTTTTGGTAATCTTGCGGAATCTATGAACGTGAAACATAATGGTTAATGAAAGGAATGACTGATATCCATATCCTTATTAACGTTGTATTAGAAATAAAAGGATAATAATAGTGATGAATCATTAAAAGGTTTTATCCAGGAGACATTACTCGAGTTGTACTAGAGACATTGCTGAGTGTAGCTAGACGTTAGTCAATGTAATCACGATATTCGAAATATGTCCAAGTGGGAGCTGAAAGTTTATAAGTTATATTTAATAGTCTTGTGATAGGATCGAACTCGAGATTATGGAATTGCACGCAATACGTAAAGAGTTCATTTATTTAATAAATATATTTATTATATTTATTAAATTAAATCGAGCTATATAACTTTAACGATCGCTGATTAATTAAGAGTTAAGTATTAACTAGTGTTAAATAATATATAGAAAGAGTATTAAAAAGAAAGAAGGACTGAAGGTTCCGGAACACCCCATGAAGGGGTGTTTGATGGTTGGTTAGGGCACACAAGGGGAAGGCATAAACTTGCCTTTTATTTGTTTGGGCTACAAGACTTCTAGGCCTATAAATACATCCCCTCACCCCTCATATTTCCACACACTTCAATCTCTCCTCTCTTTCTTTCTCTAGGCCGATCGCAACATCAGCCCGCAAAAGGGTTTGGTGTGGTTTTTCTTAGTGCTCGGTTTTAGTTTAAATCTAGTCCTAGCCCCTCTCTTGGGTTGTTGGGTAGATTTTATACTATCGTTATAGCTCGGTTTACACGTGCTAGAATCACTATTACATGTGTACAAGATCATAATATAGTCTTACTTTAGACTATATCTTGGTGATATATGGTATAAACCTGAATTGGTGATTTGTTCTTCGTCTTGTGGATTTGCTTTAGCGTAAAGGTATGTAACCCTAATTCCATTAATTATAATTGTGTTATTATTATGATCTTGTTAATCGCTTCCGCTATGTGTGCTTTGATCTCGTTTAGGGTTTGGTGTAATTGTTATGAACTATATAAACCTTCATGTCGTGCCCTTACACAATGCTAGAATAAAGTATTATAGCATCTCCAAAATTCATTTTATGGACATTTATTGAAACGTAAATTTAACTAAACTACTACTACTTGTGTTATAGCCCAATATGTATGATTTTCATCACGAGATCGTGACATTTAGGGTTTAAGAATAAAAACAAGTAAATTTTTTAAAGAGTAAAATTCGTCATCCTTGATTGTCACACATTCCATGCTACGCGTAAAAACGAGATCATTGTTGGTACAAGTCATAATGCTAACACTACTCATGCATTAAAATTGTGTAATACTTTTTCTCCCCGCAAGCTTACTTATGAAAAGTTATCCAAAATTTTTTAACTATTTTTGTCATGGATCACGAGGATTGATATTGACTTATTTTGATGTTTATTAAGCGGAAAAAAAAGTTGACACGATTTATTTAGTAAGTAGTTAGAGGACACGATCTTTCAAAACGTTTCTTATAATCATAAAAAGTCCATATCTCGACATAACTTTGATCACGACTTGGGACCTTTCCCGGACCGATATTTGGCATGTGTTTCGAACTTCATCTTGAGAGACGATCTTTGTTATGGTCTTCTCTTCATTTTTGGGTTTACATCTTCTTCTTTATTCGAGATGCTTCATTTGTGACCATGAATTTCTTCACTTGTCCTTTTCCTCATTTTAGGACTTCTATTATGCAACTATCCGCCTCCTTTTCGGAATCGGATAAGCTCATCCTCATGCCTTGTAGGGGCCTTTTTGGATTCATAGACTTTTTTCCGCAACCTTTTGGGAGTACTTTGCTTTTCGTCGTGTGTCTTCATGCTTCATTTTAGATTTTGATTCGTGAACTTCACATCTTTTTGGATTTAGCAACAAAAGTTAATCCTCGTGCCTTGTAAGGGTCTTTTTGGATTCGCCAATCTTCGCAACCCTTTTTGATAAGTTATGTTTTGAAAATGTACTTTATGTAATCATAATTAACATTCAAGCGATCTTGTTCTAGAAGCTAAATACCTTATAAACCATAGACCTTATTTATTGCAATTATTTGTCCTAATGCATTGATCTTATGGGAGAAAAAGCCACAATTAAAACACACGAGTTTTTAAAAGAACATTTACATGTTCTACGTTTAGCATGATCAGTTGTCTAACTCTATCACTTCTCGTTCTTCACTATTTAAAGACCTCTAAATAAAGAGACTCGTGAATACTTAGCCATGCAAGTTAAAATTTAGCTATTTTTGGATTAGCTTCATTAAGACTTTATTAAATCAAAGTTTTGGGTTTTCAAGTCACCTTATGATGAGTGACTTTCTAGGAACAATTATAGGAACTTGCGAAAAGTTCTTGTTCTTAATCCTTTTCGAGTTAAGACTTTCGCGTTTTAAAGTTTGATGAGACTGCATTTATACATAGTCTCATCATTCAAATCGGGCTCAAAACGCTTAAAAATGTCATAAAATACCCTAAATTATAGTTGTGTTTGTTCATTGTGTATTTTAGGTACGAATATCATGAAATCAACAAAATATCACAAGAATCAAGCAAAATCAAACATGGGAAATGAAGCCGCACATAGAACCGAACCTAAACAATAAATTTCCAAAGAAGTCCTTGAAGTTTGAAGATTTGTCAAGAATGGTCCCTCAACTTTTGAAGATTGACACTTTACACCCCTCAACTATCTAAGAATATTTTGGGGTCCCTAATGTATGATGACATGTCAAGTGAAGCCCTCCAAGATTGAAGAGAAATACAACCTAAGTCCTTATTCTAAACATTATTAACAAAAGGACTAAGTTTGCAAACCCCAATGACCACTGATGCAAAACTGTTAAAGGAGATCTATAACGGAGAGGGGCCAAATGTGACAAACCCAAAACTTATCTAACCTAACTACCCATTAAACCATCCAGTCAGCCCCCACTCACACTCATCCACCACTCCTCAACTCCCACGTCACCCAAACCCCCACGTCACACACACTTAAAAACTAGTTTTTAAATAAACTCTTGTTTATTATTAACCCGGTAAACACTTTTTTCCTAAACCTAAATTAAAACACCCCTTTTCTGGCTAAGAACCCTAAATCCCAATCATCATCATATCAAAGGGAAAACTAACAAAGGATTGCAGATCCTTAATTCACCAACTAATGAACCTACCCTCATACCCAAAAAACCGTTCAACTCACTGTAGGTCCCTCTCCCATGGTACCCTGTTTTACTTTGAGGAAGCAAAAAAATTTCTTGCCAGAGATATCAAAGGTTGATATGAATTCCTTGTTCCTTACTCACTAATATACGACTGAGATCAAATATTCGCAACTCGCATCACATGTTATGGCAGAAGGGTCACAAGAAGGATTTTGACCATTTTCAAACCAAGAATCAAATGGGAATATCCAAGATCCATTCAAGGGCAATACTGGAAGTTCTTATGTTAAGGTTTTCTCTTTTTAGACTTCTAGAATGATCTGATGATTGGTATAAATAGAGGTCGCATGTGACATCTATCAATGATCCAGATTTTTATTTTGTAAACTTTCTAAATGAATTGATTAAAGAAGTTTTGAAACCTTGCAAATATATCTGAGTTCCATTCTTTATATTTCCTGTTGTTAATTTAGACTTTAATTTTTGAAAGAAAAATTAATGCAACTTTTATCAAAAGCTTTGTAAATATTTTCTTTTTACAAAATCCTTTTAAGAACCAAAGTTTATAAGGGGACCTTGTGATTTGAACTAAAAATTCAAATCCTTGTAAACTTTATTAGCTTTGTTATCTTCATTGTTTGTTTACTATTTGGTTTCAAATATTCAAGATTTTTCATATAAAAATCTTTCTCTTTTTCTGTTTTCATTACTATAGCAAAATCCCTTCAACAACTTGCCTGACAAACAAGTTGTTGAGGAGTTCTAGCTACTTAGAGTTTGTTTCTTGTTGTGTGTAGGGAGTTAGTGTTCAAGATTAATCCAACCATATCACTTTTCCTAATTTGTGCCCCTTTTTGGTGAACTGTTGTAGTTCGTAAAAAAAGGTCTTGCACCGAATTCATTAGCCTTCAACAGCTCATTCTAGTCCAAAGATCTTGACAGATTAAGCTGGTGGCATCAAGAGAGGTACTTTGTCTAAATAAGTCCAAAACAGGTTCTCTTTGAACTCCCTTGTTTTTCATCATTTTTGTGTGCTATGTGATGTGTTGACTACTAATAATCTTGCTTGTTTATTACAATTTCCATGTTACTTTATGTTTTTCTGCTTGATTTCATTATTTCAGTACTCTAGGTTAGTATAAAACTTGGAAACCCTTTGAAAAAATTGCTAAGCAGGTTGTTTAGGGGTGTTTGGATTTGTTTTTTTACCTACATAGGTTGACAGCTCCTAGGTAGAGTAAACATTCTCTAGTAGGGTATTTAGGTTAAATTTTATGTGTTGTTTCACTTTGGTAGCATACAAATTAAGTTTGCAAGTCTTATAAAAGAGTGTTCATACCTGCAGTTTGCTCTAGTAGGTTCAATTCATGTTTTTAGATTTTAAAATCTTGGTGAATGATAGTTAGTAAGTTAGTATAGAGGTGCTTTAGGGAAATCCTAGGTTTGGTTAGCTTGTTGTCAAGTAACTGTTGCTTCAAATTAAACTTCTTGTTAAGTAAATCAGCAATATCCATTTCTTGTGTGCACACAATATCAGCTAGTGGTTGAGGGTGTTTTTAGGTGTTTTATGGTGTGATTTTTGGTGAAAACGTAGGTCTTAGGTTATTTTAATTGTGCATTACTTGTTTACTAGGTTTAGGAAGGTTTTTGGTGGTCTTAAATCCTTTCTAGCTCACTGATAAGCTTAGCAAAACCACCAGACCCATCTAGTAGTTGTAATAGTGGCCTTGATTGTTGATTTTGTGCTAATTGTTGCTTGATCTTGTTTGTAATTGCTTGCTATTGACTCCCCACAACCCAACTGGTTGTGAGGGTGCCTTTCTTACCCAAAACAACCAACAAACCAAGCCAATACTCGTTTTCTATGACCAAGCAGTGGGAACAAGGTTCCCACTGGTAGTGCTTTTCTTGCCACTGCTAGCTAACAAACAAAAGGATCTCCACTAGTCACTATCAGTTTTTGTTGTTTTTGTCTTATTAGGCTATTTTTAACTTTTTTCTAGTCTTTCAGTTTTGCCATATTAAGTTATTTATTTTAGAATTTTTGGAAAAGTTATTTTATTTTTCAGATTATTTTGCTATTTTTTAGCATTAATTTAATTTAAATTAAGTTTTTAATAATTCTGTTTTTATCCTATTAGGACTAAAATCACTTTTTTTAACTTTTTTCATTTTTCTCAAGTTTAATTAAGTATTTGAGAATTTTCAGTAAAGTAAATTTATTTTTCTCATTTTATTTTATTATTTTTTATCATTATTTTATTTAAAATTATGTTTTAGCCTTTTAGTTACAAAATTTTAGGAAAAATACTTTTTAGCTTTTAATTAATATAAGTATGATTTAGTTTGATAAAATATAAATTTGGACTTTTTGTTAATTATATTTAATTTAGGGCTTTAATTAGCATTTAAATATAATATTTAATTGATAATAATTTTTAAAATTTATTTATTGAATTTTTATTCTTATTTATATTATTTTAGACTTAATTTTGATTTTTAATTTGTTTTTAGATAAAAAATTTAATTTCGTCACGGTTTACGTTTTTACGTATACGTTTTAATTAATTCGTCGTAGTGTAATTTAGCGTAACTCGTCATTTAGTTTTCTAATCTTTCTCTCTCAAAAACGTAACTAATCCAAACATTGGTTTCATATTATTGGCACATAACACACACACCTCCTTTGAGAACGAACCCGCACTTATTCGGTTTTATGGTTTTCTTAAATCGTCGAATTTAATACTTGCCACAGTTATTTGTTTTTCCTAAAACAAGTGACTAAAAATACATACATCAAAGTTCCCTATATAAAAGTCTAGCAAAACTTGATTTAAGCGTGTTAAAGAATGTAAAGGGCTCTAACTGCCCATCAAGTAAAAAATTAACTGTTATTCTACCCAACGGAAAACCTACATTCGTGTCTTAAAAACACTTATGAAAACTAAGAAATTTTTTAAAATTTGTCCATTTTTAGCCTTATTTGCAACAAAACATAAACAAAATGATGAAAGTTGGAAAGCGTGAAGATGTGAGCAAGGCAAGTATCTATTCACCCCTCATACTAAAGTTAAACATTATCCTCAATGTTTCGAGTCTAAGGGTGGCATACCCCCATACTAAAGACGAAGAGTCGAATGATTAATCATGGAAAGGGTGTAACAATTAATCTTGAGCCATTTATGAAGTTTGCTATAAGACCTATTGTTAGAACAATAAAGGATATATAATTAGGATGTCGGAAAATTCTTCAAGCAAACGATCGAGGCTCACGTAAAACGAACACGAGAGGCTTTAATAACTGGTTTTGCCAAGTATAAAAATTTGTTCGTCTCGATTCAATTCGAATTGCTTACCAGTTGAAAGTGTGACTCAGTCGTTCTTGGTGGATAAAAGAAAATGTCGTTGATTATCTATAGCTAATTAAAAAGTAAATGCAGAAAGTAAAAAAAATAAGCTAAAAGCAAATAACTAATAATAAAGAAACAATATTAAAACGAATATTAAAAACAAAACAGTTAATTAAAATAAAACTAAAAGAGGAAATTAACTTTCGACTTGAAAATAAAGTTTACCTAATGAAAAAGGAGGAAATAAAACTAAGAAGGTACTTTAAAACTAAACGAGGTGAAAGCTAAAGCGGGTACTAAATAAAAGATAAAACTTAAACTTTTCAAAAAAAATACTAATACTAAAAATTGATGGAAAAATCAACTAAAAATACGTGACTTTCAGAATTAAAATCGGAACAACTTTCAGATTAAACTAAACGATTACGGAACAATACTAAATAATAAACAAGCTAGCAAGCAAGCAGCTCAAGCTAGCAGGCTACTAGATGGATTTGGCGGGAAGAGTAAATAACCTAGCAAGTAGGCATGTCATTTCTTAATTCCATCGGAATGTTTATGATATATCTATCGGAATGTTGTAAAAGAAAAATCTATCAGAATGTAGTAAAAGAAAAATCTATCGGAATAATATAAAAAGTATCGGAATAAGTTTATAAAGAAAAGTATCGGAATGTGTACTTGGAGATTTTGTCGGAATATTATATCAAAATTCTATCGGAAAAACAAAAGGATAAAAACTGTCGCAATATGGAAGTCAAAATTTGTGCAGCATTTCGTCACAATATGCCTTATACCCGATCGCAATGTACGATGCCAGGGGCAATCGCAATCTCGATCGGAATAAGTGATCGGAATAACTATCACAATAAGCTGTCACAATGTAGAAACCCTAATATTGTGATGGAAAAATCACAATAGTCGGATGGAGTAAAAATAAGCATAAAAATCAAATAAGCACTTTAACCAAAAAAGATTAACCAAAACAATAATAAGAAGAACAAAAATAAGCTACGAATTTAAAACTTATCAACACACTAAATAAGAAAAATTTAAAAAGATTAAACCTTTAAGAAAACTTTAAAGCAAATAAGCTAAATACAAAATAAGCCAATAAGCATGATAAGCTCAAAGCTCAATTCGTATCAAAACTTAGAGATGAATAAAAAAGATGAACTCTTTAATCAATCAAACATCAAAACTAAACAAGATCAAAGATTATATCAAAGATAAAATAAAAATCAAGAAAGGTAGAAAAAGATGAAGATTTAAACAAGATTTAAGCTATTAAAAGTAAAGATTAGATTAAAACAAGAAAGGAAGATAAAATATGAAGTTCCTAGTGAGAGAAAGTAAAACACTTTCTCTCTCTAAAATTAAATACTACAAAATGAAAAATGAACTAACTAACTCTAAAAACTCTATTTTCTAAACTATATATAGGAGGTGGAAAATGCATGTGTTGTTTCCTTTTTTCTCGTCTTTTAATTTCTCGTCTTTCCCGACTTTGTCTCGGGATTAGTCGAGTGATAAAACGAACTCGTCTTCTAATTTTCTTCTTTTAGTAGACTTGGTTCTTCGACATTGTCAAACTTTCGTCTTCAGACTTTTTCTTCGATAAATCTTCAGAATAGGCCTTCGACTTCCGTTCTTCTTGCACTTTTGATCTTTTGACTTTGTCTTTTGTCTTTTTCTTCGCTAAAAGCCCGTGAAAGCCCGCGTTTTCTTCCTTTTTCATATTTTTATCCTAAAACACAATAAAAACACAAACCACGCATAATTCCGACTTTTACGACATAAAATACACGTTTTGGTCTTGTTATTATTGGAAATAAGTGGTAAAAGGATAAGTGTTTTCACACTTATTAAATCCCCTACACTTGACCATTGCAATGCCCTCATGCAATGCATTAGTTACAAAGCAAGATTTATATTTTTCATCATAATCAATCCACCTTGGCTTTTATTAAAGAGATAGAAAATTATAAAATATTCAAAGGAAGAAAACAAGTAAGAAGATCAAAAAATTACCTTAGGGTTTTGGAATGTCATGAATGATTATAACCCTCAAGTTTCACGTTCCCCATACCAAGCTTAAAAACGAGATCATTGTTATTATAAGTTAGCAAACTAACACAAATTCATGTGGCCCAATTATTCACTTAGACTCCCTTATTCCTAGGTGTATCTCTTATATTTTATGATTGTCTTGAATGATCACGAGGATGCATTGTTGACTTATTTCGATAGTTATTTCGGCTAAAAATAAAGTGGGACGATTTAATCAATAGTTAGCTAAAGGACAAAATCTTTTAAAACTGCTTCTCGGGACCTCATAAAGTTCATATCTTGGCATAACTCGCTTCACGATTTGAGACCTTTCTCGGACCGATATTTGGCATTGACTTCATACTTCAAATCTTGAGAGACGTTCATGAATTAATGGTCTTCTCTTTGATGAGATGACATTTATACATGATCTCATCGTTCTTTTCGGGCTTTAAATGCACTAAAATGTCATAAAACACCATATATATGCTAGTCTTTGTTTACTTGTGTATTTTAGGTATGGATATCGTGAAAAAGACAAAAGATCACAAGAAACAAGAAAAAACGGACACGAGAAACGAAGCCGTACAAAGAACCGGGCCCTAATTCATGAATTATCCAAGATTAAACCTTGAAGACTTGAAGATATGCAAGATTGATCCTCAAACGATGAAGAAATGACACTTAAAACCCTTGTGAATTCATAATTACAAGTTTGGTCCCTTAAGTTTGTCAAAATTGCAAAAAGGTCCTTCATCTTTGAAGAAATGGCAAGATTAGTCCCTTAGCTATTCAACATTGTCAAATATGGTCCCTCATGGAGTCAAAGATACATTGAAGACCTTTGAAGATCAATAAAGTCCAAAATCAGTCCTTCAAATATGAAAACATGGCAAAAATAACCCTTGAAATCTTTTTGGAAAAGTTTTGTGCCAAAAATGTAAAGATGAAAACTTATTTAACAAAGGGAATGGAATTTTGTTGGCTGAAAACGTTTTTTACAACTTTCCCCAAAAAACAAGGACCAAATGTGTATAACTGAAACATTGAAACAAGTATTTGCGCCAAACACTAACCTTTCCCCCATTTTCGGATCAAAAAGTTTACTATTCACCATTCATCCACCCAGAATTACCATCACTTAAACCAAATGGCTAAATCCAATTACCCTGGCACACGTTTGATGCACCTCACTCTAAACCTATCCCAACAATAAAATCCCTCTTCTCCACTCACCAAGGACCCCACACCCAAACCGGTTCCACCTATCACATGACAACTTCCTCACTAAGGAATGCCACCTGTCAAGATCAACGATTTACATTCATTCCTTGGCCCCAAAGCATAAATGAACACTCAGGATCAAATTGGACAGCTCATATCAAGGATTCGTCTAGAAGCACTCAAGGGCAATATTGAGAATTCACATCTAGGGTTTATGAACAGTGTTATGTAAGCATTTGCCTATAAAAGGAGACCTCAACTTGTGAGAGTCCCTTTGTTCTAGATTTTGGCTATCATCTTTGTAATTCCTTTTTTATTTAAATAAAATTTAAATTTCCTAAAATTTGTGAAATCTCTTTTGTGTTTATTAAAAGTTGGTGTTTGAATAGCTGAAATCTGAGTTCCATTTGATCTTTTAGACCTTCCTTAATCTTGTGGTTAAGTCACGTCTATGTTTGATAGGTTTTCAAAGGTTCAAAAACCTTGAAATCCTTGTTTCTGTTTTGGTTATTATCTTGTACTAACCCTTAGCCAAAAGCCTTAAGCTCCTTCAAGCTTGTTGACACCAAGCCTGAGAAGAGATTTAAGCTCTTGGTTGAGTTGTTTGCTCATTTGTGTTGAAGAATCATCATAATCAAAACCTTGTTCTACTTTGAACATCAGCAGGTTTTGATCTTCCTTTTTGAAGAACCTTGGTCTTGTTCTAGTTGTTGAACAAGGTCCAAGGAGCATAGCTGGTCCTCCTAGGATGTTGTGGAGGACAGGTATAATCCCTTGTTTAAGTTTCCCCTAAAAATTTCATGCTATTGTCTGTTTTATGATTTGGTCTGTGACTTTGTGTTCTTGTGTTTAAGGTTGTGATTTTTGTGTTTGAATCTGTTAGTAGTCATCTAGGAAGTGTGTTTGAGTCATAAAATCAGTAGGTTGTTAGTTGAAATCACAAGTTGCTTTGAAAAGTTGTGGATTAAGGTGTGTTTGGTATAACAACCTGTTTTGGTTTTGTGTTATTTTGAGGTATTGCTTTGTGTTGCTTTGTGTTGGAACCTGTCTCATAGGTGCTAAGTGACATGTATCTGCAAGCTTTGTGCATATAAACACCTAGAATCAACAATAGGCTCTAAAATCTTGTAAACTTGTTGAAATTGGCGTGGTTTAAGGGACACCTAGTTATAATCATACACTAGGGTTAACAAGTGATTAAACCTAGTTAGTTACATCAGGTAAGTAGGATTTAAGTGTTGAATTTGGATCTTTGGTCATTTATATCAGCAAAGTGTGCAAGTGTTCTTGAAGTTTATATCAGCAAGTGGAATCTGCTTTGATATTGTTCCATACTTTGATTCAGTGATTGAATTAAGTTTGTTTGTGCTTAATAATATTTTATATAGCTTGTGTATGCATCTGGTTGAATTTGGAGTGCTTATTCTAGCTTAAACTGCCTAAGTGTTCATAACTGCTTAATATCCATGTATGTGCTAGATCTGAGCATCTTTTGATTTGTCTGTGCTAATTGGTGATATTGAAGTGTGTTTTTGTGCTTGAGTGTGACTCCTTGTGATTAACTGATCACTTGGGTGCCCTTTTCTTCCAACAAAACATACAAAATCTCTCTAAAATCAAAGGTCAAATAGTCAAGGCAGTGGGAACCAGTTCCTACTGAAAGTTCCTCCTGCTAGTGCTAATTGGACATCAGCTTATCAATAAGCTATTCTAGCTTATTTTAACCAGCAACAACTTTGATTTTGTAATAGGTGCTCATTATTTGACCCATTTGTTCATACTGGAGCAATTGGTGGGTTGACTTTAGGGTTTGACTAGAAAACCAACTTAATTGACTTTTTCATAAGGGCTTATTGGCTTATTCTAGCTTATTTGTCTTGCTTATTGAATTTTGGTTAATTGTTTTGGCTTATTGAAGTCATTTGTAACATTTTGCAAGTTGAATCAAGTCCTGAGGTGCCCTAGATGTCAAACCCGACTATTTTGTCTTTTAGTGGATTTGTACTTGGCTTATTTCTAGCTTATTGAGTGTGCTTTTTCAAAATTTATTTTAACAGATCTCTTTAATATCCCAAAAGAAGGTAGTGTGTCAAATTAGAGCTTATGGCATTGGCTTATTGCTTAATGGGCTTATTGGCCCAATAAGGATAAGCAGTTTGTTCATTAAGCTGTGATAAGCTCACTTTAAGCTTTTGGGCCTTCTGAGTTTTGTGTTTAGAATTGAATTTTGAGTCAGATAGGGCTTTTCCAAGTCATTTGGGCTTATTTTGACTTTTTGGGCTAAAAAGCCCATTAAGCTTGACTGTTTTTGCTTTTAGCCCATTTGAGGGCCCATTAGGGGTAATTTTGTAATTTCACTTTCCTTTTCTGATTATTCAGGTTAAAATAAACTAGTTTGCAAGTTTTTAGAATTTTTTATAATTTTTGGATTTTTAATATTATTTTAATATTATTTTATTATTATTTTTCAAATTTCACATTTTTGCACTTTTTATATTTTTCTTAGCTTAAATACATTAAAATAGGATTTTTCCAACTCTTAGATTAATTTTATCATTCTTAGATTAATTTTTATAATTATTTTAAGTTTTAATAGTTTTTAAATCATTTTTAATAGTTTTTATTAGTTTAAAAAGTTATAAAAATAGTTTTTAATCTTTTTAGGTCATTTTGGAGGTTTACCAATTGAAAAATCTTTATTTGGGCTTTTTGATAATTAATTTGATTTTTAGGGCTTTAATTAGCATTTAAAAATTAATATTTAATTAATTAAATGGTTTGAAAAAGTTTTGATCATTGGTAAACTCTTAGTTTATTTATTTTGATTTTTGGTGAATTTTTGGTAATTTTTAGAATTAATTTTTATTTTTGCTCATTTTACGGTTTTACGTGTAGTCGTAGTAGTAATTAAATTCACGTCTTCGTCATCCTCTTTTCTCATCTCCTTCTAACCAATTTTAATCTCAAATCTTGCTAAATTTTAGTCACACACATATACCTCCTTGGGAAACGAACTTCATTAGGGTCATTTGTACACGGTTTTCCTAAACCGTCGTATTTAATACTTTCCCTATTTACCTCCTTTTCCTAAAGGTGTGGTAAAACACTGCAACCATTTTGGCGCCGCTGCCGGGGAGGTGTATCGTGATTAATTTGTCTTGTTGTTTTTAATATTAACCAAAATAGTATTTGTATTAGTAGAAATCTACTAATACGTATTATCGGTTTTTTGGTTTTTCTTGTGAAATTATTATTACTATATTGTATTAAGTATCACAATCAATACAAAATATCTCCAAACGTGTGAAAACACAACCTTAATTGGGATTTGATCTCCTAATTATTGTATTCGAATCTCAAACAAAAGAAAAAGGCAAAAATAGATAAATACTTTTGTGAAGCTCGATTTTGAAAAATACGAACTATGAGGTGGGTATAAGGCGGGTATTATAAAATATACCCTAAGGAAAAAGGCTCTTAAGTGCTTCGCGCCGCCTCGTTTCCCCGCTTGCTTGTGAGTATTTTGAGATTGAAGGCTAATCGAGGGCTTTGCCGCCCAAAGTATTATTACGTATAATATATTTTCTTGGTTTTCTTTGTGATTAAACCCTCTTGAACAATTTGGTTTTCACCAAAGTTCTAAAGTCATTCGAAGGCGTTCACTCCACGTGATCGTTTTCATTCTTTTGAGGCTTCTTTAATCAAGAGTTTGATTCGAGGAGAGATTTGGTAGATTGTTGTCTACGAAGATACACCAAAATCCAAAAAAATTAAAAACAATCAAAAACACAAAAAAACTGAAAATTCACAAAACACCCAAAAAGAATCTTCTTTACTCACCTCCCATTCTTCGTGAAGTTTATGATCAATCGTAATCAAGCAAAACGAGCTCGTAAACGTCTTCAAAAGCAAGCAAATCAAGAGACGTTGATTGAAGAACAAACTCCAATTGTTGAACCTATTGTTGAACAAGAAGTCGTCATGGCTAATCGTACTATGATGGAGTTGCTACAAGCACCCACCGAGGGTTTTGGAGAGGCCATTCTGATTCCCGCAATCCTTGCGGAGAATTTCGAGATTAAGACGGGTTTAATGTCGATGTTGCAAGCTAATAAGTTTAGAGGTCATGAGAAAGACAACCCGCATTACCACATAAGAAATTTTAATCGTCTCACCACTACTAGCAAGTTTAAGGATGTTCCACATGACGCCATTAAGATGATGTTGTTTCCATACTCGTCAGATGGACCCGCAAAAATTTGGCTTGAGAAAGAACCGCCAAATTCGATTTTAACATGGGGTGATCTCGTTTCTATGTTTGTGAACAAATTTTTTCCACCATCTAAAACAACACATTTGAAAAATGAGATTTCAAGATTTGTACAAAGAAATAATGAAAGTTTTTCAATGGCATGGGAACGATTTAAAGAAATGTTACATGAATGTCCACACCATGATTTTTTGGAATTACATCAAGTTGATACTTTTTATAATGGGATTAATGATCATGAACGAGATTACTTGAATGCCGCCGCGGGTGGTAATTTTTTGTCTAAAACGACCGATGAAGCTTTAAAGATTATCGCGAATAGATCTAAGGTTTATAGCCCTCGTAACACACCGAGTGTTGCCAATTTGGGTTCGTCATCGTCGCCATCGTCTCGTAGCATTAATGCCTTCCATGATGAAGCTAATGAGGAAAATCGGTTTTTCGATAGATTTGCTAATCTTATGACTCATTGGAAAGCACAAGAGGCTTTGAATTCCGCTTCGGTTAAAGCGGTTGAAAAGAGTTGTTTGTCTTGTGGTGGAGCTCATGATCTTTCCGAGTGCATTACCGCCGGTGGTAACACTTCGAGTGCTTACGTAGCAACTGGAACTTATAACCAAAACGGCCAAGGTTCCCGCCCAAATCAAGCTCCACCAAATCAAAATACTAATAACTATCGAAACAACAATCAAGGTGGTAATTATCAAGGCAATTCACGTAACTATTACAAGGGGAATTATCAAAGTGGGAATGGACAAGTTACTAATCAAAACCAAAACCGTGATTTTCAAAAAACTACACAAGGTTTTCAAAATGCTCACACTAAAAATCTTCAAGGAGAATTTTTGTATTATGCTAAAGCAAATGATGATATGTTTGATAACATGCAACGTGAGATGATTAGCTTAAGATCCGAGTTGAAAAACGAGCTTAAAACTAACTTGCTAATGAACTTAAAACTCATGCAAATAAAATGGAAGGAAATGTCCAACGTCTTCAACAAAACCAACAAAAGATGGAACAAGGACAACATGAGATTAAGCCAGAATTGTTAAAAGCGGATTTAAGGCAATAAAAATTTGAAGACCGTATGGCAAAAATGTTTGAAGCAATCATGTGTAAACCCTCTTCCTAGGGTGGTCTTCCTAGTGATACCATTGCAAACCCGAAGGGAGAAATGAAGTTTATTACTACACGAAGTGGTAAAACATTCAAGGAACCAATCTCTCGTCCAAGTACTTCTACGGAGAAGGAAATCGAGAAAGAGCCCGAGGTGATGGTCGAAAAGGAGCATATTACAAGCCCACAAAGTACCGCTCATACCACACCTACGGTTGAACCAATACCAATTATGGAACCCGAGATTCCAAGGCCGTTGCCTAATGTCCAACCCACACCACCCTTACCTTACCCTTCAAGACGAAACAAAGAGAAATTGCAAGAACGTAACAAACAACAAATCGAGCTTTTTATAAAAATGTTTCAACAAGTTCATTTTGATGTGAGTTTAGCCGACGCGTTGTTATATATGCCTCGTTTCGCTTCCACTTTTAAAAGTATGATGAGCGATAAGGAAAAGCTTTCAAAGCTTGCTAATTGTTCTTCGGTTTATCTTAACCGCATACCAGAAAAAGTTGGTGACCCCGGAAAGTTTCTCATTCCTTGTGACATACAAGATATGAAAGAATGCCTCGCCTTGGCCGATATTGGTGCGAGCATTAATTTGATGCCATTTTCCATTTGGCAATCGCTTTCGCTTCCGGCTTTTACTCCTTCGAACATGTCTATCGAGATGGCCGATCATTCTATGATTTTATCATGTGGAGTAGCCGAAGATGTTTTCGTGAAAGTGGGGAAGTTCTACTATCCCGTTGATTTTATAGTAGTTGACATCCCCGCGGATCCTTAAGTTCCTCTAATTTTAGGTCGTCAATTTTTAGACACCTCGAGATCGCTTATCGACGTTCATGCAAGAACTATCACTTTTAGATTCAACAAAGAGGAACTTGTTATAAACGCTACTCAAAACTCAAAACCTTCTCATGTTTATGCAATCGCTACCATCAATCACATTGACTTAGTTGATGTGGTTTGTGATGAGTTTTCACAAGAAGTGTTAGGTTTTTCCGATAGCTCGTCAAGTGGCAATCCCACTATTTTGGATCTGATTCTTGCTAATTCTACACCAAATCTCACTCCATTCCAAGGAGGCGATTTTACTTCAAATTAAAGCGACAATAAAGATGAGGTGTTGATTAGTGATGATACTTCTATTCCACCATTTCTTCCGCCGATGGAAGTTATGAGTGTTGAACCAAAATCTTCAATCGAGGAACCACCTATCCTTGAATTGAAAGATCTTCCTTATCACCTTGAATACGCATTCTTGGAAGGTGATGACAAGTTGTCGGTTATTATTGCAAGAGGTCTTGCCAATGACGAAAAAAACGAGCTCTTGAAAGTTCTTAAAGCTCATAAAGGGGCAATTGCGTGGAAAATTTCCGACATTAAGGGTATTGACCCAAAATTTTGTACTCACAAGATTTTAATGGAGGAGGACTACAAACCCGCAATTCAAAGTCAAAGAAGGGTGAATCCCAAAATTCACGATGTCATTAAAAAGGAAGTTTTAAAACTCCTTGACGCGGGAATCCTATCTCCGATAGCCCATGGGTGAGCCCAATCCATTGTGTCCCTAAAAAGGGAGGAATGACCGTTGTGCCTAATGAAAATGACGAGTTAATTCCCACTCGTGTTGTGACCGGTTGGAGGGTGTGTATTGACTACCGAAAGTTAAATGACGCCACTCGTAAAGACCACTTTCCCTTGCCCTTCATGGATCAAATGTTGGAGCGACTTGCGGGAAATGAATTCTATTTCTTTTTAGATAGTTTTTACGGTTACTTTCAAATCCCTATCGACCCTCGTGGTCAAGAGAAGACTACGTTTACGTGTCCTTATGGAACGTTTGCTTATCGTAGGATGCCTTTCGGACTTTGTAATGCACCGGGTACATTTCAACGGTGTATGATGGACATTTTTCACGATATGATCGAGAAGTCGATGGAAG
The DNA here is from genome assembly GCA_025667525.1 of Glebionis coronaria. NCBI lineage: Eukaryota > Viridiplantae > Streptophyta > Magnoliopsida > Asterales > Asteraceae > Glebionis > Glebionis coronaria. The sequence goes on along the minus strand of JANFOE010000652.1, from coordinate 240,395 downwards.
TGTTTATGGATGACTTTTCGGTGTTTGGCAATTCGTTCACGTCGTGTTTATCTAATCTCGAGCAAATGTTAAAATTTTGTGAAGAAACCAATCTTGTGCTTAATTGGGAAAAATGTCATTTCATATGTAAACAAGGAATCGTCTTAGGACATAAGGTCTCGAAAGCGGGGATTAAGGTCGATAAAGATAAGGTAGACGTCATCGCCAATTTACCTCATCCCAAAACCGTTAAGGGAGTTAGGAGTTTCCTAGGCCACGCGGGCTTTTATCGTCGTTTCATCAAAGACTTTTCGAAAATCTCTCGACCTATGACACACCTTCTCGAGAAGGATGCTCCTTTTAATTTCAATGAGGATTGTGTTAGAGCTTTCGAAAATCTTAAAAGAAAACTTACCGAAGCTCCCATTCTTGTTGCTCCTAATTGGGATTACCCTTTGAAATCATGTGCGATGCAAGTGATTATGCTATAGGGGCCGTCTTAGGGCAACATTATGAAAAGCATTTCCGTCCTATCCATTATGCTAGTAAGACGATGACCGAGGCTCAATTAAAGTACACCACAACGGAAAAGGAATTCCTTGCCGTGGTGTATGCTTTTGAGAAATTCCTACCTTATCTCGTCTTAAATAAAAGCATCGTGTATACCAACCATTCGGCTATCAAGTATCTCTTAGCTAAGCAAGATGCTAAGCCGAGATTGCTTCGTTGGATGCTCCTCCTCCAAGAATTTGATGTCACCGTGCTTGACAAAAAAGGAGCCGAGAATCTAGAGGCCGATCATCTCTCTCGTCTAGAAGATCCTCACAAAGATGTTTTCGAGAATAAGGAAATCACCGAAACATTTCCTCTCGAGACTCTCGGTATAGTGAATTCTAAAGACACCACCCCATGGTTTGCCGACATTGCAAATTACGATGCGGGCAATTTCATAATCAAGGGTATGACGACACAACAAAAGCGAAAATTCTTTCGTGACGTCAAGTTCTATTTTTGGGACGACCATTATCTCATTCGGGTTTATGCGGATCAACTCGTTCGACGTTGTGTTTTTGGTACCGAAGCTTCTAATATCCTTAGAGGTTGTCACGAGGGACCCACGGGTGGTCACCATGGTGCTAATCTCACGGCTAAGAAAGTGTTCGATGCCGGCTTCTTTTGGCCTTCTATCTATCGTGATGCACACGCACTTGTGAAGTCGTGTGATTCGTGCCAATGTCAAGGAAAATCGTCTCAACGTGATGAAATGCCGCAAAACATAATTCAAGTGTGTGAGATTTTCGACATTTGGGGCATAGACTTTATGGGGCCGTTCCCATCGTCTCATGGTAACAAGTATATCCTCGTCGCGGTGGACTACCTTTCAAAGTGGGTGGAAGCTAAGGCTTTACCTACTAATGATGCTCGTGTGGTAGTGAAGTTTTTGAAGCAACTATTCTCTCGGTTCGGAACCCCTCGTGCTATTATAAGCGATCGTGGAACCCATTTTTGTAATGACCAATTCGAGAAGGTCTTAAAGAAATATGGAGTTACTCATCGTCTTTCTACGGCTTATCACCCGCAAACGAGTGGGCAAGTCGAGGTTTCGAACCGAGCTTTGAAGAGGATTTTAGAAAGGTCGATTTGAGAAAACCGTGCTTTATGGGCCTTTAGGACCGCTTATAAGACACCTATCGGTTGTACTCCTTATAAGTTAGTCTATGGGAAGAATTGCCATTTGCCCATTGAATTGGAGCACAAGGCATATTGGGCCCTTAAGCATGCAAATTTTAACTTAAAGACCGCGGGAGATCACCGAAAAATACAATTGAATGAATTGGATGAACTAAGAGACAATGCTTATGAAAATTCATTGATTTTCAAAGAAAAGACTAAAAAGTTTCATGATGCAAAGATTAAAAACCGGGTTTTTAGCGTTGGTGATCAAGTGTTACTTTTTAACTCTAGACTTAAGATATTTTCTGGGAAATTGAAATCTCGTTGGTCGGGTCCTTTCACCGTTACACGAGTGTTTCCTTATGGGACCATCGAGCTAGCTCAAGATGATGGTCCTAGCTTCAAAGTGAATGGACATAGGCTTAAGCACTACTTTGGTGGGGAAATTCCTTCAATGGTTGACCTCGACCAAGTCACCTTCCCCAATGATAATTAGCATTGAGGGGATCGAGTCGAGCTCATGACTCGGTAATCAAAAACGAGGTGCCTCGTGGGGGAAATCCCATGCTTATCCTTTTATGCTTACTAATAAATGAGAGGGGATTTGTGCCCTTCCAACTCGTTGTCTCGTGGTTGTTTGTGATTGTGTTATCTAGATCATCATCATCATCTATGATTGAAGACTCTCGTGTTCGTTTACGTAAGCTTCCATCGTTTGCTTGAAGAAGTTTTTCACGAATCCATTGACATATCCTTTATTGTTCTAACAAATATCTTTTATCATACTTAATAAACGGATTTAGATATATTGTTGATCATCCTTTCCATGCTAGATCCTAAGCATTCGATTCTTCGTCTCTAGTATGGGGGTGCTCCACCTTTAGACTCGAAACATTGAGGATAATGTTTAAATTTAGTATGGGGGTGAATAGATACTTGCTTTGCTATGCCCTCACGTTTTCCAACTTTCAATGTTTTGTTTTGTTGCTAATAAGGCTAAAAATGGCCAAATTTTAAATTTTTTCTTAGTTTTCATTAAGACACGAATGTATGTTTTCCAATGGGTAGAATAAGAGCTAATTTTTGACTTGATGGGCATTTGGAGCCATTTACATTCCTTAACCCGCTCAATTCAAGTTTTGCTAGACTTTTATATAGGGAACTTTAAAACGTGAAAGTCTTAGCTCATTCGGGTTAAGAACAAGAACTTTTCGCAAGTTCCTATAATTGATCCTAGAAAGTCACTTATCAAGGGAACTATAAAATGCATTCTCTAAACATGAAAAAGTCCAAGAAAGTGCAAGATCCTATAGGTGGCTTGAAAACGCAAAACTTTGATTTGATATAGTCTTAATGAAAGCTAATCCAAATTTGGCTTAATTTTGACTTGCATGGCTAAGTATTCACGAGTCTCTTTAATTAGCGGTCTTTATATAGTGAAGAACGAGAAGTGATAGAGTTAGACAAGTGATCATGCTAAACGTAGAACATGAAAATGTTCTTTCAAAAACTCATATTGATTGTAGTGGTTTTGTACCCTTTTGGAAAAGGATGACAAAAGTAGGGCAAGTATTAAGTGTCGGTTTAGGAAAACCGAGCACTAATGACCAAATAAGTCCAAGTTCGTTTCCCAAGGAGGCAAGTGCGTTGTGTAATGAATTGATTTTTGATTTGTGATTATATGATTGAAAAAGAAAGAAAGAAATGAGATTAGAAGAGAAAGACGGTTACGAAGATGGATTAAACTAAGACGAAAAAGGCGATCACGTAAAACCGTAAATAGTGCAAAAATTAAAATTTAATCCTAAAAATTCCTAAAAATCACTAAAAATCCACAATAATATTCTAAGAGTTTACAAAAAATCCAAACTTGCTAAGACCTTTTAATTAATTAGATAATGACTTTTTAATGCTAATTAAAGCCCTAAAAATCACAATTAATTATTAAAAAGCCCTAAATAAGATTTTAAAGTTTGTAAACCTCAAAAATAACCTAATTAAACTAAAAAGTATTTTTTAAAATTTTAAACCAAATAAAACTATTTTTAAACACTTAAAAACTATTAAAATCAATTAAAACTTAAATTAATTCTAGAAAATAATTGAAAAGCCCTAAAAATATTTGGAAAGTTACAAAATTCCTAATTAAGTGTCTTCAATCTAAGAAAAATGTAAAAACTTAAAAAATTAAACTTTCAATTTTTAATAATAAAATAATATTAAAATATTCAAAAAAATTCAATGTTTATAAAAAAATTCCAAAAAATTACCAAAAATCTAGAATAATGTAACTAAGACAAAAATGCAATCAAAAGTTTCTAAAACCTATTTAATAATTTTATATTAAATTTTAAAGTTGGTTAAAAACCATAAAATCCTATAAAATAAAAAATAAGAGTTTTTGAAAACCTAAATGGCTGTAAACCTCCAAATTATAAATAAAAACCTAAAAACTATTTTTTCAGATTTTAAATTACTTTTTCCTATTTTTTATTCACTTTCTAAAATTTAAACTAAAAATAATCCTAGAAAATTAATTAAATACGGGAAAAATAAACTTTTTGCACCAAAAAGTCCTAAAACTGAATAAAATCAAGAGAAAAATACTAACTTGGAAAAAGCCCTAAGGAATAACCTGAAATCAGCTTAATATTAAGCTGATTGTTAAATAAGCCAAAAAACAAACACTCCTTAAGTAAATAATGAATCCAACCTTGGTCAGTAAAAGACCCAAGGGCAGGATGGTTAAGTCGTTTGTGTGTGGGAGGAGTGGCGCAGGTTCGAGTCCTGGCCACGTCCTTTTTGCTAAAACTTTTTTTTTCTTTTTTTAAACTTTAAAACCCACTCCTTATGTTACTTTAATCACAAAAACACAAAATCAAACCCAAGTTACCAAGATTAAAACAATCAGGAATCAAAAACGTGCTCAGGTTGGTCTTTTGATGAACACAAAGGAAAAGGTTATCTTCACTTGTGAAGATATGATCAAGAGGAACTTGATCTTGGATACTTGTTGGTTTTTTGATGGACAAATGGCACTCCCGCAACCAGTTGGGTTGTGGGAAGTCAGTCAAACAAGAAAAACACAAGGGTAAACACACAAAAATCTCACAAATAGCACACAATGTTTCTGATAAAGGCTATGCAGGTCTGAGAGTATGTTGCTGGTTTTATGGGCACAAAACTGAATTTCAAATGCTTAAATCATGCACACAAACTAACCAAATGACATATAAGCAATTAACACCCCTTAAATGACCTAATATCTAACATATAATCAAACTGGATGGCACAAATTTCACCAAATCAAGCAGTAAGATGGAATGACTGTTTTTTAACCACTTATCCAACTTTTTAGCATGAAAATTGTTTACCAAACTGAAAACTACCACTTATATTCACCTAATAACAACCAAGTGAGTATGTAAAACAAGTTTTAACACAAGATTAAAATCATTTAAACCATGTTAAGCCCTAATCCAAACACCACTTAAACTTCTGAAAACCAAATTTAACAAAGCAGATATTAATGAAACTCCACCAAACTGATTAATTGCTATCTAAACATGCATAAAAGACAATTAAAATCCTAAACAAGCAGATAAAACAATCAAATAAGCAATTTCACAAAAATCATGCAAAGTCACATAAATCTGAAAACTCTATAAAAACTGAAAAAGAGAACAAGTATGCTACCTTGTTGGGCCTACATCCAGGCCCAACAGTGACTGAAAAGTCACCTCCATACAGACTCGGGTCTGTGCAGACTTTCTTAGCTGTTTGAAAGGAAAATGATGATGATATTAGACCTTGTTTTGAACCTGCCAAAATCAGACAACCAAGAATAAAAGTTAACTGGTACAAGAGCTTAGGCTATAGGATTAACTTATTGACAAGTTAACCTATAGCTTAAAGCTTTTAAAAAGAAAGCAGTAAAATAAAAAAACTGATTTTTCTTAACTGAAAATTTTGAAAACTTAGGAAAACTGAAAACCTTTTAAAACAAGTGAATCAACAATAAAACTTAACCAAACTTCAGACAATAAAAGTAAACTGGTTCTTTGCTTCTCATCAACAAACCTTAAACCATTTTTCATTCATTAAAAAAAACTGGATTTACAAAGTTGTGAAAAAGGAGAAAAAACAAGGAACAAGAACTAAGTGCTATCTCCTATGGCTCTTATATAGACGAGCTACAAGGGTTCTAGAAATGAATAGAAGCTAAAACCCTAATGATATAAACTTCCACTTTTACCCTTGAAGAAATTCGCATCTTTGAAGTATCTTTGAAATTTTTTGAATTTTGTCTTGATGCCATGTGATGATACAGCTGTTTGATTTGATCTTGGCCATCCAATGTGGTTGTAAAGAGTAAGCAATCCCTCCAATTCGTTGGTTTCTTGTACTGGTTTTGTCTTGGAGCCAAAATGTGGGTCAGGGGAGGGTTGGAGAGACATGTGAGGATGAGGGTGACGTTTTTTTGGGAGTTGGGATAGGATTAGGGTGTGATGAATTAGCAATCTGGAGAATTATAACCAAAACCCCTTTGATATGAAGTTGATTAAGCCTGGGGTTTTTAGGGTTTATGTGGGTGATTAGAACAGGTTTAATCCATTTTGGGGTTAATGGATTTTTAAACAAGTGTTTGGAGGGAAGATTAAATAACTGATTAAATCAGTTATTTATTTGGGTGGAGTGTGACGTGGAGAGGAGGGAGTGTGTGATTGGTGGAGAGTTGATGGTGGGTGATGTGTCAATCAGGGAATGGTGGGGTGAAGGTTGGTTGTCTGGAAGAAAAGGTCCCCCATCTTTCTAGTTTTCTCCATCTTGTATTAAATAGCTATCAACGCCCCATTTCCATGTAACAACTTTTGGGCAGTTGTCATTTTTGGCACAAATACTTTCTAAACTTGAAACAAGGGCTTAAAATGCAATTTCGTCATATTTGAAGGACTGATTTTGGCATTTTCTTCATTCTTCAAGGTTTGACTTGATTGTTGACTTCTTGGAGGACCAATATTGACAATTTAGTTTTGTTGAGGGACTAAATTTGCCAATTCTTCAAAGTTAAGGGTCCTTTTTGTAATTTTGACAAACTTTAGGGACCAAACTTGTAATTATGAAGATACAAGGGTATAAAGTGTCAATTCTTCCATATTGGAGGACCCTTCTTCATAATTCTTCAAATCTTCAAGGGTTTTCTTGGAAAATTCTTCATTAGGGCTTGGTTCATTGTGCGGCTTCGTTTCCCGTGTTCGTTTTTGACTGATTCTTGTGATCTTTTGTCATTTTCTCAATATCCGTACCTAAAATACACAAGCAACAAACACAAGCATATATTTGGGTATTTTGATGATATTTAATGCATTTTAAGCCCTATTTGGACGATGAGACTATGTATAAAAGCAGTCTCATCACATATGTTTTTAATTGTGGCTTTTTCTTCCCTTAAGATTAATGCATTAGGAATAAAAATAATTGCAATAAGTAAGGTCGTATGATTTAAAAGGTTACTTAGCCTCCAACGCAAGATCGTTTAAAAGTTGCTCGGGGTTGAATAGAGTTCATAGCCAAGGCATAACTTATTGAAGCGGGACACGAAGATTGGCGAAGATCCAAAAAGGCCCTAACAAGGCATGAGGAACTCTATTTTGTTTCTAAAGATCCAAGATGATGTGAAGTATCATTATTCCAAAATCAATATGAAGGATCGAGACACACGACGAAAAGAAATTACTCCCCTAAATATTATGGAGAAAGTCTTTCCAAAAAGACCCTAACAAGGTATGAGGATAAATATATCCAAGTCCGAAAAGGAGGCGGATCGTTGTATATCAAATTCTAAAATAAAGATTGAAGAAAAATGATGAAGTCGTGGTCCAAATATGAAGAATCTCTCAAAAACGTCAAGTGAAGAAATTCCAAAATATGAACAGAAGATCATAATTTCAAGAACGTCTTCCCAAGATTTGAAGTATCAAGTACATGCCAAATATCGGTCCGAGAAAGGTCTCAAATCGTGAAAAGAGTTATGCCAAGATATGAACTTAAGGAGATACACGAGAAGCAGTTTTAAAAGATTTTGTCCTTCGGCTAACTATCGATTAAATCGTGCTACTTTGCTTTCGGACTAATAACTACTTTAATAAGTCAATATGAATCACTTGTGATCCATGACAAATAGTTAAAAAAATTCTAGTAACCCATTTCCTTTTATAATAACTAGGATTGTGGGAGAAAAAGTGTTACACAATTTGGACGTATGAGTAGTGCTAGCATTGTGACTTGTACCAACAATGATCTCGTTTTTACACTTAGCATGGAATGTATGACAATCAAAGATGACGAAATTTACTCTAAGGGACATTTACTTGTTTCTATTCTTTGACCCTAAAAGTCACATTCATGATGAAAATCATACATTATGTCTTTACACATCTTCGTAGTATTGTTGCAAGTCTTTTACTTTTCAATAAAGGTTAATAAAATTGAATTTTGGTGATGCTTAGATACTTTATTCTAGCATTGCGTGTGGGTACGGCAATGGCTTAGTATGGGGGAGTGATGAGATGACATTTATACATGATCTCATCGTTCTTTTCGGGCTTTAAATGCACTAAAATGTCATAAAACACCATATATATGCTTGTGTTTGTTTACTTGTGTATTTTAGGTATGGATATCGTGAAAAAGACAAAAGATCACAAGAAACAAGGAAAAACGGACATGAGAAACGAAGTCATACAAAGAACCGGGCCCTAATTCATGAATTATCCAAGATTAAACCTTGAAGACTTGAAGATATGCAAGATTGATCCTCAAACAATGAAGAAATGACACTTAAAACCCTTGTGAATTCATAATTACAAGTTTGGTCCCTTAAGTTTGTCAAAATTGCAAAAAGGTCCTTCAACTTTGAAGAAATGGCAAGATTAGTCCCTTAACTATCCAACATTGTCAAATATGGTCCCTCATGGAGTCAAAGATACATTTAAGACCTTTGAAGATCAATAAAGTCCAAAATCAGTCCTTCAAATATGAAAACATGGTAAAAATAACCCTTGAAATCTTTTTGGAAAATTTTTGTGCCAAAAGTGTAAAGATGAGAACTTATTTAACAAAGAAAATGGAATTTTGTTGGCTGAAAACGTTTTTTACAACTTTCCCCAAAGAACAAGGGCCAAATGTGTATAACTGAAACATTCAAACAAGTATTTGCGCCAAACACTAACCTTTCCCCCATTTTCGGATCAAAAAGTTTACTATTCACCATTCATCCACCCAGAATTACCATCACTTAAACCAAAGGGTTAAATCCAATTACCCTGGCACACGTTTGATTCACCTCACTCTAAACCTATCCCAACAATAAAATACCTCTTCTCCACTCACCAAGGACCCCACACCCAAACCCGTACCACCTATCACATGACAACTTCCTCACTAAGGAATGCCACTTGTCAAGATCAACGATTTACATTCATTCCTTGGCCTTAAAGCATAAATGAACACTCAGGATCAAATTGGACAGCTCATATCAAGGATTCGTCTAGAAGCACTCAAGGGCAATATTGAGAATTCACATCTAGGGTTTATGAACAGTGTTATGTAAGCATTTACCTATAAAAGGAGACCTCAACTTGTGAGAGTCCCTTTGATCCAGATTTTGGCTATCATCTTTGTAATTCCTTTTTATTTAAGTAAAATTTGAATTTCCTAAAATTTGTGAAATCTCTTTTGTGTTTATTAAAAGTTGGTGTTTGAATAGCTGAAATCTGAATTTCATTTGATCTTTTAGACCTTCCTTAATCTTGTGGTTAAGGCACGTCTATGTTTGATAGGTTTTCAACGGTTCAAAAACCTTGAAATCCTTGTTTCTGTTTTGGTTATTATCTTGTACTAACCCTTAGCCAAAAGCCTTAAGCTCCTTCAAGCTTTTTGACACCAAGCCTGAGAAGAGATTTAAGCTCTTGGTTGAGTTGTTTGCTCATTTGTGTTGAAGAATCATCATAATCAAAACCTTGTTCTACTTTGAACATCAGCAGGTTTTGATCTTCCTCTTTGAAGAACCTTGGTCTTGTTCTAGTTGTTTAACAAGGTCCAAGGAGCATAGCTGGTCCTCCTAGAATGTTGTGGAGGACATGTATACTCCCTTGTTTAAGTTTCCCCTAAAAATTTCATGCTATTGTCTGTTTTATGATTTGGTCTGTGACTTTGTGTTCTTGTGTTTAAGGTTGTGATTTTTGTGTTTGAATCTGTTAGTAGTCATCTAGGAAGTGTGTTTGATTCATAAAATCAGTAAGTTGTTAGTTGAAATCACAAGTTGCTTTGAAAAGTTGTGGATTAAGGTGTGTTTGGTATAACAGCCTATTTTGGTTTTGTGTTATTTTGAGGTTGTGCTTTGTGTTGCTTTGTGTTGGAACCTGTCTCATAGGTGCTAAGTGACATTTATATGCAAGCTTTGTGCATATAAACACCTAGAATCAACAATAGGCTCTAAAATCTTGTAAACTTGTTGAAATTGGCTGTGGTTTAAGGGAAACCTAGTTCTAATCATAGACTAGTGTTAACAAGTGATTAAACCTAGTTAGTTACATCAGGGAAGTAGGATTGAAGTGTTGAATTTGGATCTTTGGTTGAATTTGGAGTGCTTATTCTAGCTTAAACTGCTTAAGTGTTCATAACTGCTTAATATCCATTTATGTGCTAGATCTGAGCATCTTTTGATTTGTCCGTGCTAATTGGTGATACTGAAGTGTGTTTTTGTGCTTGATTGTGACTCCTTGTGATAAACTGATCACTTGGGTGCCCTTGTCTTCCAACAAAACATACAGAATCTCTCTAAAATCGAAGGTCAAATAGTCAAGGCAGTGGGAACCAGTTCCTACTGAAAGTTCCTCCTGCTAGTGTTAATTAGACATCAGCTTATCAATAAGCTATTCTAGCTTATTTTAACCAGCAACAACTTTGATTTTGTAATAGGTGCTCATTATTTGACCCATTTGTTCATACTGGAGCAATTGGTGGGTTGACTTTAGGGTTTGACTAGAAAACCAATTTAATTGACTTTTTCATAAGTGCTTATTGGCTTATTCCAGCTTATTGGTCTTGCTTATTGAATTTTGGTTGATTGTTTGGCTTATTGAAGTCATTTGTAACATTTTGCAAGTTGAATCAAGTCCTGAGGTGCCCTAGATCTCAAACCCGACTATTTTATCTTTTAGTGGATTTGTACTTGGCTTATTTCTGGCTTATTGAGTGTGCTTTTTCAAAATTTCTTTTTACAGATCTCTTTACTATCCCAAAAGAAGGTTGTGTGTCAAATTAGAGCTTATGGCAATGGCTTATTGCTTAATGGGCTTATTGGCCCAATAAGGATAAGCTGTTTGTTCATTAAGCTGTGATAAGCTCACTTTCAGCTTTTGGGCCTTCAGAGTTTTGTGTTTAGAATTGAATTTTGAGTCAGATAGGGCTTTTCCAAGTCATTTGGGCTTATTTTGACTTTTTGGGCTAAAAAGCCCATTAAGCTTGACTGTTTTTGCTTTTAGCCCATTTGGGGGCCCATTAGGGGTAATTTTGTAATTTCACTTTCATTTTCTGATTATTTAGGTTAAAATAAACTAGTTTGCAAGTTTTTAGAATTTTTAATAATTTTTGGATTTTTAATATTATTTTAATATTATTTTATTATTATTTTTCAAATTTCACATTTTTGCACTTTTTATATTTTTCTTAGCTTAAATTCATTAAAATACGATTTTTGCAACTCTTAGATTAATTTTATCATTCTTAGATTAATTTTTATAATTATTTTAAGTTTTATAAGTTTGTAAATCATTTTTAATAGTTTTTATTAGTTTAAAAATTTATAAAAATAGTTTTTAACCTTTTTAGGTCATTCTAGAGGTTTACCAATTGAAAAATCTTTATTTGGGCTTTTTGATAATTAATTTGATTTTTAGGGCTTTAATTAGCATTTAAAAATTAATATTTAATTAATTAAAAGGTTTGAAAAAGTTTTGATCATTGGCAAACTCTTACTTTATTTATTTTGATTTTTGGTGAATTTTTGGTAATTTTTAGAATTAATTTTTATTTTTGCTCATTTTACGGTTTTACGTGTAGTCGTAGTAGTAATTAATTTCACGTCTTCGTCATCCTCTTTTCTCATCTCCTTCTAACCAATTTTAATCTCAAATCTTGCTACATTTTAGTCACACACATATACCTCCTTGGGAAACAAACTTCATTGGGTCATTAGTGCTTTATTTTCCTAAATCATCACTTAATATTTACCGCTCATTTACGCTCTTTTGTTTTCCTAAACAAGAGGTGTAATTTACCACAATCACTCTTCATAATAGGAATTTCTTCACTTGAACTTTTTGAGAGATTCTTCATATTTGGACCACGACTTCTTCATTTTTCTCCAATCTTTATTTGGGATCTTGATATACAACGATCCGCCTCTTTTTAGGACTTGGATCTATTTATCCTCATACCTTGTTAGGGCCTTTTTGGATATACTTCTCCATGATCTTTAGGGGAGTATTTGCTTTTTGCCGTGTGTCTCGATCCTTCATATTGATTTTTGATAAATGATTCTTCACATCACTTGGGATCTTCAGCAACAAAATGTAGCCCTCATGCCTTGTTAGGGCCTTTTCGGACTCGCCAATCTTCGCATCCCGCTTCAATAAGTTATGCCTTGGCTATAAACTCTAATTAATACCGAGCAACTTTTAAACGATCTTGGGCTAGAAGCTAAGTAACTTTTCAAATCTTACAACCTTATTTATTGCAATTAAATTTATTAACAAGCGATGGGAGAAAAAACTTATAATCAACTCACATAAGTTCATGAAAGAATACCAAACTTATAATTGACTCTATCATCTCTCGTTCTCCACAATTTAAAATCTCAAGGAATTAGACTCGTGGATGCTTAGCCAATTAAATCAAAGTTTTGGGTTTTCAAGCATTTATAGGATCTTGCAAATTCTTAGGCTCTTTCAAGTTTAGAATTCGTATTTTAAAGTTCCCTTGATAAACGATTTTCTAGGATCAATTATAGGAACTTGCGAAAAGTTCTTGTTCTTAACCCGTGGGAGTTAAGACTTTCGCGTTTTAAAGTTCCCTATATAAAAGCCTAGCAAAACTTGACTTAAACACATTAAGGATACTAGCTAGAGTAAACTTAGATAAGTAAACTCGGGTTGAGTCAAAATATTCACGACTTAGAAACATTTAAAACCACTTTATTGAAAATTTTATTCTAGCAAAGAAAGTAAATAACGATAACAAAGGCAAATACTACTATACAACTAGGCCAAAATAGATTAAAATTTTTTGAAAAATGTCGAAAAATCAAATTTTCTGGTTAAAATGAGGACAAATTAATGGAAAAGACCACTTACTTCGATAGAAATCCCCCCTACACTTGATATAAACATTGTCCTCAATGTTTAAGCATGTGGGAGTAAACTCCCCTACACTTAGGACATTGTGCACGTTGTTTAAATCATGCTAAGGAAAGGACAACTATAGTGATTTCAATGTGAACATATAAGATATGAAATATTGAATCACGACAGTTTAGGATAAAACCAGGAAGACGGGTACACGGGATCACGGTTCATCAAATGTCATCAAAAGTGCTCTTTGAAGCTTTAATCCCTGCACATTATAGGAAACAAGACAACAAACACATATGGGGCTCCCTTACACTTATTATGAAAACAGTAAAGGATAGATCAACTGGTTGCCTCCCGAGAAGCACTTGTTTTTGTTAACCGAGTCACGAGCCTGACTCGACCTAGAACTAATTCAAGGGAAACGTGGTGAGGGATGAAATCATCTCATGAGAGATGTCCTCACCAAAGTACAGCTTCACACACTGGCCATTCACTTTAAAATTAGGCCCATTTGGTTGAAAAAGCTCAATGGTACCATAGGCGAAGACTTTGGCGACGGTGAACGGACCAGACCAGCGGCTCTTTAGCTTGCCCGAGAAGATCTTCAACCGAGAGTTAAAGAGTAAAACTTGATCACCAACGTGGAACTCTCGGTTCTTAATCCTAGCATCATGAATGATCTTGATTTTCTCCTTGTAGATCAATGAATTCTCATAAGCTTCATTCCTTAGTTCATTAAGCTCGTTCAGTTGAATCTTCCGAAGATCACCAGCTTTGTTGATGTCAAAATTAGCCCACTTCAAGGCCCAGTACGCCTTATGTTCCAGCTCAATAGGGAGGTGGCATGCCTTCCCGTACACAAGACGATATGGAGTGCAACCTATCGGCGTTATATATGCGGTGCGAAAAGACCGCAAAGCATAGTCTAACTTATCGGCCCACGAGGAACGATGCTCTCCCACAGTACGCTCTAAAATTCTCTTCAATCCACGGTTAGAAATCTCGGCTTGCCCATTTATTTCAGGATGATAAGCGGTGGACAGACGGTGATTGACACCATACTTAGCCATGACTCGAGCAAATTGATCATTGCAAAAATGAGTCCCGCGGTGACTGATGATAGCACGAGGAACACCGAATCTAGCAAAAAGTTGCTTCAAAAATTCACAACCACCCTCGCATCGTTCGTAGGGAGAGCTTTTGCTTCAACCCATTTAGATACGTAGTCAACGACTACAAGGATGTACTTGTTCCCTTTGGATGATGGAAATGGCCCATAAAGTCGATGCCCCATACATCAAAGATTTCACATTCTTGTATGAAATTTTGAGGCATCTCATCTTTATGTGTGATTAAAAATCAAATAAATTATCAAAAAGCCCAAATAAAGATTTTTCAATTGGTAAACCTCTAAAATGACCTAAAAAGATTAAAAACTATTTTTAGAAATTTTTAAACTAAGGAAAACTATTTAAAATGATTTAAAAACTATTAAAACTTAAAATAATTATAAAACTTAATCTAAAAGTGATAAATTATTCTAAAAGTTGCAAAAATCCTATTTTAATGTATTTAAGCTAAGAAAAATGTAAAAAGTTGAAAAATGTGAAATTTGAAAAATAATAATAATATAATATTAAAATAATACTAAAAATCCAAAAATTATAAAAAATTCTAAAAACTTGCAAACTAGTTTATTTTAACCTAAATAAACAGAAAATGAAAGTGAAATGACCAGAATACCCCTATTGGGCCCTCAAATGGGCCAAAACCAAAAACAGTCAACACTAATGGGCTTTTTAGCCTAAAAAGTCAAACTTGGCCCAATTGACTTGGAAAAGCCCTATCTGACTTAAAATTTAATTCTAAACACAAAACTATAAAGGTCCGAAAGCTGAAAGTGAGCTTATCATAGCTTATTAAGCAAACAACTTATCCTTATTGGGCTTTTTAGCCCATTAAGCAATAAGCTAATGCCATAAGCTCTAATTTGACACACAACCTTCATTTGGGATGCTTAAGATATCTGTAAAAAGAAATTTTGAAAAAGCACACTCAATAAGCCAGAAATAAGCAAAGTACAATTTCACTAAAAGACAAAATAGTCGGGTTTGAGATATAGGGCACCTCAGAACAAGATTCAACTTGCAAAATGTCACAAATGAACTCAATAAGCCAAATCAATCAACAAAAATCCAATAAGCAACACCAATAAGCCAGAATGAACCAATAAGCACTTATGAAAAAGTCAATTAAGTTGGTTTTCTAGTCAAACCCTAAAGTCAACCCACCAAATGCTCCAGTATGAACAAATGGGTCAAATAATAAGCACCTATTACAAAATCCAAGTTGTTGCTGGTTAAAATAAGCTATTTTATCTTATTGATAAGCTGAAACCCAATTAACACTAGCAGGGGAAACTTTCAGTAGGAACTGGTTCCCACTGCTTTGACTATTTGACCAAGCTTTTTAGAGAGATTTAGTTGGATTCAATTGGAAACAAGGGCACCCTTGTGATCAGTGAATCACAAGGATTCAATATCAACAAGAAAATCACAATTTGGTTCACACAATAAGCCAAAAATAATCAAACAGTCACCAGATATTGCACAGACATGTGAAATAAGCTGTTATGCACAAATAAGCAGATATAGCATGAATAAGCCAACCAGATTCAACAGGATGCACACACAAGCTATATAAACTATGAATAAGCACAAACAAACTTAAATCAAACACTGAATCAAAGTGAATAAGCAGAATCAAGCACAAACAGTTACTGATCAGAACAAGGTGAATATGCAGAAACTTTTGCTGATCTAATTGACACTAAATCCAATTTCAAGCATCCAAATCTCTTTCCCTGATGTTATTAACCTAGTTTAATCACTTGTTAACCCTAGTATATGATTAGTTCTAGGTGTCCCTTAAACCACAGCCAAAAATATCAAGTAAACAAGATTTTAAAGCCTTATTATGAATCTAGGTGTTTCAACCCACAAAACTTGCATACAAATGACCAAGTATATCAGATAAGCAAGTACCAACAACCACAAGAACAATATACCCAATCAACAAGCCTTAACACCTGCTTATGCAGTTAACCCAAACACCCCTTAAAAACCTGTTT
The DNA here is from genome assembly GCA_025667525.1 of Glebionis coronaria. Classification (NCBI taxonomy): domain Eukaryota; kingdom Viridiplantae; phylum Streptophyta; class Magnoliopsida; order Asterales; family Asteraceae; genus Glebionis; species Glebionis coronaria. The sequence continues at coordinate 224,198 of JANFOE010000652.1, read as the reverse complement.
TGACAAATTTTCAAAGGATAATCAAGATTTAACCCACAAATCAAGCTAACAACACCTTATAAACATCAAACAATACCAGATAAACAATAATCAACCATAAAAACACAGATTCAAGAACAATCAAGCAAAAATCACAAATATTCTGAAATTTAAAGAGAAAATGAAAAGGGAGAAGATGCAAACCTCCAAGACCTACATCTAGGCCCTGGATTGTTTGAGCTGAGGTACTAGCAGAACAAGTACCAGCTTCCAAGTACCTGCTAAGATGAACAAACAAAAGTGATGCACAATAAACAAGCACTTTTCTAATTTTTGAAACCCAAGTTTTATCACTTAAAACCTTGCCTCAAAAACCTTCAAATATCAAAGTGGAACTCAAAATTAGGCTATTCTAACACCAACTTTTAACAAATATAAAAGAGATTTCTCAAAATTCAGAAAATCAAATTTTATTAACTTACAAAGGGATTACAAAGATTGATAGCCTAAAACTGGAACAAAAGCTCTCTCACATGTTGAGGAGTCTTTTTATAGGCAAATGCTAGCTAATCACTGTTCATAAACCCTAGAAGTGAATTTCCTATTTTGTCCCCAAATGCTTCTAGACAAATCCTTGGATATGAGCTGTCGAAAATGATCCTGAGTGTTCATTTTAGCTTTGTGATGAAGCAATGAGTGTGGGCTGTTGATCTTGCCATGTCAGCTTACTTGGAGAGGAAGTTGTGTTTTGATTGGTTGATGTGTTGAATGGTGGGGCCTCTTGGTGAGTGGGGATGAGGGTTTTTGGTGTGGGATGTGTTTCTGCATGTGTGAATCACACATGTGCCAGGGTAATTGAAAATTGCCCTTTGTTTAAGTGGAGTAATTTCTGGGGGTGAAGAAAGGTAAACAGTAACCTTTTTGATCCGATTTTGGTGGAAAGTTGTGTGTTTGGCGCAATTTCGTTTCAAATGTTTCATTTGCACAACTTTAGTCCTCAGCCTTTGGAAAAAAGTGTATAGAAAGTTTATTTTCCAAACAAACTTGTTTTCTTTGTTAATAACTTTTCCAACTTCACACTTTTGGCACCAAACTTTGGCAAAAGGTTTAAAAAGGTTGTTTTTGCCATTTTTCCATAATTCAAGGACTGATCTTGGACATTGTTGATCTTCAAAGGTCTTCAATGCAACTTTAACTTCATAAGGGACCATAATTGGAAATTTAGAATTGTTGAGGGACTAAACTTGCCATTTCTTCAAAGTTGAAGGACCATTTGTGTAATTTTGACAAACTTAAGGGACCAAACTTGTAATTATGATTTCACAAGGGTTTTAAGTGTCATTTCTTCATTCATTGAGGATCAATCTTCCATTTCTTCAAGTCTTCAAGGGTAATTGTTGGATAAAACATGAACTAGGGCCCGGTTCTTTGTACGGCTTCGTTTCTCGTGTCCGTTTTTCCTTGTTTCTTGTGATCTTTTGTCTTTTTCACGATATCCATACCTAAAATACACATGTAAACAAACACAAGCATATATATGGTATTTTATGACATTTTTATGTATTTAAAGCCCGAAAAGAACGATGAAATCATGTATAAATGTCATCTCATCAGTGATCTTGCCTTGGCGTTGGCAAGCATCACAACTTTTAACCATCTCGTGAGCGTCACGATAAATGGTGGGCCAATAGAATCCTGAGTCAAACACTTTCTTTGCGGTGTAGTTGGGACCAAAATGACCACCAGTGGGTCCTTTATGGCAAGCTTCGAGAATGTCTAAAGCTGCGGGTCCATCAACACACCGACGAATAATCAGATCAGCACATTGTTTGAAGAGATAAGGGTCATCCCAAAAGTAAGTCTTAACATCTTTAAAGAACTTCTTCTTTTGTTGGGATGTTAACCCTTCGATAAGAATACCACCCGCTAAGTAGTTTGCAATGTCCGCAAACCATGGGGTGTCATCAAGATTGGAATTGATAGACATTAAGGCCTCAAGGGGAAAAGAGTCATTGATCTCTTGATTCGGATGATCCCCTTGATAAGGATCCTCAAGTCTACTTAGATGATCCCGGCTAGGTTTTCGGCTCCCTTCTTGTCACGAATTTCAATTTTAAATTCTTGAAAGAGCAAAACCCAATGAAGAAGTCTTGGCTTATAATCTTGCTTAGTCAACAAGTACTTCAACGTGGAATGATCGGTGTACACGATTGTGGTGGAAATAACAAGATAGGGGCGGAATTTCTCAAAGGCATACACTAAAGCTAAAATCTCTTTTTCGGTAGTGGTATAATGCAATTGAGCCCCCGTCATTGTCTTGCTAGCATAATGGATTGGTTAGAAGTGTTTGTTCACTCTTTGGCCCAAAACCGCTCCAATAGCAAAATCGCTAGCATTACACATCAATTCAAAAGGTAGCTCCCAATTAGGGGTAACCAAGACCGGTGCCTTAGTTAGCTTGTCCTTAAGAAGATTGAAGGATTCAAGACACTCTTTAGAAAAGATAAAGGGAGTATCTTTTTCCAAGAGGTGGGTCATCGGGCGAGCGATTTTAGAAAAATCTTGAATGAACCGACGGTCGAAGCCCGCATGACCAAGGAAACTTCTCACACCCTTCACGGTTGAAGGTGGAGGTAATTTGGCTATGACATCAACTTTAGCACGGTCCACTTCAAGACCGGCTTTGGAGATTTAATGTCCAAGCAAAATGCCTTCTTTTACCATGAAATGTCATTTTTCCCAATTTAGAACAAGGCGAGTGTCTTCCCACCGCTTAAGCATGCATTCCAAATTGGCAAGGCAAGAAGAGAAAGAGTCTCCATAGACCGAGAAATTATTCATGAAGACTTCCATAGTTTCTTCAACCATGTCATGGAAGATAGCCATCATTCACCTTTGGAAAGTCCCAGGAGCATTGCATAAGCCGAAAGAAATTCTTTTGTAAGCAAATGTTCCATAAGGACAAGTGAATCTGTTTTTCTCTTGATCTTTGGGATCGATGGGAATTTGAAAATACCTGGAGAAACCGTCTAAGAAGTAATAATAGTCATTACCCGCTAGACGTTCAAGCATTTGGTCCATAAAAGGAAGGGGAAAATGATCCTTTCTCGTAGCATCATTGAGTTTGCGATAGTCTATACAAACTCTCCAGCCTGTAACGAGACGAGTAGGAATCAACTCGTTGTTTTCATTGGGCACAACGGTGATTCCGCCTTTCTTAGGCACACAATGGACCGGACTAACCCATGGTGAATCCGAGATAGGCTAGATCATTCCCGCATCAAGAAGTTTGATAACCTCTTTTTTGATAACGTCATGGATCTTGGGATTCATCCTTCTTTGGTTTTGAATAGTGGGTTTTAAGTCGTCCTCCATGAGAATTTTATGTGTGCAAAAGTGAGGATCAATTCCACGAATATCGAAGATTTTCCAAGCAATCGCTTTCTTATGATTCTTCAGCACGACGATAAGTCGAGATTTTTCGCCTTCTTTTAAATCCCTAGCGATGATGACGGGTAACTTCTTGTTTTCGTCAAGGAACACGTATTCGAGATGAGACGGAAGATCCTTAAGCTCTAAATCTGGAGGGTTTTCGATGGAAGGCGTAGTCAAATTCGGATCATCGATAGAGATTTCCTTAGGAGACTGTGGAGAAATATGGTCCCCATTGAGAATTTTCTCAATGGTACGAATGTCTTCATCCTAATTGGAGGGAGAATCTTCATATTGTAAGTCCACATCTCCCAAAGTTGCTTCAAATTCTTTCAAAAGGAAATCACTTTCCCCAAATAGAGCTAGTGAAGGAGCAATAGAGGCAACAGTCTCAACAATGGGAAGAGAAGAAGAACCACTTTTACAAGCGTCTTTAAAATGTTCTTCACAAGCCTCATCAAGAACGTCAATGAAATTAACGCTCTCATTTTCAGAAGGCTGCTTAGAAAGTTTACCCATGTTGAAGACGATTTTATCGTCACCAACTCTCATGATTAATTCGCCCGCGGTTACATCAATGAGAGTGCGACCGGTCCTCAAGAATGGATGTCCAACGATTAATGGAACACGGGGATCCATCTCGTAGTCAACGACAACAAAATCCGCCAGAAAGGTGAATTTGTCGACACCGACGAAGACATCTTCGACTATCCCCACCGGATAAGCAACCGTACGGTTAGCTAATTCCAATGTCATTCGTATGGGACTAGCTCGGGTAGAGATAATTGTTTCCAAACACTTAATGGCATTAAGTTTATACTAGCACCTAGATCGGCTAGGGCCATACAATTCTCTACCCCGGGGAAGTTGCAAGGAATGACAAAACGACCCGGATCACCAAGTTTGGTGGGTAATTTCATTAAGAGCACTTAGGAGTAATTCTCGTTAAGTTGGGTCTGAGCGATATCAAGAAGTTTCTCCTTATCAATGAGAAGATCTTTAAACATTTTAGCATATTTCGGCATGTGAGCGAGAGCCTCAGCAAAGGAGATGTTGAAATTCAGTTGTTTAAACATTTTGAGAAAGTTAGAAACCTGGATATCATCCTTGTTCTTTAATTTCTCTTTCCTCAACCTTGAGGGATAAGGTATATTGGGTTGAGATGAAGGCTTTGGAATGGAATTCTCACTCACATCCTTGGGTGGTGGAGGGGTGGAAGTAGAAGGCGGTGGAATTGGAGAAGTAGAAGTGGAGGAATTGGAGAAGGGGACTCGTTTTCCTTTGTCACAATCACCGGTGTAGGTGTAGGAAGCTCGGGTTCCTTAAGACCTTTTCCACTTTGAGTGGTGATTGCTTTCATCTCCCCTCTAGGATTAGCAAAGGTGTTACTCGGAAGAGAACCCGAACCAGAGGCTTGATTACTTTGGAAGAAACTAGCCATCATATCCCTTAAGTCATTCGTTTGACTGCTCAAAGAGTTTCGCATATCGGCTCGAAGATCATTCCCTTGTTTCACCATATCTCCTTTCAAGTTGATGAGTTTCCGCTGAAGATTCTACACTATCGCATCATTAGTCCTCATGTAAGTGTCAACCTCTTGATTAAACGCGGTGGGTTGGGTGGGAGGAAGTGCATGGTAGGCAGGTGGTTGATAAGCGGGTGGTTGGTGAATTTGATTGTTTCCTTGAGGTGGATATGGGTTTCTTTGGGTTTGATTTTGATTTGGAGCTCGAGGTTGGTTTTGATTGTTGCGATTGAGGTTGTTTTAGATTTGAGGGGGTAAACCGGGTGGTGAAATAAAGTTGTTTGAACGATAACTGAGCAAGTTGCGGTCACCTTGAGGACGTTCTTGATAGCCTCCCGTAGAAAAGTTACCGTTAGCGGCATACACATTTTCTGGATTGTCATGAGTCGAAGGACAATCGGTGTATGAATGAGAACCCCCACATATTTCACATGACTGACTCAAAGCATTAACTTGCGCACTGATGCCTTTGGTATTGTTAGCGGTTTGTAGAGCAAGTGTTTCAACAATCGAAGTAAGCTTATCAATTCTCTTGTCGCTCTCACTAGTACTAGCACTAGCCACATTAGTCCGAACACTCTTGGTTTGCACTCTATACTTATTCTCAATAATATCCCATGCGGCATTAGAAGACTTAACCAAAATGTTACCCCCCGAAGCACTATTTAGTGAATCTTGGTCGTTCATGCTTAAACCATTGTAAAAAGTATTAATTTGATGTACTTTTGTGAAACCATGTTGTGGACACTTTCTTAAAAGTTCCTTAAAACGATCCCAAGATTCACTAAATGTCTCACCGTACTTTTGTTCAAAGTTAATGATTTCATTCCGCAAAGCGGTAGTACGTGAGGGTGGGAAAAAGTAGTTGATGAATTTGGTCTCTAAATCCAACCACGTAAGAATACTTTGTGGCGGTTCCTTATCAAGCCAATGCCGGGCTTGTCCCTCTAAGGAGAAAGGAAAAAGTTGTAAGTGAATCACCTCTTGTGAAACCCCATTATATTTAACCGTATTAGTGAGTTGAAGAAACCTTTTTATATGGTCATGAGGATCATCAAGTGTACGCCCCAAGTATGGTTGAGCAGAGACCATTTGAATGAAACCGGATTTGAGTTCAAAGTTGTTATCTCCATTCTCGGGTATGACAATAGCATCGGTGTTTCCCTCTACTTGCGACTGCAAAAGCTCGATCATTGGTCGATTGTCCATGGTTACGACTTCGGCTTGGATTGCTTTCTTCTTACGAGCACAGGTACGCATACACACCTACAAAAAGAAAAGAAAGATAGACAAGAATTATTTTTGGTTTTTTATGGTTTTCTATTTGGATTTTTGAAAATTTTATATTTTTATGATTTTTGAAAATTTAAGCAAGAAAAATAACGTTAAAAAATGAACGAATCCCAAAATCCAACGCGACTCTTACTAAAAACCGTTAATCTTAACGAAAAGAGCCTGCAGCGGCGCCATTTAATAACTGGTTTTGCCAAGTATAAAAATTTGTTCGTCTCGATTCAATTCAAATTGCTTACCAGTTGAAAGTGTGACTCAGTCTTTCTTGGTGGATAAAAGAAAATATCGTTGATTATCTATAGCTAATTAAAAAGTAAATGCAGAAAGTAATAAAAATAAGCTAAAAGCAAATAACTAATAATAAAGAAACGATATTAAAACAAATATTAAAAACAAAACAATTAAATAAAATAAAACTAAAAGAGGAAATTAACTTTCGACTTGAAAATAAAGTTTACCTAATGAAAAAGGAGGAAATAAAACTAAGAAGGTACTTTAAAACTAAACGAGGTGAAAGCTAAAGCGGGTACTAAATAAAAGATAAAACTTAAACTTTTCGAAAAAATACTAATACTAAAAATTGACGAAAAATTCAAGTAAAAATACGTGACTTTCAGAATTAAAATCGGAACAACTTTCAGATTAAACTAAACGATTACGGAACAATACTAAATAATAAACAATCTGGCAGGCTACTAGGTGAATTTGGCGGGAAGAGTAAATAACCTAGCAAGTAGGCATGTCATTTCTTAATTCCATCGGAATGTTTATGATATATCTATCGGAATGTTGTAAAAGAAAAATATATCGGAATGTTGTAAAAGAAAAATCTATCGGAATAATATAAAAAGTATCGGAATAAGTTTATAAAGAAAAGTATCGGAATGTCTACTTGGAGATTTTGTCGGAATATTATATCAAAACTCTATCGGAAAAACAAAAGGATAAAAACTGTCGCAATATGGCAATCAAAATTTGGGCAGCATTTCGTCACAATATGCCTTATACCCGATCGCAATGTACGATGCCAGGGGCAATCGCAATCTCGATCGGAATAAGTGATCGGAATAACAATCTCAATAAGCTGTCACAATGTAGAAACCCTAATATTGTGATGGAAAAATCACAATATTCGGATGGAGTAAAAATAAGCATAAAAATCAAATAAGCACTTTAACCAAAAAAATTAACCAAAACAATAATAAGAATAAAAAAAATAAGCTACGAATTTAAAACTTATCAACACACTAAATAAGCAAAAAATTAAAAAGATTAAACATTTAAGAAAACTTTAAAGAAAATAAGCTAAATACAAAATAAGCCAATAAGCATGATAAGCTCAAAGCTCAATTCGTATCAAAACTTAGAGATGAATAAAAAATATGAACTCTTTAATCAATCAAACATCAAAACTAAACAAGATCAAAGATTATATCGAATCAAAGATAAAATAAAAATCAAGAAAGGTAGAAAAAGATGAAGATTTAAACAAGATTTAAGCTATTAAAGTAAAGATTATATTAAAAGAAGAAAGGAAGATAAAAGATGAAGTTCCTAGTGAGAGAAAGTAAAACACTTTCTCTCTCTAAAATTAAAAACTACAAAATGAAAAATGAACTAACTAACTCTAACTCTATTTTTCAAAACTATATATAGGAGGTTGAAAATGCATGTGTTGCTTCCTTTTTTTCTCGTCTTTTAATTTCTTGTCTTTCTCGAATTTGTCTCGGGATTAGTCGAGTGATAAAACTAACTTGTCTTCTAATTTTCTTCTTTTAGTAGACTTGGTTCTTCGACTTTGTCAAACTTTCGTATTCAGACTTTTTCGTCGATAAATCTTCAGAATAGGCCTTCGACTTCCGTTCTTCTTGCAATTTTGATCTTTTGACTTTGTCTTTTATCTTTTTCTTCGATAAAAGCCCGTGAAAGCCCGCGTTTTCTTCCTTTTTCATATTTTTATCCTAAAACACAAAAAAAAACACAAACCACGCATAATTCTGACTTTTACGACATAAAATACATGTTTTGGTCCTGTTATTATTGGAAATAAGTGGTAAAAGGATAAGTGTTTTCACACTTATTAGGCTTCAACCGTGAAGATTATCAAGTTAACCACAATTCACAAACAACCATAGAACAAAGATTGGAAGGCACAAATCCCCTCACATTAACTACATTAGAAAGCAATAATATGTACATGGATAAGCATGGGATTTCCCCCACGAAGCACCTTGTTTTTTTATTACCGAGTCATGAACTTGACTGGATCCCCTCAGTACTAATTATCATTAGGGAAGGTGACTTGGTCGAGGTCGGCCAAAGAAGGGACTTCCCCACCAAAGTATTTCTTAGACCTATGACCATTCACCTTGAAGTTAGGACCATCATTTTGAGCTAGCTCGATGGTCCCATAAGGAAACACTTGGGTGATGGTGAACGGTCCGGACCAACGAGATTTCAACTTGCCAGATAATATTTTCAATCTTGAGTTAAAAAGCAACAGTGGATCTCCAATGTTAAAAACCCGGTTTTTAATTTAAGAATCATAAAACTTTTTAGTTTTCTCTTTGTAAATCAATGAATTTTCATAAGCAATATCCCTCAATTCATCTGATTCATTCAATTGCATTTACCGGTGTTTTCCCGCGGTCTTAATGTCATCATTACAATGCTTTAGGGCCCAATAAGATTTGTGTTCGAGTTCAATTGGCAAGTGACAATTCTTCTGATACACAAGATTATAAGGAGTGCACCCAATGGGCGTCTTATGAGCGGTACGAAAGGCCCATAAAGCATAACCAAGCTTGTCCGACCAAGATTGTCGGTTCTTTCCTATCGACCTTTCTAAAATCCTTTTTAAAGCTCGGTTTGAAACCTAGACTTGCCCACTCGTTTATGGGTGATAAGCCATAGAAAGACGATGTGTAACCTATATTTATTTAGAAACTTTTTGAATTGGTCATTACAAAAATGGGATCCACGATCGCTTATGATAGCACGAAGGGTTCCAAACCGAGAAAACAATTTCTTCATAAACTTGAATACCATACGAGCATCATTAATGGGAAATGCCTTAGCTTCCACCCACTTAGATAGGTAGTCAACGGCAACAAGGGTGTACTTATTACCACGAGATGATGGGAATGGCCCCCATAAAATCAATGCCCCACACGTCAAAGATCTCACACACTTGGATGATATTTTGTGGCATTTTATCGTTTTGTAAGGCTTTTCCTTGATGTTGGGATGAGTCACACGACTTGATAAGCTCGTGCGCATCTCGATAAATAGTAGGCAAAAGGAAACTGGCATCAAATACCTTCTTTGCCGTAAGATTAGCACCATGGTGACCACCCGTGGGTCCCTCGTGACAAGCTCTAAGGATATTAGTAGCTTCGGTGCCAAATACAGAACGTCGAATGATTTAATCCACACAAGTCCGACAGAGATAAGGGTCATCCCAAAAATAGAACTTAACGTCACGAAAGAATTTTCGTTTTTGTTTAGTCGTCATACCCTTGATGATGAAGTTGCCCGCATGGTAATTTGCGATGTCCGTAAACCCATACCCTTGATGATGAAGTTGCCCGCATGGTAATTTGCGATGTCCGTAAACCATGGGGTTGAAGAGTCTTCCTTAGAATTCACTACGCCAAGCGTCTCGAGAGGAAATTTTTTGGTGATTTCCTTGTTCTCGAGCACACTTTGGTGAGGATCTTCTAACCAAGAGAGGTGATCGGCCGCGAGATTCTTGGCTCCTTTTCTGTCAAGTATGGTGACATCAAATTCTTGTAGAGAAGAGGAACTTGATGGCCGAATGATCCCTATACACTATGCTTTTTGTCAAAACGAATTAAGGTCAAAATTTCTCAAAAGCATACACCACGGCAAGTAATTCTTTTACCGTTGTGGCGAATTTCATTTAAGCCTCGGTCATCGTTTTGCTAGCATAGTGGATAGGCAAGAAGTTTTTTGCATGATGTTACCCCAAAACGCCCCCTATAGCATAATCACTAGCATCACACATAAGTTCGAAGGGGAGGTTCCAATTTGGAGCAAAAAGAATGGGAGCTTCGTTTAGTTTCCTTTTAAGAGTTTCAAAGGCTCGAACACAATCTTCGAAAAAGAGGAAAGGAGTATCTTTCTCAAGAAGGTGTGTCATGGGTCGAGATATCTTTGAAAAATCTTTGATGAAGCGACCATAAAAGCCCACGTGGCCTAGGAAACTCCTAACTCCCTTAACGGTTTTGGGATGAGGTAATTTGGCGATGACGTCAATTTTAGCTTTGTCTCCGCTTTTTAAAGTTGTGCCCTAAGATGATTCCCTCTTTACACATGAAATGATATTTTTCCCAATTAAGCACAAGGTTGGTTTCCTCACAACGTTTAAAGTTTTGTCTAAGTTGTCTAAAAATGACGTGAACGAATTACCAAACACCGGAAAGTCATCCAAGAAAACTTCCATCGTCTTCTCGATCATGTCATGAAAAATAGCCATCATGCACCTTTGAAAGGTTCCCGATGCATTGTAAAGTCCGAATGGCATTCTATGATATGGAAGCGTTCCATATGGACACGTAAACGTAGTTTTTTCTTGATCACGAAGATCGATGGGGATTTGAAAGTAACCAGAAAAAAACATCTAAAAAGCAATAGAAATTGTTTCCCGCAACTCGCTCCAACATTTGATCCATGAAGGGAAAGGGAAAATGGTCTTTACGATTGGCGTCATTGAATTTACGATAATTAATGCACACCCTCCAACCGGTCACGATTCAAGTTGGAATTAACTCGTTGTCATCATTTGGCACAACGGTCATTCCTCCCTTTAGGGACACAATGGATTGGGCTCACCTAAGGGATATCGGATATAGGGTAAATCATTACCGCGTCAAGAAGTTTAAGAACTTGCTTTTTGATGACGTCATGAATTTTGGGGTTTACCCTTCTTTGACATTGGATTGCGGGCTTGTTGTCCTCCTCCATTAAAATTTTTTGAGTACAAAATTTTGGGTCAATACCCTTATGTCGGAAAGTTTCCACGTAAGTGCGGTTTTTTCATCATCCGAAAGATCTTTCGTAATAATAACCAGCAACTTATCGTTTCCTTCCAAGAATACGTATTCTAGGTAAGGAGGAAGATATTTCAATTCGAGGGTTGGTGGTTCCTCGATTGAATATGTTGGTTCAACACTCATAACCTCCACCGGCGGAGGAAATGGGAAATCGCTTAGATAATCCTTGATAATAGAAAAATCCTCATCGTTGACGAGGTCTTCGTTAGAAGTTCGAGGTACATCGAACTCTTCGAAAGTGAAACCACCTCCCTCAAATGGAGTGAAAGAAGGTGATGAGTTATCAAGGATTGGATCGAGCATAGTGGGATTGCCACTATTTGCCTCATCAGCAAAGCCTAAAATTTCTTGTGAAAATTCTTCGCAAATGACATCGATTATGTAAAACCCGCATGCTTTTACCATGCATAGTACCCTTAGGATCGTACGTACTAGTTAAAACTTTCCTAATATAGCATGATTACGATTACGTGTTAGGAGTTTACGTATTACGTACGTGTTAGAACACAGTAAGTATTTACTATGCACGATCACGTAATAATTATTTAACAATAATTAATCACGAACATGCGATCATGAAATCATGAACGTAATTAAAACACGAACTATTATTAATTACGTATATATATTTATTACGAGCGTAATTAAATATATTAGATCACGGTATTTACGTAACGAGAAAAATTAAAACACGAACATAAATAATCACAAACGAGCAACTAAATAACGAGACACGGAAAAAGGTACGGGTACCCCAAGTGGGGTCCCTACCCGCGGCCAACAAGGACAAATGGGCCAAGCCCATTTGTCAAATTTACTAAAGGGGTTTTTTTTTACACTACACAAAATAACTTTACAGAAGATTTTAAGAAAAACCTAAAACCTCCTCTTCCCTTGTTCATTGTGCCGCCACCCTAAGAACACCATACAAGGTGATTTTTGATCTTTGATCTTGAAGATTTGGTGATTGATCGTGTTTGTTCTTCGTCCTCTTGATCCACGAATTCAGTAAAACCTTTTTAAACCTTTTCTTTTGATTTAATCTTTTTATAAATTATGAACATGTAATGTTTTTACAAAAACATAATAATTAAGCATAGATCTAAAAGGTTGTTTTTATGGGGTGTTTGTTTTGGCCGCAGGCTGCAACCGAACCCGAAGGGGTTTCGGTTTGCCAAGCCGACCACCACCAATACCATATGGTCTTGGTTGGTGCGTGTGGGTCCTACGACAGCAAAGGAAACACGGGGTACCCCGAGTTGGCTCGGGGTACGGTGTCGATTTCATGTCCGGTTCATGTTTTTAGCCTAGATCCGGTTCATGATGTATGTTAGTTTTTTTTATGTTTATGAACTTATGTTAAAATTAAATTAATAAAATGATGTAATTAATTTAATAACATGACTTAGGTTATTTAATTATTAATGATCATGCAATTATTTTAACCTAAGTATTTATATATTTAAGACTTATAATTAATTAATTATTTTAAAACCATGGATATAATTAATTAATTAACATGACTTAGGTTATATTATTAATATATAATAATACATATTTTAACCTAAGTATTTAGCTTATTTAATTAAAAACAAGTTATACTTTAATTAAATATTATAACCTACAGTTTAATTAAATTACATGAAATAATTATTAAACTATACAATATACCATAAGACTTAGAAAATAATCATGAAAAACACTTAGGCTTATATACTTAGCTTATTTAACCAGCTTATTTCTAATTATGGAAACTTTCTGTTTTTAGAAACTTAATTAAATAAGGCACATAATCTATTTATGGAAACCAGCTATTTTTAGAAACTTATTTATTTCAGGCAGCTAATCTATTTATGGAAACTTATTTAAATAAGGCAGCTAATCTATTTATGGAAACTTTATATTTTTAGAAACTTATCTATTTTAAGCAGTAAATCTATTTTTGGAAACTTTCTATTTTTGGAAACTTTCTATTTTTGGTAACTTTCTATTTTTGGAAACTTTCTATTTTTGGAAACTTTCTATTTTTAGAAACTTTCTATTTTTGAAAACTTTCTATTTTAGGAAACCTGCTATTTTTGGAAAGTTACTTATTATTACACAGTAAGTATAATAACACATGAAATACCAGAAATACTTAATCAAATTAAACAGAATATATGATAAAACACAGTTAAAGGCTTAGAAACAGTAAAACATGGTAAGAACACATAAAATAAGCTAAGACATGACATAAAACCAGCTATGTATTTAGTAAGTAGATACTTATTCATGTACGTATTTATGTAGCACTAGTGATTCGGAAGTAGGATTTCTGACAGTTCGTCTTTCTCGTTCACTGGACATAAGGAACGGATTCCCGTCTTTTCAGTATGGACATTCTTTACTTATTAGGATTCCCCATATGCAGCCAACTGTTTTCCCGTAGTATAATTTATGAGTTTGATTGCTTATGTTTAATTAAGATTACCTATAGCCATATACATGCATGACCAGTTTCACCTAGTTATGGAGGTACCATAACCATAACATTAGAGGCACTGATGTTATGACTTCACCACGGCGGAGTGATTGCTCGTGGCGTCCATTCAGATTTTGGCCATTTATTATATTTATCATGTGGGACGTATGGGTGCATCCTAGTTACATGTTTTTATTTAGGATTACATGGTGAATGTGGTGTGTGCCTTGCATCCTTCACAAGGAGCTGATCCCTCCTACCCAAAAACCAGTATATTAAATTAGAGGCAGCCCCTCTAATTTGCATGATGAGGTCACCCCTCCAATTATTCATGCACGGTGGATTTTCATGACCTATATTGGCTAATGGTAAAATATGACAAACAGTTTTTATAAGATAAACATAAGACTTTCAAACTATTAAACCAGTTTTATTAAGACTTAACCAGGTTACTCGGGACTTAGTTTCTTCCGTGGTTATTATGTTATATGCTTATCCTATTCATGCTTTATTGTACATCCGTGCACTAAGCGTATTTGCTCAGCCGTTTTCCTTTTCTATGTTCCCAAAACGGCAGGTACTCAGGGACGCTCGTAGACACTAAGAGTACGTGCATATGGACTGGAAGCTGTCTAGCCTTCTTTACATTATTCATTTTCTTTCTTTTGATACTTATGCTTTGGACATTGTTTAGTCCTTTCCTTTATTATACTATGTTTGTGTGTGATGAGCTTTACTTTTGGACTACCGATTTTTGTTGATCCCAAACTTAGATCGATTAGATTTGTGTATACGAGATTAGATCAAGTAATACACGTAGAGAAACCTTTGTATATGCTTTATGAATCTAAGTGTTATGCGAAATTTAACACTTAAACAAGAACACACAATGATGTAAACAAACTTTCACTTTGATTATCAATATCAAACTTGCTTACAATGAAAGATGTTTACGAATGAAAACTTATATGAAACTTATATTAAACATTAACCTAAAGGCCTTCTTTTATAGACATAAGAAGCCTTGTACAATAATCTACGTATCAACTATTCTAGGTAAAGATAAATATAGAAAATACATTATTGTTCTTATCTTTACTAGAAGTATTCTAGAATATAATACACACATAGAATATATCTTCCATCAGTGCTTGTCTTCAATGTGTCAACGCTTGACTTTAACCTGTCAACGCTTGAGCTGTCAGCGCTTGAGCTGTCAGCGCTTGTTTTGATCTTGTTAGCGCTTGTTTTGTTCTTGTCAGCGCTCAAGTGATCTGGCCTTAATTTATTCCCAACAATCCTCCCCTAAACTTGATATCCACTCTTATGATCAAGTTTCTGAATAAGCATTAAGGACTAGGAGGAATCTTACAAACCTTCTCATATTGATAGTGAATAAATCTGATCAAATCTTTTGCCACGTCACTTGAATAATCTATTTCCAGCTGAGTGTCCTTCATCTTCTCCAAAATAGCCTTGGATATGAAATACTGAGCATCCACAAGTAGATACTCAGCAAACTTTGTAGAACTCAAATGGTATACACCAGCAGCTGAATATAACCTCCATTGAAGACCACTGAGGTCATCTTCAAGATCCTTCCATATTGCAGGATCCTCATCTTTTGGTCCACACATTCTTTTAAATGTGGTCCAAAGTTTTATTCCATTAGCTGAAGTTGGTGCTTCAGCCTCATACTTGGTCTCCAGCAACCTCCAAAGGTCCACCAAGTCTTCTCTATCACAACTTGCAAACAAAGATATGAGAGTGGTAAAAGTGTGTACCTCCTTGCCAAATCTGTCAATCTTCCATAACCCACATTCATCTTCTTCATAGCTCACAATTGGGTTCCTGGAATCTAATGGTAACACTTGCACCATATCTGAAGCTTCTAATGGGGAGAGCTTGAGGCTCTTTCTTATAACTGCTTCACTTGGATATAGTGGATCCATATCTTTTGGAAACTCAAATGAAATTCCCTCTTTCACTGGCCTGGGAATCATTATAGCTTTCTTGATTTCCATTTCTTCTGCAAGTTCCTCCTTTCTTTCATCTGAAATAAGTCTGAGAGTGTTTTCTTCCTGCACTCTCACCCAAATGGGATAAGCCCTGTTTTCCAACTCATCAAATGTCAAACCCTTCAACTTCTGATATGTCCATCCAACTCCATGACATCTAAGCAACATAAAGTAGAGCTCCCTTCTATCCCTTTTCAACTCTGAGAGAATATTGCTTGCCTTGTGTTTCAAAATTACCTGGCAATCCTTCTGAACTCTAAGAAGTAACTCCAAACCCCATATTTGATCTGAAATGGTCAAGTCTGGATTATCCATGCATCTTTCTTCCCAAGCATGATACATTTGAACCACCTCTGGCATGTCAAAGTCAACCTGCAATTTCAATTCTCTCAACTTTTCCCTAGCAAACTCATCACCATACTCAAGTCTCTGTGGTTCTATAATCATCACACTTGAGTCTGAGCTAGCTCCATCACTTCCTTCTTCAGAAGTCACAACAAATGGTGACTTCTCCTTTTCATCTTGTTCCATGACTTGTGCAGCTAATCTTCTATCAAACTCAACCTGAGCTGCATCCTTTGGAACAATCTCTTCAACCATTTTACCCTTAACCTTATCTGATGGTGCAATGGTTGGTAAGGTAGATGGTAATACCTGAGTAGAAACCTCTTTGATGATAGATGATGACTGGGATACATCACCTACATGTGCATGTCTATCAATGTCCAAATTTGTCCTATCAGCACCCAAAATACTTCTATCAGCGTCCAAATTTCTCTTATCAACGCTCAAATATCTTCCCTCAGCGCCTTGTGTAACCTCTCTCAACATAGCTGTAAATGATAAATTCAAGTTGGTGGGAGAGACTAGGGACGTATCAAAACCTGTTTGTTTCTTCAAAGTTGTAAGGGCCTCAGCAACATCCATTGATTGACCATCCTGGCTGCCCTTATCACTCAGATTTATTTGATCTTCCTCCCCTTTGGAAGATTCCTCCATACCCCTCCTGGCACGATCACTTTCCAAAACAACAATCCTCTCCCTCAATTGCTTGAGTTCAAGGCCTTGTGAGCTGACAATTTGTACTAAGTCTGCATTTTGCTTTTGCAAGCTTATGCAGACTGCCGTCAATTCCATAAGAGTCATTGGTTCCAGTCTGCCCTCTTCTAAAATGGGGATTTGACCCCCCAAGTCAGATTCATTGGGCAAGGATGAGGACTTAATGATGGTGGGACTGCCTTGGCCAGCTTCTAAGCCAGAACCAATAGTCCCAGCCTCATCCAGGTCACCAGCCACACTTGTGGTGGTGGTTCTCTCTGCTACATGGATAGGACCACCAGTGGAGAACACTCCAGTAGTCCTTTGGCGTTTCATCAACCTATATTCAGGGGGTGTGGAAGATGGTGTAGAAGATGGAGTGGATATAGGTTGGTTAAGGGGTGTTTGGGATTGTGTAGGTTGTGTGTCAACGTTAGAAATAGGCACATCAACGCCAACATTGAGTGTGTCAGCGTTGAAGGATTCTGAGTCAATTTGCATTTGTTCAGGTGAAGGTAAAGGTTCAGAAATTGGTTCAAGTTGTGGTTGAGGGTCAATTTGAGGTTGGGGGTCTGGTTGGGGTTGTGCTGCTGCAATAACAGCAAGCATGGCTTGGGTTAAAGGTAGGTCTCTATAGGGTGGTGAGTTCATCTTCATAAAAATAGCTTTCTTTTGCTCAGGGATTTTATAAAAATCATTGTGATCCCTTGAGCAGTAACCTTGATCACCAAAAACCATTTGTAGAAAACGGGGATAAGCTAAAGTCATTTTTGTCCCCTTGTTTTTACACATCCCCTCAAAAATCATTTTAGAATAGTTAAATTTTTGCCATGTTGCAATGCACACAATAGCACTGGCAATGGATCTATTGATCTCATTGTGTGCAGTACATTTGGGACTCAAACATTGAAGGAGGACATGTATGAGGTACTTCCAAGCTGGGGGAAATTCCTGCTTATGATACTTATTTAGAGTACCTTCATCAGGAGAAGGATATCCCAAAGCCCTAAGCCCTTGTTCTATTTCATTTATGGGAAGGGTGGCTATACCATCAGCATCATCAAGATGCAAGGCTTGGCGTACCAAAGCCTCAGTAACCACCCAAGATCTCCCATGAACAATAGAAGTTAATGTGGTCACTCCATTAACTGTTGAGGAACTGACAGTGTTCCAAAACTGCTTAATGTGTGTGACTGGAATGAGTGGTGCATGAGAAAGAGCATACCTTAATGGGGATGCATTCAAATACGCCACCATTTGTGTTTATTGAGGAAACAGAGTATCATCAGCAGCAAGATAAGCAATCATGTTGTGTTGAGATCTGAACCCCAATTCCAATTCTGTTGGTTTAAACTTTGGTGCCATTGATGAAAGCTGTTAATTTTAAGTGAAGAAGATGAAGTTGATAAGAGAAAATTGTTAGACAAGAATTATAGATACCCTGTTTAAAATAGGAGCCAAATTTATAGGAGAAAAAGAATGCATGTGATTGGCCCAAAAATAGGCAAAGATTTTCAAAAATCAATCATGAAAATATTGAAAAAGTGATAAGTTATCTCATGCATTAAATGAAAGTAACAACTCCTAAAATTACGGCTTAAAAATATGTCAAAAAGTAACAACTGGGTAGGTCCCATTGAGTGTCAACGGTAAAAAATAACCTATCAACGCCCAACAGCTATAATCTTGTCAACGTTTGCCTATAGCCATGTCAGCGTCCAATTTGGTCACAACAACGCTTGGAAAATTCTTGTCAGCGTCCAAAAATAAAAGTGTTTTAAAAATGAAAAATGACCTTAACAAGTAATTTATCCTAGAGAAGATAACCAAAAGCTGATAATTATCATAGGGCGGCAAGCACTGTCCAGTTATGCACACTTGCATACGCAAGATAAACATAACAGTCCTCTAGTGTCCCTTGCTAACCAAAACTCTTAACAACCAAGTTACCTTATAAAATCCTTGTTACTCCCAGGTAAATCCCATATCAAAATTATTCCCAAGTCTCCCAACAGACCACAACCAATTCTAGGCCAAAAATGTCTTGGCAGCATGCATAGTATATCAACTTGTCATGCTACAGTGCCTCATGATTTAGTAAAAACTAACTCATACTCACCTGTGGACACAATCTAGAATTGTGATAAGAGTATCATATGGATACCCAAAAATCCTAAAGGTTCCTAAAACCTCCCTTAAACTATGATACAAAAGTTTGCTAAAATCATACATGAACATAAAAAATTTATGTCAAGATAGGAATGAAACATTCCAACCATCATCCATAAATAAAAACTTGTCCAAATGCTTCTCCATTGGTCCATAAGCAACTCTGTATCCAATGGTATACTGCTAACACCATCTGCACATTTAGATTGAAAACCACAAAACTAACATTGTTGCTGACAACGCCCCGATAACACATGACAGCGTTGAGGGAAGCTTTGTCAGCGTTAGACAATTATATTGCTGATAACGTTGCAAAAACACTTATCAGCATTCAAACAACCTTTGTCAGTGCTAGAAAAAATATAGTGTAAAATCTAAATCATCAATAGAAACCAACAATAATAATGCATCATCCTATACATACTTTTACAAAAAGACTCCAAAACACATATTATGTGAGATTGACCATTCCAATACTTGTTACCAAGTATTGAAATCTCCCAGCATCAAAAGGTTTAGTTAATAAATCTGACACATTTTCCTCAGTGTCAACCCTATCTGGTTGTATTAAACCTTTCTCAAAGCAATCTCTTATAAAATGGTGTCCAATTTCTATGTGTTTAGTTTTAGAATGATGTACAGGATTCTTAATGATGCATAAAGTACTATTATTGTCAACAAATATCTTAGTATGCATGAAATTATACCCATAGTCTAACAGCTGGTTCTGAATCCACAATACTTGGCCACAACATGCAGCCGCAGCCACATACTCTGCTTCAGTTGTAGAATTAGCCACCACTGTTTGTTTCTTGCATTGCCAAGATATCAACCTGCTCCCAAGAAACTGACATCCACCAGTTGTGGATTTCCTATCAAACTTATCACCTCCATAATCACTATCTGAATATGCAATCAGCTCCAATGGTGAATCCTTTGGGTACCACAAACTAAGACTAGGATAGCATCTTAGGTACCTAAAGATCCTCTTCACAGCATAAAGGTGACATTCTTTGGGAGTCACTTGATGGCGTGCACAAGCACACACAGCAAACATGATATCAGGTCTGGAGGCAGTAAGATACATCAAGGATCCAATCATGGATCTATAGTGCCTGACATCAACATCTTTCCCATCTCCAATCTTTCCCTAAGGGTGTTCTCTATCCATAGGAGTAGTAGCCCTCTTTTCATGTGGAGAAAAGCCAAACTTCTTCAAGATCTCAGCAACATATTTGTCCTGGGAGATGAAGATACCATCCTCTTTCTGCTGCACTTGTAAACCAAGAAAGAAGTTCATCTCCCCCATAGCACTCATCTTGAATTTGTCTGTCATAAGCTTGGAGAAATCCTCACTCATCTTTGGATCAGTAGACCCAAAAATGATACCATCAACATAGACCTGCACAAGCAACACATCCTTGCCTTTCTTCTTTGTAAATAGTGTCTGATCTATGATGCCCCTCTTGAATCCATTGTCCACCAAATAGGTAGACAAAGTACCATTCCATGCTCTAGGGGCCTGATGAAGGCCATACATAGCCTTTTTTACTCTATACACTTTATCTGGATGCTCTGGATCCTCAAAACCAAGAGGTTGCATTATATATACTTCCTCAACAATGGTGCCATACAGAAAGGCACTCTTGACATCCATTTGATAGACTGTGAAGCCCATGCAGGAGGCATAGGCTAGAAAAATCCTAATAGCTTCAATCCTTGCAACTGGTGCAAAGACCTCCTCATAGTCTATCCCCTCCTCTTGTGTATAACCTTGAGCCACTAACCTTGCCTTGTTTCTGACCACAATACCTCTTTCATCTCTTTTGTTCCTGAGAACCCATCTTGTCCCTATAGGTCTGACATATCTAGGACAATCAACCAGCTCCCAAACATCCTGAATTGCAAATTGGTGAAGCTCATCCTGCATTGCTTCCACCCAACTTGGTTCTTTGAGAGCATCAAATATTTTCTTGGGTTCTTCTTGTGACAGAAAACATGCAAACAAACATGCTTGCACAAGAGGGGTATCAACCTTCTTGTGTATATTGGCAATAAACCCACCAAGACCTTGATGAGACCTTCTAGTCTGAACTGGAGTCATAATATCACCAATGATCTGGGAAGGGGGGTGATTCTTCATTGTAGAAGTGAGAACTCCTCCTTCAAAAAGTCTGGTGTCCTCAACCTCATGCTCCATGTTGCCAATATCTTCTTCTTCAGACTCTCTTACATGAGGATGAACCTCTTCATATAAATTGGAAGGTTCACCTTGTTCAAAATTTGAAGAGAAAAGATGGGCAGAATTGTTGTCAACGCCTGAACCTTGTTTGTCAGCGCTTGGGCTAGCAACGCTTGAACTGTTGTTGTCAACGTCTGAGCCATCAACGTCTGAATTGGTCTTGTCAGTGCTAGATTTGCCTTTGTCAGCGCCTGAAGAACCATGCATGTTTGTATCTGGTGGTACTTGGAAACTACCATTATCTTGTCCAGCAGCAGCAGCAGCAGCAGCAAAAGCATCTGTCCAAATGGGAATTGTGACATATTCTAATATAGGAGATGCCTTTTCTGCTTGTGATCCAACCCTCTCATTAACCTGGTACCTGAAACATTAACAACTTGTTCCTCCACAACATTTGAAGTTACCTTCACAATGTCTGGATTAGTGACAGGCATATAATTTAAAGTTCTAGATAAGGGTTCCAAATCAAACAACCAATTAGGACCACTTTCAGGATCACTAGGTTTATTTTCTAAGAACCTAACATGTACTCTTTCAACTATACGTTTGTCCTCTTTAAGATAAACCCTATAACCCTTGCTCTGCACTGAATACCCCATGAAGAAACCCTCATCACCTTTTGCACTAAATTTCCCTAAGGCATCGCTAGTATCTAACACTACTACATGACAACCAAAAGGTCTGAGAAAACCAATATTAGGTTTTCTACCCCAAAGTAACTCATAAGGTGTTTTGTTCTGAATTTTGTTAACCAATGCTCTATTTTGCACATAGCAAGCTGTATTAACAGCCTCAGCCCAAAAGGCTATAGGAAAGTGAGCATCAGCCAACATTGTTCTGGCTGCTTCAATTAGGGTTCTATTTTTCCTCTCAGCAACCCCATTTTGTTGTGGGGTTCTAGCAATGCTAAATTGCCTAGTAATTCCTTTCCTGGCACAGAAATCATCTAGCTTTTTGTTCCTAAATTCTCCACCATTATCACTCCTAAGCATTTTAACCTCATTGCCAGACCTTTTCTCAATCTGAGTGATAAAATCAATAAGAACATCAGCTGTGTCACTCTTCATAGCTAGAAAGAATGTCCAAGTAAACCTAGAAAAGTCATCTGTGACAACAAAGCAATATGACTTACCATTCAAGCTTTCTATATTTGTTGGACCAAAGAGGTCCATGTGAAGCATATGAAGAGGTCTAGAACTAGTATGCACCTGTTTGGACTTGAATGAGACCTTGTGCTGCTTGCCTTTAAGACATGCAACACAAGAGTGGTCATTGTGGAAGGCCTTCTCAGGCAAACCATCAACTAAACCAAGTCTCACAAGTCTATTAATATTTTTAAAATTTATGTGCCCTAGTCTCCTGTGCCACAAATTACTCTCATCTACGGAGGCCTTAGCATAAAAACAAGACATATTGGTATTCATTTTAATCCCATTTAAATTCACATTATATATGTCCTTACGCCTAGGTGTTCTATACTCAATCTATTTCTCATCAGGGATCTTAAAATCCTTACTTAACACCAAACACTCAGTATCAGTAAAAAGAACTTTATTTTTGTTATCACAAACTTGTGATACACTAAACAGGTTGTAATCAAGTTCTTTTACCAGGAAGACGTTCTCAAAACGCAGATTATTGGTGAGAAGGGTTCCTTTGCCTGTGATAGTTCCATATCCACCTCCAAAGTATACCTTATCACCATCTTTAATAGGGGTGAAATTCGTCAGATAGTCTTCCTTCCCTGTCATGTGCCTTGAGCATCCACTATCCCAATATCCATAATAATTGATCTGTCTTTGAATGCCCTGCACATAAAGAAAACAAATTAGTTTTCTTTGGGAACCCAAGTCTTAAAAGACTTGGATTCATCTGGTTGTTCAATAAGAACAGACTTAGTTCTCACAACAACCCCATTCTCATCCTTTTTAGGATGAAATACCTAGTTAACCCCAATAGGTTTTGTAATGACCTTTGAAATGTAATTAAATCTATTGCAAGTCATTGAAATCCGATTATCATTAGGGTTTTGATCTTTCTTGGGTCTCCATGTTAAGCTTGAAGAAGCTTTAGACCCCTTACCTTATGGCTGCAAATATTTAGGTCTGGTCACGTTTTTGTCAGCGTTAGAATTTGTCCTGTCAACGCTGAAATTACCCTTGTCAGCGTTGAACCTAGGGTTTGCTACAGAAACCCATTGCCTATTTGACCAGGTGTTTGTCTTTTGAAATGGTCTTTGTCCATGAGTGTTAGACCTTCTAGAAAAGAATGGGGCAGGTCTAATCACTTGTGGACTTTGCTGCACACAAGGTTTGGGTCTGACAACGTTTGACTTCCTAACAACGTTGACTTTGTTCCTGTCAGCGCTGAAATTATTCCTGTCAGCGCTGGCTTTTGGAGCGTTGACACACTTGTATGCCAAGTGTGAAAAGCTACCACAAGTGTAACAAGCTTTTCTAGATACAACCTTAGGTCTAGAAGAGTAGAATCCTGTTCCATGATTGCTAACTTGACTCTTGGGTGACCTAGTATTCCTATACATCTCTGCATATTTAGTGCTAGGTCTTCTAACAGTGTTTGAGCCTAGGTCAACAACTTTACCAGTGATTAGGTTAGTAACCTTAATGGGTGTAGACTCATTTGGACTTTCACATAGCAAACCTCCCTTAACAAATAAAGTAGGGTTAGCTTTCTTCCACTCATTTAGGTCAGTCAATTTTTGTTGATACTCTTCCACTAGAGTGACAACTCTTGGTGGAGGAATGAATTCCTCCTCTTGGAGCTCTAGTAAACCAGTCCAAGATAAGTCCCTTTGTTGGACACCATAGAAGTCACCAGCTGGTGGTGGAACCAAAGAGTAATCATTCATCCCAATCCTAGTCATGTCTTTAAGATCCCTTTGTTTAGCTACACAGTCTCCTAGGGTTTGGGTGGCTCTATCAAATCTTTGAATTTTGAGGCCAACATTATCTTTATTCTTAATGGCCTCATCTAACTTAGCCTGTAATTCACCATTAACCCTTTCCATGATGTTTCTAATATCTATACTACCCTCTAACTCATGTTTTAAGATATTGATCTTATCTTTTAAATCAAATTCCATTTTCTTGTATTCAGAAACAGTTTTCTCAGTTTCAGTTAGAGCTAGTTGGTAATTAGACAATTTACATCTTTCAGTACTCATATCATCTTTTAGTTTTAACACCTCTTTGTTAAGTCTTTCAGTGTTTAACCTACAACCTTTGCTACAAAAAGCGTCATCATATACCTCATTGTCATATGAAGAGGAGGAGTGTGCCATGAGAGCATATTCAACATGCTCTTCTTCTTCAATATCAGCAACCAAAGATTTATCCTCTTCAACATTCTTAGCCAGATAGCTCCAATCCCATCCTGTACCATCAAGTCCTTGAACTGCAACCATGGCTTTGGAATCCTGAGCTTTAACAATCTAACTTGAGGGTTTACCAGCATCAGATCTTCTAGGAGATCTGCATTCCCTCATGAAGTGCCCTATACGATGGCAGTTGTAGCATTCAACTTTGGATTTATCAAATCCAGCTGTGTCTTTAGCATTGAAGGTCATCTTCTTTTTAAACCTTCTATTCCACCTATTTTCTCTTATACTAGCAAGAGCCATGTTCCACTTGATGTCCATCTCTTCCAAGTGCTCATCACTTATCTGCTCAAGGTCCTCATATGTAATCACTGAACCATTGGGCAAAGAAGCAATGTAAGCACAAACAGTATCCAAATCTAAACCAGCAGGTTTAACTCTTGGGGAGTCACTCTTAAATGTGTCAGCGTCTGAATAGGAGGCGTTGACAGGACTTGTTCCAACGCTGACATATGATGATCCAGTAACTGGATGCATATAAGAGTCCTTCTGATTGAATTGACCTTCACTATGAGAGAAGAAGGCCATGTTGCTGGTAGTAGATTTGCTTCCATGTTCTAAAAGAGTTTCATCTTCCAACAGTCTTAGTTTTTTGTAGATTTCATCAAACGAAGAGCTCTTGTAAGAATTGTTGGCAAGAATATATCTTGCCTCAATCTTCCATGCCTCACCAAGACTTTTAAGAAAGGTAGCATTGATGTCAACATCGCCAACTTGTGTCCCCATGAAGGAAAACTTTCTTGTAATGTCAAGCAATCTGCTTCTCACACTACTCAGTTTCTCATTGGGTTGAGCTTTGAAGATAGCATAATCATGCAGAAGTTGCTTTTTCTTTTCCTCCTTAGTGTCTGCATTGCCACCATATGCAACTTCAAGAGCTTCCCAAAGCTCCTTAGCAGATTCATAGCCTTTATATTTATGTTGGTTTTCTTGTCCCAAGGAGACTTTCAGAATATTTAGGGCTTTCATGTCAACCCTTTTCTTTGCAATGTCATCAGCAGCCACAACTCTACCATCTCCAGGTTTTTCTTTCTTATCAGCTTCAGAACATCCAGCAACAGCTGATCTTTGATTAATGGCATCAGGAATCTTTTGAGCCTTATTGAATGTGTTTCCATATTCAATAATCTCCCAGAGTGTGTAGTCATAGATCCCCAGGTATTGTTCAAAGTTGAACTTCCATAAGTCAAAGTTGGTTGCATCAAGCATGGGAATCTTGATGTTTGGTAAGGCTGAGGAGGAGGAGGTTATTGCTTCAGACATGATGTTGTTAGGGTTTCTGAGAAAATTAGGGTTTTAGTGATTTTAGGGTTCTGGTGTTCTTAAAGATCAAAAGTTCCTCAACAAGCTCTGATACCACTTGTTGATCCCAAACATAGATCGATTAGCTTTGTGTATACGAGATTAGATCAAGTAATACACGTAGAGAAACCTTTGTATATGCTTTATGAATCTAAGTGTTATGCAGAATTTAACACTTAAACAAGAACACACAATGATGTAAACAAACTTTCACTTTGATTATCAATATCAAACTTACTTACAATGAAAGATGTTTACGAATGAAAACTTATATGAAACTTATATTAAACATTAACCTAAAGGCCTTCTTTTATAGACATAAGAAGCCTTGTACAATAATCTACGTATCAACTATTCTAGGTAAAGATAAATATAGAAAATACATTATTGTTCTTATCTTTACTAGAAGTATTCTAGAATATAATACACATGTAGAATATATCTTCCATCAGTGCTTGTCTTCAATGTGTCAACGCTTGACTTTAACCTGTCAACGCTTGAGCTGTCAGCGCTTGTTTTGTTCTTGTCAGCGCTTGTTTTGTTCTTGTCAGCGCTCAAGTGATCTGGCCTTAATTTATTCCCAACAATTTTTGATTCCGGTATTATCCTTTTTATGGTCAAGTAATGTTTAGACATTTTACCTTGTATGCTTTGATGACACGCCATAATTACTGTGATATTTCCATTTCCAAAATGGGGTGTTACAATTATGGTATCAGAACCAAGGCTTCGACCTGTAGGCTCTCAAATATGACCTGTGATTAGTGGGTAGTCACTACGGTCTTCCTAGAACTGACAGTTGTTTTCATGCATTCATCATTTTTGAGCATACATATACATGTCATTGTTGCAGGGTTTTTGACTAAGTAATGGTTGGTACAGGACTGGCCCTATTTAGTCGCATGTGTTTTATCGAAACTTTTAGATTTGGGATTGACCCATAGGCGTCCCCTCGCTATGTCTTTGTTTTGGGTGAACTGACCAGAGGCGTTCACTCTCGAGCATACAAAAGTTTTCATAAAACTGCATCATGCATTCATACACAAAATTTTCTTGCATAAAATTTTCTCGTGAAATTTTAGTATAAATTTTTTTCATGTATATATTTATATTTATGTTTTGATCTGTTTAATCATATGTTTTATGTTATACTGTCAGATGGTTCTCACACGCGAACAGGAGCAGCTCAATGCTGCAATTCAGGCTGCCATGCAAGCCTTGCTTCATCAACTGAGGAATGACATCCGGGCTGAAGTTCAAGCTGCCAACAATCAGCAGCACAATCAGCCACCTCCTCCTCCAGTGACATTAGCAGTATGGCTGGAGAGATTCAACAAGCTCCGCCCTCGAGCTTTTGAGAAGACAGATAGCCCCAGCGATGCTGAAAGCTGGTTGGCTCACATCGAGAAGATTTTTGACGCTATGGACTATGACCCCGCATACAAGGCTAGGTTGGCATGCTATCGGTTCGAAGGCGATGTACTCAACTGGTGGTTAGCATTGATGCAATCTGAAGGTGGTGATGAGTGGGTTGTTGGTTTGACTTGGGATCAGTTCAAGGACAGGGTGATGGAGCCGTTCTTTCCCAAGGCTGAGCAGGACAAGCTCAAGAGAGAGTACCATGGGATCCGACATAGAGCTGGGGAGAATAGCAACGAGTTTATGCAGCGCTTTCTTCGCTTGGCTGGTTTCCTTGGTGCGGCAGCAGGTACTCCTGAAGAGCAGGCACATCACTTCAGATGGGCTCTTCGCACATCGGTCGCAAACAAACTGGTGTGTGCTACATTCAACACTGTAGCACAAGTGGCCGATGCAGCACGAAAACTGGAGATGCTGCAGGAGAGGGATGAGTTCGGGGAAGCTGAAAGACCCGACAAGAGGTAAACATTCGTATTCAAGCGGTGACTAATCCGTATACTTTGCATATGTAAATTATTCATCTTTTTAACTGTATCTTCCAGGCAGAAAACTGGGGACCGGTCTCAGCCGGCTACTCAGCAGCAGCCTCATCAGCCCAAGGGAAACGGTCAGACTAACGACCGTTCTGCTACGGATAGGCGTGGCGGTAATGACAATTACGTAACAACGTCGGACACTCCAATAACAGCAGGTCCTAATACTTACGAAATTCCTTATGTTTTATGTTATAACTCATATTCTGACACTTTACCAAACTTCTACCAGGAACCATGGAAACGGTAGGGACCAGAACCAGAGAGGTTCGCAGCCTAGCCGTCCAGCTATCACTAGTATTCAATCTTACGATTATCCGCTTCGTCCTTTGTACCCAACTATCATGTTTTATGTAAAATGTTTTTTATCAGGTCCTCAGCCAGCCAGAGCACCTGCTGGAGGATACACTCATCCTCTTTGCTCTACTTGCCATCGTAGGCACCCAGGACCATGTCACCGTAATACTGATGCGTGCTTCAAGTGTGGTCTTCCTGGCCATATTATGAAGGATTGCCGTAAGGGCGAGATGGAGGGTACATCGGGACATGCTGATACCAAGCCACCTCCTACTGTCGGTCATGTCTACACGACATCTCGAGACCTGGCCAACAAGTCTACAGGTACCATCACTAGAATCTTGTATATGTATGGTCGCGCTGCATGTGTTCTTTTCGATACTGGTGCTACTCACTCGGTTATTCCTACTGCTTATGCTAAGAACATTAGGATGCCTCCCTTGCCACTAGAAAATATGCTTACTATTTCCACGCCTTTGAGGGACTCTGTATTAATCACCCATGTATACAAGAGTCTTCCCCTAGAATTTGATGATAAGGTTCGACCTGTCGACGCACTTCCGCTGGACATGAATGACTTCGACATGATTTTGGGCATAGATTGGCTATCCAAGTATCATGCTACCATAGACTGCCATTCATATCGAGTTATCTTCGGTGATGTCAATGCACCAGAGTACATTCATAATGGGTTCGTACCCGGACGGTCTGTACAAGTCATATCCACCCTACAAGCGCGTGCACTACTGTCACATAGCTGCGAGGGTTATCTAGCTACGGTTCACGACATGGATGCTGAATCTCCATCGATTCAGGATCAAGCAATAGTGTCGGAATTCCAAGACGTGTTTCCAGCAGAACTTCCGGGCATACCACCTGTACGAGAAGTGGAATTCAGTATCGAGCTGGTTCCAGGAGCTGAACCAATCTCCAAGGCTCCTTATCGCATGGCTCCCATAGAGCTGAAGGAGCTGAAGGATCAACTACAAGAACTTCTTGAACGAGGTTTCATTCGACCGAGCGCATCTCCATGGGGCGCACCGGTCTTGTTTGTTAAGAAGAAGGACGGCAGTATGCGTCTTTGCATAGACTATCGCGAGCTCAACAAGATTACCATTCGGATTAGGTATCCACTACCACGCATTGACGATCTGTTTGACCAACTCCAAGGGGCCAAACACTTCTCCAAGATCGATCTTAGGTCAGGCTATCATCCGCTACGGGTCAAGGAGCAGGACATCGCTAAGACTGCCTTTCGTACCCGCTATGGCCACTACGAGTTTGTAGTTATGCCATTTGGCCTGACAAATGCTCCAGCAGTGTTCAGGGATTTGATGAACAGAATCTTCCATGAATTTCTGGATAAATTCGTCATTGTCTTCATCGATGACATCCTGATTTTCTCAAAGTCCAAGGAGGAACACGAAGACCATCTTCGTACAGTACTACAGATTCTTCGCCAAAAACAGTTGTATGCTAAATTCTCCAAGTGTGAGTTCTGGTTAGACAAGGTGGCATTCTTAGGCCACATTGTATCAGCAGAAGGAATCACTATGGATCCAGCAAAGGTTGAGGCCATTACTAAGTGGCCAAGGCCAACATCAGCGACAGAAGTCCGCAGTTTCTTAGGCCTAGCTGGCTATTACCGTAGGTTCGTGGAGAACTTTTCCCGCCTAGCACAACCATTGACCAAACTGATGTGGGAAGGGGAGAAATTCGTCTGGACTAAAGATCGAGAGAAGAGCTTTGAAGACCTGAAGCAGAAGCTAGTATCTGCACCTATTCTTACTCTACCATCTGGTACGGGTGGATTTCAAATCTACAGTGATGCATCGGGGAAGGGACTTGGTTGTGTTCTCATGCAACATGGAAAAGTGATCGCGTACGCTTCACGACAGCTTAAGCCTTATGAAGAAAATTACCACACGCACGATCTGGAACTTGCTGCAGTCGTGTTTGCATTGAAGATATGGAGACACTACTTATATGGAGAATCATGTGACATTTTCACGGACCACAAGACCTTGAAGTATATCTTCACTCAGCGTGAATTGAAGATGAGGCAGAGGAGATGGTTAGAGCTGTTGAAGGATTATGACGTTAATCTACAGTATCATCCCGGAAAGGCAAATGTAGTAGCAAATGCTCTTAGCAGGAAGTCCGGAATGATCAATGGCATTAAAATCGAAGAGGAAATCATCAGAGACTTGGAGCGACTAGACATCGAGATCATGGTACATGGACAGCACGGTTACTGGGCTAATCTTAGAGTAGAACCTGAGTTACTATCTAAGATCAAGGAAGCTCAGAAGGATGACGGAGAAATCTGGGCGATAGTACAGAATTTGGAGAAGCAGACAGAATTCAAAGTAGATGCAGATGGTATCGTATGGCAGGGCACGAGACTTTGTGTTCCTGATGACCAAGAACTCCGGGAAGCTTTGTTAGCTGAAGCTCATAGCTCCCCATTCTCGATACATCCTGGTTCGACTAAGATGTACCATGACATCAAGCAGTACTTTTGGTGGAGTGGTATGAAACAGGATTTGGCGGTCTCCTTCAACCGTTAGATATTCCAGAGTAGAAGTGGGACAAAATCACCATGGATTTCGTTACCGGTCTTCCGCCTACCAAAAGGAAGCACGATGCAATTTGGGTTATTGTTGATCGACATACCAAATCAGCTCATTTCTTACCGATTCGCAAGGAAGATCCGGTAAGTAAACTCGCAGATACGTATAGACGAGAGATCATGAGACCCTACGGTGCACCATCCAGCATCGTCTCAGACAGAGATCCTCGATTCACTTTGCGCTTTTGGAAAAGTCTGCAGAAAGCTTGGGGTACACAACTTAAGCTTAGCACGGCTTTTCATCCTCAAACGGACGGACAGTCGGAGCGAACCATTCAGACATTGGAAGATATGTTGAGGTCATGTGCGTTGGAATGGACGGGTGATTGGGACGAATACATCTGTTTGGTGGAGTTTGCATACAACAACAGCTGGCACGCAAGCATCAAATGTGCTCCATTTGAGATGTTGTATGGCAGAAAGTGTCGCGCCCCAATCTGCTAGGATCAGGTTGGCGAGCGAACACTCGAAGGACCGGAAATCATAGAGATGACAAATGAGAAGATCGCAGTAGCTAAGCAGAAGATTCAAGAGGCACAGTCACGTCAGAAGAGTTACGCCGATAAGCATCGTAGGGATATACACTTTAACGTAGGAGATCACGTCTTCCTTAAGGTTTCGCCGGCACGTGGTGTTAGACGCTTCAGGATTAAAGGGAAGCTCAGTCCTCGTTTCATCGGACCGTTTGATATCATTGAATGAGTCGGTAAAGTATCTTACCGATTGGCGTTACCTTCGCAGCTTTCGCATGTGCACAATGTGTTTCATGTGTCATTACTCAGAGGGTACCAGTATCATCCCCTTCACATGGTTCAGTATCCACTGGAACAGATACTTGAAGATCTCACTTTTATAGAAGAACTCGAACGAGTTCTTGACAGACAAGAACGAGTCATGAGAAAGAAGACGATTCCTTTCGTCAAAATTCTATGGAGGGATCATACCGAGCGGGAAGCCACTTGGGAAACGGAGGAGTCTATCCGGGCTTCTTACCCTCATTTCATATTTTGAATTCGGGTATGTTCTTCTTTTCCAGTTTACTTTATCTATAATTCGGGGACGAATTATTCTTTTTAGGGGGGAAGAGTTGTAAAACCCGTAAGCTTTTACCATGCATAGTACCCTTAGGATCGTACGTACTAGTTAAAACTTTCCTAATATAGCATGATTACGATTACGTGTTAGGAGTTTACGTATTACGTACGTGTTATCACACGATAAGTATTTACTATGCACGATCACGTAATAATTATTTAACAATAATTAATCATGAACATGCGATCATGAAATCATGAACGTAATTAAAACACGAACTATTATTAATTACGTATATATATTTATTACGAGCGTAATTAAATATATTAGATCATGATATTTACGTAACGAGACCAATTAAAACACGAACATAAATAATCACAAACGAGCAACTAAATAACGAGACACGGAAAAAGGTACGGGTACCCCAAGTGGGGTCCCTACCCGCGGCCAACAAGGACAAATGGGCCAAGCCCATTTGTCATATTTACTAAAGGGGGTTATTTATTTTTTTTTACACTAAACAAATTAACTTTACAGAAGATTTTAAGAAAAACCTAAAACCTCCTCTTCCCTTGTTCTTTGTGCCGCCACCCTAAGAACACCATACAAGGTGATTTTTGATCTTTGATCTTGAAGATTTGGTGATTGATCGTGTTTGTTCTTCGTCCTCTTGATCCACGAATTCGATAAAACCTTTTTAAACCTTTTCTTTTGATTTAATCTTTTTATAAATTATGAACATGTAATGTTTTTACAAAAACATAATAATTAAGCATAGATCTAACATGTTTTTGTGTTAAATAAAATCAAAAGGTTATTTTTAAGGGGTGTTTGTTTTGGCCGCAGGCTGCAACCGAACCCGAAGGGGTTTCGGTTTGCCAAGCCGACCACCACCAAGACCATATGGTCTTGGTTGGTGCGTGTGGGTCCCACGGCAGCAAAGGAAACACGGGGTACCCTGAGTTGGCTCGGGATACGGTGTCGATTTCATGTTCGGTTCATGTTTTTAGCCTAGATCCGTATCATGATGTATGTTAGTTTTTTTATGTTTATGAACTTATGTTAAAATTAAATTAATAAAATGATGTAACTAATTTAATAACATGACTTAGGTTATTTAATTATTAAGGATCATGCAATTATTTTAAACTAAGTATTTATATATTTAAGACTTATAATTAATTAACTATTTTAAAACCATGGATATAATTAATTAATTAACATGACTTAGGTTATATTATTAATATATAATAATACATATTTTAACCTAAGTATTTAACTTATTTAATTAAAAACATGTTATAGTTTAATTAAATATTATAACCTATAGTTTAATTAAATTACATGAAATATTATTAAACTATACAATATACCATAAGACTTAGAAAATAATCATGAAAAACACTTAGGCTTATATACTTAGCTTATTTAACCAGCTTATTTCTAATTATGGAAACTTTCTATTTTTAGAAACTTAATTAAATAAGGCATCTAATCTATTTATGGAAACCAGCTACTTTTAGAAACTTATTTATTTCAGGCAGCTAATCTATTTATGGAAACTTATTAAATTTAGGCAACTAATCTATTTATGGAAACTTTCTATTTTTAGAAACTTGTCTAATTTAAGAAGTAAATCTATTTTTGGAAACTTTCTATTTTTGGAAACTTTCTATTTTTGGTAACTTTGTATTTTTGGAAACTTTCTATTTTTGGAAACTTTCTATTTTTGGAAACTTTCTATTTTTGGAAACTTTCTATTTTAGGAAACCTGTTATTTTTGGAAAGTTACTTATTATTACACAGTAAGTATAATAACACACGAAATACCAGAAATACCTAATCAGATTAAACAGAATATAAGATAAAACACAGTTAAAGGCTTAGAAACAGTAATACATGGTAAGAACACATTAAATAAGCTAAGACATGACATAAAACCAACTATATATTTAGTAAGCATATACTTATTCATGTACGTATTTATGTAGCACTAGTGATTCGGAAGTAGGATTTCTCGCAGTTCGTCTTTCTCGTTCACTGGACATAAGGTACGGATTCCCGTCCTTTTAGTATGGACATTCTTTCCTTATTAGGATTCCCCGTATGCAGCTAACTGTTTTCCCGTAGTATAAGTTATGAGTTTGATTGCTTATGTTTAATTAAGATTACCTATAGCCATATACATGCATGATAAGTTTCACCTAGTTATAGAGGTACCATAACCATAACATTAGAGGCACTGATGTTATGACTTCACCACGACGGAGTGATTGCTCGTGGCGTCCCTTCAGCTTTTGGCCATTTATTATATTTATCATGTGGGGCGTATGGGTGCATCCTAGTTACATGTTTTTATTCAGGATTTCATGGTGAATGTGGTGTGTGCCTTGCATCCTTCACAAGGAGCTGATCCCTCCTACCCAAAAACCAGTATATTAAATTAGAGGCAGCCACTCTAATTTGCATGATGAGGTCACCCCTCCAATTATTCATGCACGGTGGATTTTCATGACCTATATTAGCTAATGGTAAAATATGACAAACAGTTTTTATAAGATAAACATAAGACTTTCAAACTATTAAACCAGTTTTATTAAGACTTAACCAGGTTACTCGGGACTTAGTTTCTTCCACTGTTATTATGTTATATTCTTATCCTATTCATGCTTTATTGTACATCCATGCACTGAGCGTATTTGCTCAGCCGTTTTCCTTTTCTATGTTGCCAAAACGGCAGGTACTCAGGGACGCTCGTAGGACACTAAGAGTACGTGCATATGGACTAGAAGTTGTCTAGCCTTCTTTACATTATGCATTTCCTTTCTTTTGATACTTATGCTTTGGACATTGTTTATTCCTTTCCTTTATTATACTATGTTTGTATGTGATGAGCTTTACTTTTGGACTACCGATGTTTGATTCCGGTATTTTCCTTTTTATGGTCAAGTGATGTTTAGACATTTTACCTTGTATGCTTTGATGACACGCCATAATTACTGTGATATTTCCATTTCCAAAATGGGGTGTTACAGATTAAATCAATACGGTTTATAGCCGCGACAGAATAAACATGAGAAAGATTGGAATTTTGAAGTACGTTTATAACAAGTTCCTCTTCGTTGAAGCGTAAAGTGATTTTTCTAGCATGCACATCAATGATCGCTTTCGAGATATCTAACAATGAACGACCTAAAATTAGAGGAATTTGAGGATCCATGGAAATGTCAACCACGATAAAGTCAACCGGATAGTAGAACTTCCTTACTTTTACAAAAACGTCTTCGGTCGTTCCACATGCGGGAATTGTAGAATGATCGACCATCTCGATAGACATTTTTGAAGGAATAAGATTAGGAAGATTGAGCGATTTCCACATCTAAAGAGGCATCAAATTAATACTAGCACCAAGATTGGCCAAGGCGTAGCATTCTTCCATATCTTGAATATCACACTGAATTAAGAATTTACCAGAATCACCGACTTTTTAAGGTATGCGATTAAGAAAAACCGATGAACAATTAGACAAATTTTGCAATTTCTCCTTATCGTTCAACATAATTTTAAATTTGGCGGCAAATCAAGGCATCAAAAGCAAAGCGTCGGCGAAACTTATGTTAAAATGCAATTCACAAAACATTTTTATAAAAAGCTCAACTTGGTAATTGTTACGTTCTTGTAATTTCTCCTTATGACGTCTCGATGGGTAAGGCAAGGGTGGTGTAGGGTGGGACAATGGCATAGCCTTTGGAATCTCGGGTTCTAAACTTGGTGAAGGGTCGACCGTAGGTGTGGTTTGAGCGGTACTTTGTGGAATAGAAATATGCTCCTTTTTTACCACCACCTCGGCTTCTTCCTTAATTTCCTCCTTCGTAGGAGTAATTGGGTGGGGAATAGGCTCCTTAAAAGTCTTACCACTATGTGTGGTAATAACTTTCATCTCTCCCTTCAGGTTTGATATGGTGTTGCTAGGAAGACCACCCGAAATAGAGGCTTTACTCATCATTATAGCTTCTAAAAGTCTACTTTCCGACTTAGCTCGTCTTCTTTTTATTTTTATTTTTCAACCCTTTCATTTTGTTACCACCTAAGTAAACTTTGCTCGATCTTATTGATGAGACTGCTTTTATACATAGTCTCATCTTCCAAATAGGGATTAAAATGCATTAAATATCATCAAAATACCCAAATATATGCTTGTGTTTGTTGCTTGTGTATTTTAGGTACGGATATTGAGAAAATGACAAAAGATCACAAGAATCAAGCAAAAACGAACACGGGAAACGAAGCCGCACAATGAACCAAGCCCTAATGAAGAATTTTCCAAGAAAACCCTTGAAGATTTGAAGAATTATGAAGATTGGTCCTCCAATTTGGAATAATTGACACTTTATACCCTTGTATCTTCATAATTACAAGTTTGGTCCCTAAAGTTTGTCAAAATTACAAAAAGGACCCTTAACTTTGAAGAATTGGCAAATTTAGTCCCTCAACAAAACTAAATTGTCAATATTGGTCCTCCAAGAAGTCAAAAAACAAGTCAAACCTTAAAGAATGAAGAAAATGCAAAAATCAGTCCTTCAAATATCATAAATTTGCATGT
Organism: Glebionis coronaria; assembly: GCA_025667525.1. Lineage (NCBI taxonomy): Eukaryota > Viridiplantae > Streptophyta > Magnoliopsida > Asterales > Asteraceae > Glebionis > Glebionis coronaria. Next base: position 187,745 of record JANFOE010000652.1, on the reverse strand, counting down.
TTAGTCCTTGAAACAAGTTTAAAAACTTGTTGTGCCAAAAATGACAAGTTTACAAAGATGATTATAAAGGGAAATGGAATTGTGAGCTGTTTATTACAAGTTAAACAAAACATGGGAACCAAGGGACCTATTCTGCCAAGACCACCCAACTCTTCCAAGCCAATCACTACTCCACGTCACACCCCTCACCCACTCACAGCCCACCACCTCACACTTCCTCCCACGTCAGACTTCCACCACCAGGTTTATTTAAATAAACCTGGTCAACATGGTCAACACCCCTTAATTTTTCCCACTAAACATGGGATTTAAAAACTTAACCCCCCAATTCAGATCAAAACCCTCCCTAATCACCCTTAAACCCTAAAATTTCCCAGGTCTAATTAAACTAAAATCAAAGGGGTTTTTGTTTATATGCTCCAGATCTTTGATTACCCTCTTTTTCATCCCATCCCACACAAAAACCATGACCCCAACCAACCCATGTGGCATCCCCAGGGGTCCCCTGCACCCGTCACTTTCCCCCAAACGGCTAGATGGTATTTCTTGGTCCCCAAGAGCAAACAAACGCTCCTGATCATCCTCAACAGCTGGCAACATCACATGTTGCCAATTTGACCCAGATTCCAAGTCAAGACTCAAGGGCATTTTTGGATTTTTAACCATTAGGGTTTTAACTTGTATTATTTTATTCAGTTATCTAGATAGTTCTATGAGAGTCTATAAAAGGAGGATGCGAGCTGTGCATACCCCTTTTGTCCTTGTTTTTCTCTTTTGGTCACAACCTTGTAAATCCGTTTTTGTGAATGAAAAATGGTTTAGAGTTTGGTGATGAGAAAAAAAGTGCCATTTTACTTTCATTGTTTAAAGTGTTATTGATTTTGATTATTGTTTCACTTTGCTTCAAAAGGTTTTCAAGTTTTCTGAATTTTCAAAAATCTCATTTTTACTTTTTTGTTTACCTTGACATTTACTGTAGCATATGCTCATCACAAGCCTGATAAGCTTGTGACAAGCTTACTCTACTTGTTCTCTTTTCTTGTTTGTTGTGATTGTGCAGGAACCAAGAAGAAACCAACATCCAATTTTATCCATTTTTTTTGTTTTGTCAAACATCTCAGCAAAAGTTCTGCTCAGGCCCCAGCCTGATTGGATGTGACTTTTCAGTCACTGTTGGGCCTGGATGTAGGTCCAACAAGGTACCCCCTTGTGTCTTTGTTTCAGTTTTGAAATTTGGTGATTTGTGTGATTTGCATGAAAAGTAGTTTAAAAGCTTGTTAAGTGGTGTGATTTGAGTTCAATAGGATTGTTATGCATGTCTAGATAGAGTAGGATCAGTTTGGTGGACTTGTGATTGAATTTGCTTTGTAATATTCATTTTCAGTAATATAAAGGGGTGTTTGGATTAGGGATTAAGTGGGGACTAATGGTTTAAATCTGGCTTAAAACTTGTTTTATTCACTCACTAGGTAGTTGTTAGGTTGTATGCTAGTTGGTTTTCAGATTGGAAGAGTTTTAAACAAAGCTTGCATGTTAAAAAATGGAGAATAGCACATAAATCAGTAAAGCCATTTTTTTGACTGATTTTGTGGAAATTTGTGCTTTAAATCTTGGTGGCTGTTAGATATAGGGTCATTTAGGATTGTGAGTTTTTGTTATTTGATTTGGTACACTTATATGCAAGATCTTAGACTCTAAAATTCACTTTTGTGCATGTAAACTGAAGTCATTTGTTCATCAGAATCCTAAGGTTTACACAGAAACATTTAGAGTAATTTGAGCTTGAATCTTGTTAAGTGACTTGTGTTTTTTGTGTTGCTATTGACTTCCCACAACCCAACTGGTTGTGGGAGTGCCCTCGTTGTCCATCAAACACCACAAAACTCCAAAAACAAGTCCTCTTGTCATTTCTTCACAAGTGAAGATATTAACTCTTTGTGTTCATCATTCATTTGGTAAATTGGGCAATGTTTTGATCTTAGCAGCTTGAATCTAGCTTGTTTATTTGATATAAAGTTTGTTTGGAGTGAGTATAAGTTACTGTAACTGAGTTTTAAAGTTTAAAATTTTTTTTTACAAAAAGGACGTGGCCAGGACTCGAACCTGCGCCACTCCTCTCACACACCAACGTGATAACCAGTTGCCCTAGGGTCTTTGACTGGTTATCACTTGGTTTGTTTAATATTTAAGTAGTTATTGATTATAGCTTATTTAATTCATCAGCTCACTTATAAGCTAATTCCAGCTTATTTTCTTAGGGTTTTTGCAAGTTAGCATTTTTCTTGTTTTCTTATTAGGGTTTTGGACTTTTTGGTTCAAAAATATTATTTTTCACGTGCTTATTTAATTTTCTAGGATTATTTTAAGTTTAAATTTTGAAAAGTAAATTAAAAATAGGAAACAGTATTTTAAAAATCTAAAAAAATAGTTTTTAGGTTTTTAACAATATTTTTGATGTTTATAGCTAATTAAGTTTCCAATTTAACTTATTTTTGATTTTTTTTTTATTTTAGGGTTTTTAACCAACTTTGAAATTTAATATAAAATTATTTAAAAGGTTTTGGAAAATTTTGATTGCATTTCTGTCTTAGTTACATTATTCAAGATTTTTGGTAATTTTTTAGATTTTTTTTATAAACTTTGAATTTTTTTGAATATTTTAATATTATTTTATTATTAAAAATTGAAAGTTTGTTTTTTTTAAGTTTTTACATTTTTCCTAGATTGTAGTCACTTAATTAGGAGTTTTGTAACTTTCCAAATATTTTTAGGGCTTTTCAATTATTTTCTAGAATTAATTTAAGTTTTAATTTATTTTAATAGTTTTTAAGTGTTTAAAAATAGTTTTATTTGGTTTTAAAATTTAAAAAAAATACTTTTTAGCTTAATTAGGTTATCTTTGAGGTTTACAAACTTTAAAATCTTGTTTAGGGCTTTTTAATAATTAATTGTGATTCTTAGGGCTTTAATTAGCATTAAAAAGTTATTATCTAATTAATTAAAAGGTTCTAGCAAGTTTGGATCTTTTGTAAACTCTTATAATATTATTGTGGATTTTTAATAATTTTTAGGAATTTTTAGGTTAAAATTTTAATTTTGGTAGTTTTTACGGTTTTACGTGATCGACCTTTTCGTCTTAGTTTAATCCGTCGTCGTGACCGTCATTCTATTCTAATCTCATTTCTTCTTTTCTTTCTCTCAATATAATCACAAATCATTTATCATCTCTTAACACAACGCACTTGCCTCCTTGGGAAACGAACTTGGACTTATTTGGTCATTAGTGCTCGGTTTTCCTAAACCGACACTTAATACTTGCCACTTTTGCCTTCCTTTTCCTAAAGGGGTAAAAACTCTACAATCATTTTGGCGCCGCTGCCGGGGAGGCGTGTTGTGTTTTGATTTGAACAATTGTTGTTTTTATATAGCCATAATAGTATTTGTATTAGTAGCACTCTACTAATACGTATTATCGGTTTTTCGTTTTTTGTGAATACTATTACTATATTGTACGTAGAACAATAAATTCACAAGTACTCCAAATACGTGAGAAATCACAACCTTGACTTGGGAGGTCATTACCCAATCATTGTATTCGAATCTCAAACCAAAGAAAAAAGGCAAAAATAGATAAATACTTTCGTGAAGCTCGATTTTGAAAAATACAAACTATAAGGTGGGTATAAGGCGGTTGTATTTCACGACCTAAAGGAAAAAGGCTCTTAAGTGCTTCGCGCCGCCTCGTTTCCTCCGCTTGCTTGTGCGTATTTTGAGATTGAAAGCTAATCGATGGTTTTGCCGCCCAAAGTATTACTAAGTATCATATATATTTTCTTGGTTTCATTGATTAAACCCTCTTGAACGATTTGGTGTTCCACCATCGTTCTAAAGTCATCGAAGGCGTTCACTTCACGTGATCGTTTTCATTCCTTGAGGCTTCTTTAATCGAGAGATTTGATTAAGGAGGAGATTTGTAGATTTTTGTCTACCTAATACATTCCACAAAATCCAAAAAAAAAAGTAAAACAATCAAAAACCACAAAAAAATTGAAAAAGTAAAAACACCAAAAAGAATCTTCTTTGCTCACCCTCTCGTTGTACGTGACATTTATGCAAACTCGCTCCAAAGCAAGACGTGCTCGTAAACGAAGAAACAAATCAACCACTCCTTCTAGTGAGGAGTCTCCTATTGACAAACCCATCGTAGTGAAAGAAGCACCCATGGCTAATCGAATATGATGGAGTTGCTTCAAGCACCCACCGAGGGTTATGGAGAAGCGATTGTGATTCCCGCTATCCTTGCAGAGAATTTTGAGGTTAAGACGGGTTTGTTGTCCATGATTCAAAACAACAAGTTTCGAGGTGACGAAAAGGACAACCCTCATAACCACATTCGCCAATTTAATCGTCTCACCGCCACTTGCAAGTTTAAGGACGTCTCTAACGACTCGATTAAGATGATGCTTTTTCCGTATTCCTTAGCGGGGCCCGCAAAAATTTGGTTAGAGAAAGAGCCACCCAATTCTATATTGACGTGGAAGGATCTCGTTTCAAAATTCGTGAACCAATTTTTTCCGCCCTCTAAGACTACGCATTTGAAAAACGAGATTTCAAAGTTTTCGCAAGAGTATAATGAGAGTTTTACAACGGCTTGGAATAGGTTTAAGGAAATGTTGCACGAATGTCCTCATCATTGTTTTTCCGACTTGCATCAAATTTACACGTTTTACAATGGCTTGAACGATCATGAGCGTGATTATCTTAATGCCGCCGCGGGTGGTAATTTTTTGTGTAAGACGGTCGAGGAAGCATTGTTAATCATTGAGAATAGGTCTAAGGTCTATAGTCCTCGTAGCACGTCGAGTGTTCGTAAGACTTCGTCTTCGCCTTCGCCTTCATTGTCACATACCGTTGATGCTTGCCAAATCGAGGCTAATTTGGAGAACAAGATTTTTGATAAGCTTAAAGGATTGTTAATTGAGTTTAAAGTTGGTGAACAACCCACTCCAACTACGGCTAAAGCGGTTGAGGTTTCTTGTATGTATTGTGGTGGAGCTCACGATTACTCCGAGTGCATTACCAACGGTGGTAACACTTCGAGTTCCTTCGCGGCCGCGGGAACTTATAACCAAAACGGTCAAGTTCCCCGCACTAATCAATTGACTCCACCGGGTTTTCCACCAAATCAAAATGCTAACAATTATCGAAACAATCAAGTTGGTTACCAAAACAATCAAAGAAACAATTACAAGGGTAATAACAACTATGGGAATCAAGGAAGTAGTAGCCAATTGCAAAATAAAAACCAAAACCGTAATTTTCAAAACACAAGTCAAGGTCTTCAAAATGTTTACACTAAAGAAATTCCAATGGACTTTTTGAATTACGCTATGGAAAATGATAAGATTTTGGAAAACATTCAAGAGCAATTGGCTAGTCAAGCTAGGGACACGGCTAAAAACACCAAGGAGTTAGCTAATTTTGTGAAGGAAAATCTTAACATGAGAAATGAGTTGAAAAATGATTTTGCTAATCAAATTAGAGGTCAAAACAATAAAATTGAAAAAAGTCATGCTAGGCTTGAACAAAGAATTGACCAAAAAGCCGCTAGTCAAGATGTTAAGCTTAATGCCATTTTAGAAGCCGTCATGGGGAACAAAGCCTCTACTTCGGGAAGTTTGCCTAGTAACACCGTTTCAAACCCGAAGGGAGAGATGAAAGTGATTACCACACGAAGTGGTAAGGCACTTAAGGAACCGACTCCTCAACCAATTACTCCAACGGTGGAGGAAATTGAGGAAGAACCCGAGGTGGTGGTCGAAAAGGAGCATATCTCAAGCCCACAAAGTACCGCTCATGCCACACCTACGGTCGACCATTTACCAACATTGGAACCCGAGATTCCAAAGGCTATGCCTATGCCCCAACCCACACCACCCTTGCCTTACCCATCGAGACTTAGGAAGGAGAAACGACAAGAGCGCGACAATTATCAATTTGAGCTTTTTATGAAAATGTTTCGTGAGTTGCACCTTAATGTGAGTTTCGCCGATGCTTTGGTCATGATGCCTCGATTTGCCGCTAACTTTAAGAGTATGTTGAACAACAAGGAGAAATTGCATCAATTGTCTAGTTGTTCGTCGGTTTATCTTAATCGCATACCTCAAAAAGTCGGTGATCCCGGTAAATTTTTGATCCCTTGTGCAATCCATGATATGGAAGAATGCTATGCCTTGGCCGATCTTGGTGCTAGCATCAATTTGATGCCACTTGCAATCTTCAAGTCGCTCAATCTTCCTAATCTTACTCCTTCACTAATGTCTATCGAGATGGCCGACCATTCCACGATTCGTGCTTGTGGTTTGGCGGAAGACGTTTTTGTGAAAGCGGGGAAGTTCTACTATCCCGTAGACTTTATCGTCGTTGATATCCCCACGGATCCTCAAGTTCCTCTTATTTTTGGTCGTTCGTTTTTAGATACGTCTATGGCTTTAATTGATGTTCATGCTAGAAAGATCACCTTACGTTTCAACGACGAGGAACTTGTTATAAACGCAACTCAAAATTCTCAACTTTCTCATGTTTATTCCGTTGCTACCATAAACCTCGTTGATATGATCGACGTGGTTTGTGAGGAATTTTCACAAGAAGTTCTAGGGTTTGGTGATGAAGAAACTAGTGGCAATCCCACTATGTTAGATCCAATTCTTGATAATTCGACACCAACCTTCACTCCTTTTGAAGGTGGTGGTTTTACGTTGGAAGAATGCAATGTTCCACGTACTTGTGACGAAGACCTCGAAAACGATGATGACTTCTCGATTATCAAGGATTTTCTTAACGATTTCCCATTTCCTCCGCCCGAGGAGGTTATGAGTATCGAGCCCAAATCTTCACTCGAGGAACCACCTATCCTTGAGTTGAAAGATTTACCTCCTCACCTCGAATATGTCTATTTGGAGGAGGACGACAAGTTGCCGGTTATTATTGCGAAGGAACTTTCTAATGATGAAAAAACCGCACTCGTCGATGTTCTAAAGGATCACAAAGGGGAAATTACGTGGAAGTTATCCGACATTAAGGGAATCGATCCCAAGTTTTGTACCAACAAAATCTTAATGGAGAAGTATTTCAAGCCCACAATCCAAAGTCAAAGGAGGGTGAACCCCAAAATTCACGATGTCATCAAAAAGGAGGTCCTTAAACTCCTTGACGCGGGAATGATTTACCCTATTTCCGATAGCCCTTGGGTGAGTCCTATTCATTGTGTCCCTAAAAAGGGAGGGATGACCGTTGTGCCAAACGATGCCAACGAGTTAATTCCCACTAGACTCGTGACCGGATGGAGAGTGTGCATTGACTATCGAAAGTTGAATGAAGCCACTCGAAAAGACCATTTTCCCTTGCCCTTCATGGACCAAATGTTGGAGCGTCTTGCGGGAAACGATTTCTATTGCTTTTTAGATGGTGTTTCCGGTTACTTCCAAATTCCCATCGATCCTCGTGATCAAGAAAAAACTACGTTTACGTGTCCATATGGAACGTTTGCCTATCGTAGAATGCCATTCGGACTTTGTAATGCACCGGGAACCTTTCAAAGGTGCATGATGGCTATTTTTCATGACATGATCGAGAAAACGATGGAAGTCTTCATGGATGACTTTTCCGTGTTTGGTAATTTGTTCACTTCGTGTTTGTTGAACCTTGAGAGAATGTTAAAACGTTGTGAGGAAACCAACTTTGTGCTCAATTGGGAAAAATGTCATTTTATGGTTAAGAGTGGAATCGTCTTAGGGCACAAGGTCTCGAAAGCGGGGATTGAGGTAGATCAAGCTAAGGTAGACGTCATCGCCAAATTAACTCATCCCAAAACCGTTAAGGGAGTTAGGAGTTTCCTATGCCACGCGGGCTTTTATCGTCGATTCATAAAGGATTTTTCAAAGATTTCTCGACCCATTACACATCTTCTTGAAAAAGAGGCACGTTTTGTCTTTGACGAATATTGTGTACGAGCCTTTGAAATCCTTAAGAGGAAACTTACCGAAGCTCCCATTCTTGTTGCTCCCAATTGGAACCTCCCCTTTGAGCTCATGTGTGATGCTAGTGATTACGCTATTGGGGCCGTTTTGGGGCAACGTCATGATAAGCACTTCTTGCCTATTCACTATGCTAGCAAGACGATGACCGAGGCTCAACTAAAATACACTACAACGGAAAAGGAGTTCCTTGATGTGGTGTATGCATTTGAGAAGTTCCGACCTTATCTCGTCTTGACGAAATGCATAGTGTATACAGACCATTCGGCTATTAAGTATCTTATCGCAAAGCAAGATGCTAAGCCTAGATTACTTCGTTGGATTCTCCTCCTTCAAGAATTTGATCACACCATCGTTGACAAAAAAGGAGCCGAGAATCTAGCGGCCGATCATCTTTCTCTTTTAGAAGATCCTCACCAAAGTGTTTACGAGCCCAAGGAAATCACCGAAACATTTCCGCCCGAGACACTTGGTGTAGTGAATTCTAAGCTTGATTCTTCCACCCCATGGTTCGCAGATTTTGCAAATTACCATGCGGGTAACTTCATCATTAAGGGTATGACGACTCAAGAAAAAAGAAAATTCTTTCGTGACGTCAAGTTATACTTTTGAAACGACCCTTACCTGTTTCGAACTTATGCGGATCAAATCATCCGACGTTGTGTATTTGGCACCGAAGCTTCTAATATCCTTAGAGCTTACCATGAGGGACCCACGGGTGGTCACCACGGTGCTAATCTCACGGCTAAGAAGGTGTTTGATGCCGGCTTCTTTTGGCCTACTATTTACCGAGATGCACAAGATCTTGTGAAGTCGTGTGATGCATGCCAACGACAAGGAAAAGCCTCACAAAAAGATGAAATGCCACAAAATATCATCCAAGTGTGTGAGATCTTTGACGTTTGGGGTATAGACTTTATGGGGTCGTTCCCATCATCTCGTGGTAATAAGTACATTCTCGTTGCGGTTGACTACCTATCTAAGTGAGTGGAGGCCAAGGCCTTCCCCACCAATGATGCTCGTGTGGTAGTCAAGTTTTTGAAAAGCTTGTTTTCTTGGTTTGGAACCCCTCGTGCTATCATAAGCGATCGTGGAACCCATTTTTGTAACAACCAATTTGAAAGGGTTCTAAGGAAATATGGGGTTACACATCGGCTTTCTACGGCTTATCACCCACAAACGAGTGGGCAAGTCGAGGTTTCAAACCGAGCTTTGAAGAGGATCTTGGAGAGATCCGTTGGGGAAAACCGACAAACTTGGTCGGATAAGTTGGACGATGCTTTATGGGCCTTTAGGACCGCTCATAAGACACCCATTGGGTGCACTCCCTATAAGCTTGTGTATAGAAAGAATTGTCATTTGCCTATCGAATTAGAACACAAGGCTTATTGGGCCCTAAAGCATTGTAATGATGATATGGAGACCGCGGGAAAACACCAGAAAATGCAATTGAATGAATTAGATGAACTGAGGGATATTGCTTATGAAAATTCATTGATTTATAAAGAAAAAACTAAAAAGTTGCATGATTCTAAAATTTAAAACTGGGTTTTTAATATTGGGGATCATGTTTTGCTTTTTAATTCAAGATAAAAATCTTTTCCGTTAAGTTGAAATCCCGTTGGTCCGGTCCATTCACCGTGACTCAAGTGTTTCCGTATGGGACCATCGAGCTAGCTCAAGATGATGGTCCTAACTTCAAGGTGAATGGACATAGGTTGAAGCACTACTTTGGCGGGGAAGTTCCATCCTTGAACTACCTCGACCAAGTCACCTTCCCCAATGATAATTAGTATTGAGGGGATCGAGTCGAGCTCATGACTCGGTAATAAAAAACGAGGTGCCTCGTGGGGGAGTCCCATGCTTATCCTATGTACATATTATCGCTTTCTAATGTAGTTTACGTGTGGGGATTTGTGCCCTTCCAACCTTTGTTCCATGGTAGTTTGTGAATTGTGAACTTTAGATGATCATGATCTTCACGATTGGAGCCTCTCGTGTTCGTTTTATGGGAGCACTCGATCGTTTGCTTTGAAGACTTTCTCAATATCCATGATATATCCTTGATTGTTCTAACCTTAGGTTTTTAGCACACTTCATAAACGGCTATTAATTTTTTTGTTACACCCTTTCCATGCTAGATTAGCCATTCGACTACGTCTCTAGTATGGGGGTGTTTGCACCCCTAGACTCGAAACATTGAGGACAATGTTTAACTTTAGTATGGGGGGGTGAATAGATACTTGCCTTGCCAAACCTTCACGCTTTCCAAAGTTTATCTTTTTGTTGCAAAATAAGGCTAAAAATGGCCAAATTTTAAATTTTTCTCATGTTTTATAAGTGTTTGAAGACACGAATGTAGGTTTTCCGATGGCGAGAATAAGAGTAATTTTTGACTCGACCGTGCGTTTTGAGCACTTAGCTTTGGTTCCTTAACTACACATTAGGCTAAGTCTCTTAAATGAGGACGAGAAATGATAGAGTTAATTATAAGTTACTATGCTAAACGTAGAGTACTCGTATTCTTTCAAAAACTCATATGTTCTCGTTGTTTGCTTATTCTCCCTTCGCATGTAAATATTTTTTGCTTAATAAATATTGACTTAGCGGTTTAGTTAGGATTGTTGGGTTTCTAGTCTTTTCTAGTAGCTTCCGTGTAATTAAATTTGGAAGACATTAAGGTATCGCCAGCGTCACGGTTTTGAAGTATTGGCACCCGAATAATCGAAAGCTTCACCCAATAATAAGATTTCAAGTGCTCACCTAAATCAAGCAAACAATTTGAAGCCCCACAAGGCCTAAAATCTATGCAAAATTGAAAGTGAATCAAGCCTTAATCTTCGAAGCTTTAAAGATCAAAAATTCGCTTTAGCGTGAGGATATACGTCTTTGGCTAATAAAACCACCGATGAGGTGGATAATAAAAGGCAAGGCAAGACCGAAGTCATAATAAAATCTTCATGGCAAAGTTGAATAAAAGATGGAGGTAAACCAAAGATAATAAGGCCCTTCCGTTAGGGGGCGTATAAAAGTCTTGGTAATAAGTCTCATGTTCAAAACCGTTATAAAACCGTGTTTATCGATTCTTCTTGTCAACTTAATTTTTTGACATCGTTGTCTATTAGGAGGGATTATTGATTTGATGGTCTTAGTTACACCGTTAGGACTCTATTTTTAGACCTAAATCTCTATTATCGCATAAGTCAACAATGTATCCTCGTGAAACATTCAAGACAAAATAAAATATAAGAGATACAACTTAGGAATAATGGGAGGATAAGTACGTGATTAGGGCATATGAGTAGTGTTAGCATTACTAACTTATAATGACAATGATCTCGTTGCACGCTTAGCATGGAATTGGGGTGAAAATCGAGGACGATGAAATTATTTCTAACGAAGCATTCACGTGTTCTTATTCTATGAACCTAAACGTCTCATTTTGCGATGAAAATCATACATTATGTCTAAAACACAAGTAGTAGCAATAGTAGTAGTGTAGCTAGTTTATCAATCAATAAAGTGAATAAAAATGAATTTTGGAGGTGCTATGATACTTTATTCTAGCATTGCGTGAGGGCACGGCAATGGTTTAGTATGGGGGAATGATGAGACTGCTTTTATACATAGTCTCATCTTCCAAATAGGGCTTAAAATGCATTAAATATCATCAAAATACCCAAATATATGCTTGTGTTTGTTGCTTGTGTATTTTAGGTACGGATATTGAGAAAATGACAAAAGATCACAAGAATCAAGCAAAAACGAACACGGGAAACGAAGCCGCACAATGAACCAAGCCCTAATTAAGAATTTTCCAAGAAAACCCTTGAAGATTTGAAGAATTATGAAGATTGGTCCTCCAATATGGAAGAATTGACACTTTATACCCTTGTATCTTCATAATTACAAGTTTGGTCCCTAAAGTTTGTCAAAATTACAAAAGGACCCTTAACTTTGAAGAATTGGCAAATTTAGTCCATAAACAAAACTAAATTGTCAATATTGGTCCTCCAAGAAGTCAAGAAACAAGTCAAACCTTGAAGAATGAAGAAAATGCCAAAATCAGTCCTTCAAATATCATAAATTTGCATGTTTAGTCCTTGAAACAAGTTTAAAAACTTTTTGTGCCAAAAATGACAAGTTTACAAAGATGATTATAAAGGGAAATGGAATTGTGAGCTGTTTATTACAAGTTAAACAAAACATGGGAACCAAGGGACCTATTCTGCCAAGACCACCCAACTCTTCCTAGCCAATCACTACTCCACGTCACACCCCTCACCCACTCACAGCCCACCACCTCACACTTCCTCCCACGTCAGACTTCCACCACGAGGTTTATTTAAATAAACCTGGTCAACATGGTCAACACCCCTTAATTTTTCCCACTAAACATGGGATTTAAAAACTTAACCCCCCAATTCAGATCAAAACCCTCCCTAATCACCCTTAAACCCTAAAATTTCCCAGGTCTAATTAAACTAAAATCAAAGGGGTTTTTGTTTATATGCTCCAGATCTTTGATTACCCTCTTTGTCATCCCATCCCACACAAAAACCATGACCCCAACCAACCCATGTGGCATCCCCAGGGGTCCCCTGCACCCGTCACTTTCCCCCAAACCCAATACCAGACAAGATAAACGGCTAGATGGTATTTCTTGGTCCCCAAGAGCAAACAAACGCTCCTGATCATCCTCAACAGCTGGCAACATCACATGTTGCCAATTTGACCAAGATTCCAAGTCAAGACTCAAGGGCATTTTTGGATTTTTAACCATTAGGGTTTTAGCTTGTATTATTTTATTCAGTTATCTAGATAGTTCTATGAGAGTCTATAAAAGGAGGATGCGAGCTGTGCATACCCCTTTTGTCCTTGTTTTTCTCTTTTGGTCACAACCTTGTAAATCCGTTTTTGTGAATGAAAAATGGTTTAGAGTTTGGTGATGAGAAAAAAAGTGCCATTTTACTTTCATTGTTTAAAGTGTTATTGATTTTGATTATTGTTTCACTTTGCTTCAAAAGGTTTTCAAGTTTTCTGAATTTTCAAAAATCTCATTTTTACTTTTTTGTTTACCTTGACATTTACTGTAGCATATGCTCATCACAAGCCTGATAAGCTTGTGACAAGCTTACTCTACTTGTTCTCTTTTCTTGTTTGTTGTGATTGTGCAGGAACCAAGAAGAAACCAACATCCAATTTTATCCATTTTTTTGTTTTGTCAAACATCTCAGCAAAAGTTCTGCTCAGGCCCCAGCCTGATTGGAGGTGACTTTTCAGTCACTGTTGGGCCTGGATGTAGGTCCAACAAGGTACCCCCTTGTGTCTTTGTTTCAGTTTTGAAATTTGGTGATTTGTGTGATTTGCATGAAAAGTAGTTTAAAAGCTTGTTAAGTGGTGTGATTTGAGTTCAATAGGATTGTTATGCATGTCTAGATAGAGTAGGATCAGTTTGGTGGACTTGTGATTGAATTTGCTTTGTAATCTTCATTTTCAGTAATATAAAGGGGTGTTTGGATTAGGGATTAAGTGGGGATTAATGGTTTAAATCTGTCTTAAAACCTGTTTTATTCACTCACTAGGTAGTTGTTAGGTTGTATGCTAGTTGGTTTTCAGATTGGAAGAGTTTTAAACAAAGCTTGCATGTTAAAAAATTGAGAATAGCACATAAATCAGTAAAGCCATTTTTTTGACTGATTTTGTTGAAATTTGTGCTTTAAATCTTGGTGGCTGTTAGATATAGGGTCATTTAGGATTGTGACTTTTTGTTATTTGATTTGGTACACTTATATGCAAGATCTTAGACTCTAAAATTCACTTTTGTGCATGTAAACTGAAGTCATTTGTTCATCAGAATCCTAAGGTTTAATCAGAAACATTTAGAGAAATTTGAGCTTGAATCTTGTTAAGTGACTTGTGTTTTTTGTGTTGCTATTGACTTCCCACAACCCAACTGGTTGTGGGAGTGCCCCCATTGTCCATCAAACACCACAAAACTCCAAAAACAAGTCCTCTTGTCATTTCTTCACAAGTGAAGATATTAACTCTTTGTGTTCATCAGTCATTTGGTAAACTGGGCAATGTTTTGATCTTAGCAGCTTGAATCTAGCTTGTTTATTTGATATAAAGTTAGTTTGGAGTGAGTATAAGTTACTGTAACTGAGTTTTAAAGTTTAAAAAAAAAAGTTTTACAAAAAGGACGTTGCCAGGACTCGAACCTGCGCCACTCCTCTCACACACCAACGTGATAACCAGTTGCCCTAGGGTCTTTGACTGGTTATCACTTGGTTTGTTTAATATTTAAGTAGTTATTGATTATAGCTTATTTAACTCATCAGCTCACTTATAAGCTAATTCCAGCTTATTTTCTTAGGGTTTTTGCAAGTTAGCATTTTTCTTGTGTTCTTATTAGGGTTTATGACTTTTTGGTTCAAAAACTTTATTTTTCACGTGCTTATTTAATTTTCTAGGATTATTTAAGTTTAAATTTTGAAAAGTAAATTAAAAATAGGAAACAGTATTTTAAAAATCTGAAAAAATAGTTTTTAGGTTTTTTACATTATTTTTGAGGTTTACAGCTATTTAAGTTTCCAATTTAACTTATTTTTGATTTTTTTTTTATTTTAGGGTTTTTAACCAACTTTGAAATTTAATATAAAATTATTTAAAAGGTTTTGGAAACTTTTGATTGCATTTCTGTCTTAGTTACATTATTCTAATTTTGGGTAATTTTTTAGATTTTTTTTATAAACTTTGAATTTTTTTTGAATATTTTAATATTATTTTATTATTAAAAATTGAAAGTTTGTTTTTTTAAGTTTTTACATTTTTCCTAGATTGTAGTCACTTAATTAGGAGTTTTGTAACTTTCCAAATATTTTTAGGGCTTTTCAATTATTTTCTAGAACTAATTTAAGTTTTAATTGATTTTAATAGTTTTTAAGTGTTTAAAAATAGTTTTATTTGGTTTTAAAATTTTAAAAAATACTTTTTAGCTTAATTAGGTTATCTTTGAGGTTTACAAACTTTAAAATCTTGTTTAGGGCTTTTTAATAATTAATTGTGATTTTTAGGGCTTTAATAAGCATTAAAAAGTCATTATCTAATTAATTAAAAGGTTTTAGCAAGTTTGGATTCTTTGTAAACTCTTAGAATATTATTGTGGATTTTTAGTAATTTTTAGGTTAAAATTTTAATTTTGGTAGTTTTTACGGTTTTACGTGATCGACCTTTTCGTCATAGTTTAATCCGTCGTCGTGACCGTCATTCTATTCTAATCTCATTTCTTCTTTTCTTTCTCTCAATATAATCACAAATCATTTATCATCTCTTAACACAACGCACTTGCCTCCTTGGGAAACGAACTTGGACTTATTTGGTCATTAGTGCTCGGTTTTCCTAAACCGACACTTAATACTTGCCACTTTTGTCTTCCTTTTCCTAAAGGGGTAAAAACTCTACAATCACTTATGTTGAGTTTGTTCCTTTTCCTAAAGGGGTATAAAATCTACAATCGATTTTGTTACTATTGGTCTCAAACTTGTTTCTTAGGTTAGCTATAGCACTTGCCATGTTATTATACCTATCTTCATTTGCCTTATCATAAGTCAAAAAGTCACTTGGAAGATCTTTTGAAAGAGTATTGTGAAAACCTTGATTAGTGCTTTGAAAATCAAGATTTAGTTTTGATTATGCAGTTGACTATTGTTCCCTCCATTGTTGTTGTAATTACCCTTGTTATAATTCCGTTGATATCCTTGGTAACCACCTTGATTGTTGTCGCGATAATTGTTAGCATTTTGATTGTTTTGATTAGGTGGAAAACCCGGTGGAGTCAATTGATTAGTGCGGGTAACTTGACCGTTTTGGTTGTAAGTTCCGCTGGCCGTGTAGGCACTCGAAGTGTTACCACCAGAGGTAATACACTCGGAGAAATCATAAGATCCACCACAATAGACACAAGAAACCTCAACCGCTTTAGCCGTAGCGGGAGTGGGGTGTTCACCAATGTTCTATTCTTTTAACAAACTCTTATCTCTATCGAACAACTTGTTTTCCAAATTAGCCTCAATTTGTTTTGCATCAATGGTAGGTGACGACGAAGACGAATCCAAGTTAACACTAGATGTGTTACGAGGGATATAAACCTTAGACCTAATCTCAATGATTGCCAATGCTTCTTCGACCGTTTTACTCAAATAATTACCACCCGCGGCGTCATTAAGATAATCACGTTCATGATCGTTCAATTCATTGTAAAACGTATCGATTTGATGTATGTCGGAAAAACCGTGATGAGGACATACATGCAACATTTCCTTAAACCTATTCCAAGCCATTGAGAAACTCTCATTATATTGTTGTGAAAACTTTAAAATCTCGTTTTTCAAATGCGTAGTCTTTGAGGGCGGAAAAAATTGGTTCACGAATTTGGACACGAGAAACTTTCACGTCAATATGGAATTGGGTGGTTATTTCTGGAGCCAAATTTAGGCGGGCCCTATAAGTAATACGGAAAAAGCATCATCTTAATCGAGTCATTCGAGACGTCCTTAAACTTTCTAGTTGCAGTGAGACTGTTGAAATGGCGAATGTGAGGGTTGTCCTTTTCGTCACCACGAAACTTGTTAGCTTGGATCATGGACAATAACCCCGTCTTAATTTCAAAATTCTCCACATGGATAGCGGGAATCACGATCGCTTCTCCATAACCCTCGGTGGGTGCTTGAAGCAACCATCATAGTAAGATTAGCCATGGAGAGTTTTTGTGCTCAATGGTTCGTCAATGGGAGATTCTTCAATAGGAGGAGTTGGGGTTCCTTCCTTTCGATTTCGATGTTTACGTGCACGTTTAGCTTGTGAGCGAGTTAGCACAAATGTAACATACAACATGGGGGGTGAGCAAAGATAACTCTTTTGGGGTTTTTGTTGATTTTCAATTTTTTTTGTGATTTTGATTGTTTTTAATTATTTTTGGATTTTTCTCGTGAATTAAGTACATAAAAATCTACAAATCTCTCCTCGAATCAAACTTTTGATTAGAGAAGCCTCAAGGAATGAAAATGATCACGTGAAGTGAAAGCTTTCGATGACTTTAAAACGTTGGTGGAACACCAAAACGTTTAGGAGGGTTCCATAATTCAAAACAAGCGAATATATATGATAGGTAGATAATACTTTGGTTGGCAAACCCTTAATTGGCCTTCACTTTCTAAGAACGCACAAGCAAGCGAAAGAAACGAGTCGGCGCGAAGCACTTAAGAGCCTTTTTCCTTTAGGTCGTGAAATACAATCGCCTTATACCCACCTTATAGTTTGTACTTATCGAGATTAAGCTTCTTAAAAGTATTTATCTATTTTGCCTTGTTCTTTGTTTGAATTTGATACACTCACTAACGACCGGAACGCCCGCTAATGAGTTGCGATTTATCGCGTACTTGGAGATACTTTGGATTTATTGTGATACGTACTATAATATATTAATATTGATATTCACAAAAAAACGATAAAAACCGATAATACGTTTGATTAGAGTGCTAACCACACAAATACTATTTATGAATAATATTAAAAAGAAAATTTTCCAAATTTAAACACAACACGCCTCCCCGGCAGCAGCACCAAAATGATAATAGTAAAAATACGCTTTTAACAAAAAGACGTATAAGTGGTAAGTATTAAGTGTACGTTTAGAAAAACGTAAAACACTTATGACCCAATGTATGAGTTCGTTCACCAAGGAGGATAATTGTGTGTGTTAAACTTGTATTATTTTGGAATAATATTAATGAGATGAAAAAGATCTAAATGGAATGACGGATTACACTAAAACTTAAGCTATGACGTACAAAACGTAAAATCGTAAAAAACGACAAAATAAAAAATTTACCTAAAGATTTCCAAAAAACTACAATAATTACCTAAAAATAATTCTAAGGTTTAAAAATCAATAAAAATTCTTATAACTTTTTAAATTAATTAATATTTAATTTTTAAATACTAATTAAAGCCCTAAAAATTAAATAACCCAAACTAAGATTTTAAAAATTGTATCCTCAAAAGTATTCTAATTAAGCTAAAAACTATTTTTTTCAAAAATTAAAACCAATTAAAACTATTTTTAAACCCTAAAAACACTTTTTAATTAAAAACGTAAAACTGAAAAAGTGACATAAATGTAATTGACCTAAAAAATTAATAAAATTCACCAAAAAGTCTTAAATAATATAACTAAGATATAAAAACCATCAAAACTTTTTTAAACCATTCAATTAATTTTATATTAATTTTTAAAGATTAATTAAAACCTTAAAAATCAAATAAAATATTAAATAGTCTAATTTGGGTTCTTATGGTTTGTAAACCATTAATATATTATTATAAGACTAAGAAGTATTTTTTATAAACTTTTAATTAACAAAAACTATTTTTATATGAATTAAAATAAAAAACCTGACACAAATAATCCTAATAATTAATTTACTAATGTGAAAAATCTAAAATTTAACCAAAAAGTCTCAAATGTTATAACAAAGACAGGAAAAATCAAATAAGCTATAAACTAAACCGTAATAAGCTACAATAAGCTTGAATGACTCACGTCTTTTATTAATAAGCCAAACTCAATTTGTCTTTAAGTAATAAGTAATGTCGTTAAAAAGGGTTGATCATGTGGAGGTCGAGGGTTCGAACCTTAGGGTTCCCCCTTTTTTTGTTTCCTTGATTAACTAAAACTAAAACACAACAATATTTTAACTAATTACTTGTTTATAACACAAATTAACACAATTTCGTTGGATCAAACAACTACAGTAACCAAAATATTGAAGAACAAGTGATAGGTGTGAAAACACCCATTTTTTCTACCACTTAATTACATTAAAACTGGACCTAAACGTATATTTTATGTCGTAAATGGCGGAATTATGCGTGGTTTGTGTTTTTATTGTGTTTCAGGGTCAAAATGTGAAAAGGAAAGAAAACACGGTCTTTCACGAGCTTTTATAGAAGAAAACGACAAAAGACGAAGTCGAAAGATCAAGAGTGGAAAAAGAACGGAAGTCCAAGACCAATTCGAAGATTTATCGAAGAAAAAGTCAAAGACGGAAGTTTAATAAAAAAAGCCGAAGAACTCGAGTCTAATAAATAAACAAATTATAAGACGAGTTTAATTAATCCCGAGACAAAGTCGATAAAGTCGAAGAACTTAAAAGACGAGAAGACGTGAAGAAAGAAAGAAAGAAGAGGCAACACATGCACCTCCCCATTTCCTATAAATACCCTCCTAAACTCATTTAGGGGGGTTGGTTAGTTTTAGTTTAGCTTAGTTTTTCTTTCATTTTTGTAGGTGATTCTAGAGAGAGAAAGTGACAGTTTCTCTCACTAGAATCCCAATCTTTCATCTTCCTTTCTTGTTGTTTTTAATCAAATCTTTACTTTTGATAGTTTAATTCTTGTCTTAATCTTAATCTTATTCTACCTTTCTTAATCTTGATTCATCTTTTATCCGAAATCTTTATGCTTTTTTTTGTTTAATTGTGATGTTTGATTAAAAAGTTCATCTTTTTCTTTCCATCTAAGCTTTTATACGAATCAAGCTTTGAGCTTGACATGCTTATTGGCTTATTTTGTGTCTAGCTTATTTGTTTTAAGTTTTCTTAAAAGTTTTTATATTTTAAAGTTTGCTTATTTTGTGTTTGCTTATTTTGTGTTTTTATAAAGTTTATGAATTTCGTCTTTTAAGAGCTTTCAAATTTATCTTTATTAAGTTGTTCAAGTTTTGGTGTAGTAGCTTATTGGCCGTTCTTATTGATTTTTAAGCTTAACTTCATTTTCGGATTATTGCTTGTTTTCATCGCAATATTGGGGTTTTACCACATTCCGACGGGCAGCTTATGTTCCATCGCAATAACCCTTGTGGGTTCTACTTTGCGATGGCTTATGTTTTCATCCCCCTATTCTGATCGTGATTCCGATCGCACATTGCGATCGGGATTGCGACGGGGTTTAGGTTTGTATTGCGACGAAGTGCTGCCCAAATTTTGACAGCCACTTTCCGATGGATTTTGTTACTTTAGATATTCCGATAGTTTTTATTTTTTAGACATTTCGATAGTTTAAAGTAAAAAAAAAAAAAAAAAAAAAAAAAAAAAAAAAAAAAGTAATTATTCCGATACTACAATGACCCATTCCGATACAATTGCACACTATATTGCGATGGAATCATTTGGCGCCAAAAAAGTGAGCAGCTAGCTAGCTAGCTTGCTTGCTTATCTATTTATTATTTTTATTCCGTAATTGTTTAGTTTAATCTGAAAGTTGTTCCGATTTTATTTCTGAAAGTTACATATTTTTAGTTATATTTTTCTTCTAATTTTAAAATTAATATTTTTTCGTAAAGTTCAAGTTTTATCTTTTATTTAGTACCCGCTTTAGGTTTTGTCTCGTTTAGCTTTAAAGTACCATTTTAGTTTTATTCTCTCCTTTTTCATTTAGTAAACTTTATTTTCAAGTCGATAGTTAATTTCGTCTTTTAGATTTATTTTTATTAATTGTTTCGTTTTAAATTACATTTTATTATTTGTTTTACTATTAGTTTTAATATCGTTTTAACTTTTAGTTTTTTATATTCACCTTGTTTTACTTTTATTATTTGTACTTGTCTTTAGTTTGTTTTTAAATACTTTTCGCATTTACTTTTTTAATTAGTTATAGATAATCAACTTCCCTTTTTCTTAACCAAAAACAATTGAGTCACACATTTAACCGGAAATCAATTCGATTAGACACCGAGAAAACGAACTCTTTTCAACAAGTAAAATCTTAATTTCAAATGGCGCCGCTGCCGGCTCTTTTCGTGAGGATCGAAGGTTTTTTGTGAAAGACGCGTTGGCTTTTGGGACCCGTTCACTTGGGAACGTTATTTTTCGTGTCCAAAAATTTTCAAAAATTCAAAAACATTTGAAAAATTATAAAAAGCATTTCTTTTTCTAAGTTTTGCACCAAAAATATTCTTCTTGCTCATCTATCATTCTTTATGGATTTTTATGTCCATTGCGTCCGGTGTGGGAAACAATTATTTGGGAACAACTCTTGTCAATGGTGTACATGTGAGCGGTGCGGAAACGATATCGACAACACACAATTCGGATTTTGTCCTTTGTGCAACTCGACTAATTCGTCCTTTTTGAACCCACCTCCTATTCCTACGTGCACCTATTGTGGAAGCGATTCTCATTGGCATATTTCGTGCCCGGTTCCATACCCGTATGATCACGGGCAAGAACCGAGGTACAATTATGACTATGATAATAGCTATCCACAAGACGCACCCAGTCTTTCTCCTCAACCGTTCTGCAACAACTGTGGGGGTCCTAACGATACTTCCTATTGTCAACCAATGAATTATTATGAGCAAAATCCGTGTCCTCAGTTTTCTTCACCAATGGATTCTTATGAACCAAACCCGGTTTATAATTCTTCTCAACCGATGAACTACTATGAGCCACAACCATGCTATAATTCAGGTTTTCAACATTTTGAGCACCCACATCACACCCTCAATCATCAATCCTCTCAGGGAATTCATATTGATCAACAACTCACTACTCTAGAAAGGCACGCCATTATTTTAGACATTCAAGAAGCCTTTGTTCAGTTCAAAGAAGCATGGGAAAGAGAGAAGAGACAGCAACAAGAGCAAGTATCTAATCTTAATGATTATACCCATCCTCCTGTGCGTCAATACTATTATGATGATGATGATGACGATGAGCCTACTATTTCTTGGAATGATCTTACTGCTCAATGTCCTAGTGCAATTGTCATCCCTCCTCTCAATATCCCAAACGTGTCTACGGATTGTGATACATTGAATGAGCTTAGTGATGTCGGTCTTGATAAAGTGTTTGATGATGAGGTTTGTGACATACCGACTGCTATGGAGCCTAAGGACGACGTTGCTCTTACGAAAGAGGTCGATCCTAGTGATGAAGATTTTTCTCCAAGCTATGAGAATTTCACCTTTGAAATTTCTCCACCGGGAGATGCGGGTGATGACGATTTATTCTCTTCGGCCTACGAGAAGTTCACCTATGAACTTGATCATGTGGATGAGGTTGAAGACGTGCTTCTTCGCGATAGATTACGGAAAGTGCACCTTCTTATTGCTCAAATTGAAGCGTTGACTTCTCCTCCTCTTTCCGAGTCTTTGCCTCCATCTATTCCTCCCGTTGAAGATAATGACCCATTGCCGGAAGAAATCAACATTCACTCCATACCACCAGGTAATGATGACGATGACATGCAGGGGGACATTATTTTTGATAATGTGCTGCAGGAAAGTATTGACCCAAGTCCCCCTCCCGAGCACCTTTCATCCACTCCGTTAGAGACATCACGGAGGATGAGTGCTTTGACCCGGGAGGTGACATTGATTATGCTATGATTGATAACAATACGGCTTTGCCGTTTGCTCAGCATCTATTGTCTTCGGGGGAGGACAATGTGCTTACTTTACCCAACCCACCTCCCGTGGATCTTGAATTCACATACTATACGTATGTTGAAAGGACCTTTCTTCCTTTCAAGACTTATCCCCCCGCCTCTCCTTTGTTGATGTCTTCCGGGAACGAGGACAAGGTCTTTGATCCCGGTATCACATTCGAGGCTTCCCCATGGACCATTTAATTCGGGGACGAGTCAGGCTCGTGACTCGGTTAACAAAAACAAGCGCTTCTTGGGAGGCAACCCAATTATCTATCTAATTTCAACATAAGTGTAGGGGGAGCCCCGTTGGTGTTTCTTGTTCTCTTTCTTATCATGTTCAGGGATTAGAGCTTCAAAGACACACTCTTGATGACTTTTGACGAACCGTGATTCCGTGTTCCCTTCTTCCCGGTTCTATCCTAAACTCTTTTCGATTCACTATTTTATATTTCTCAATATTAAAATAGGAATCTCTTTAGTTGTCTTTTCCTTAACGAGATTTAAACAAAGTGCACAATGTCCTAAGTGTAGGGGAGTTTACTCCCACATGCTTAAACATTGAGGACAATGTTTATATTAAGTGTAGGGGGGACTTCTATCGAAGTTAAGTGGCCTTTTCCTTGTATTTGTCCTCATTTTAACCGGAAAATCAATTTTTCGACATTTTTCAAAATTTTTAATCTATTTTGGCCTAGTTGTAGTTCCCATTATTTTTGCTATTTTTCTCTTATTTTAATAAAATGGTTTTAGCAAGTTTAGATATCTTAGATATATTAGGCCCGTTGTGAATATTTTGACTCAACCCGAGTTTACTTATCCAAGTTCACTCTAGCTAGTATCCTTAACCATGTAGACCTTAATTGGTTTATTAGGCTAAGCATCCACGACTCTCATTCCTTGAGATTTTAAATTATGGTGAACGAGAAATGATAGAGTTGGTTACAAGTTTGGTATTCTCTCATTAACTTATGTGAGTTAATTATGATCTTTTTCTCCCATCACTTGCTAATAAATTATCTGCAATAAGTAAGGTCGTACAATTTGAAAAGTTACTTAGCTTCTAGCCCAAGATCGTTTAAAAGTTGCTCGGTAATGATAAGATTTCATAGCCAAGGCATAACTTATGAAGCGGGGTGCGAAGATTGGCGAGTCCGAAAAGGCCCTAACAAGGCATGAGGATTCAATTTTATTGCTGAAGATCCAAAGTGATGTGAAAAGCATTATTCCCAAAATCAATATGAAGGATCAAGACTCACGACGAAAAGCAATCAACTCCCATAAAGATCATGGAGAAGTCTATCCGAAAAGACCCTAACAAGGTATGAGGATAAATAGATCCAAGTCCGAAAAGGAGGCGGATCGTTGTATCTCAAAATCCCAATTAGAGATTGAAGAAATAATCATGAAGTCGTGGTCAACAAAGTTGGAGTACCTCTCAAAAGTCTCCAAGTGAAGGAACTCTATGAACGATGAGAAGACCATTATCTCAAGAACGTCTCTCAAGATATGAAGTATGAAGTACATGCCAAATATCGGCCCGAGAAAGGTCTCAAATCGCGAACCAAGTTATGCCAAGATATGAACTTTTTGATATCCCGAGAAGCAGTTTTAAGAGATTTTGTCCTTTAGCTAACTATTGATCAAATCGTCCTACTTTGCTTTCAGCTTAAATAAACTATCGAAATAAGTCTAACAATGCATCTTCATGATCATTATAAGACAAAAATAAAATATAAGAGATACCCATAGGAATAAGGGAGTTTGAGTGATTAATTGAACCGCATGAGTAAATGTTTGTTATGCTAACTTGTACTAACAATGATCTTGTTTTTAAGCTTGGCATGGGGAACGTGAAACTTGAGGGTGATAAACATTCATGACATACAAGCCCTAATGTAAGTCTTAGATTTCTTTACAAGTTTCTTCCTTGTTGCATCTTGTTATTTTCTATCTTTTTGATTTTCCTTAGTTGTTTAATAAAGGCCAAGGTAGGTTGATTATGATGGAAAGTGTAAACCTTGCTTTATTGCTAAGCATTGCATGAGGGCATTGCAATGGTTAAGTGTAGGGGATTTGATAGGTGTGAAAACACCCATTTTTTCTACCACTTAATTACATTAAAACTGGACCTAAACGTATATTTTATGTCGTAAATGGCGGAATTATGCGTGGTTTGTGTTTTTATTGTGTTTCAGGGTCAAAATGTGAAAAGGAAAGAAAACACGGTCTTTCACGAGCTTTTATAGAAGAAAACGACAAAAGACGAAGTCGAAAGATCAAGAGTGGAAAAAGAACGGAAGTCCAAGACCAATTCGAAGATTTATCGAAGAAAAAGTCAAAGACGGAAGTTTAATAAAAAAAGCCGAAGAACTCGAGTCTAATAAATAAACAAATTATAAGACGAGTTTAATTAATCCCGAGACAAAGTCGATAAAGTCGAAGAACTTAAAAGACGAGAAGACGTGAAGAAAGAAAGAAAGAAGAGGCAACACATGCACCTCCCCATTTCCTATAAATACCCTCCTAAACTCATTTAGGGGGGTTGGTTAGTTTTAGTTTAGCTTAGTTTTTCTTTCATTTTTGTAGGTGATTCTAGAGAGAGAAAGTGACAGTTTCTCTCACTAGAATCCCAATCTTTCATCTTCCTTTCTTGTTGTTTTTAATCAAATCTTTACTTTTGATAGTTTAATTCTTGTCTTAATCTTAATCTTATTCTACCTTTCTTAATCTTGATTCATCTTTTATCCGAAATCTTTATGCTTTTTTTTGTTTAATTGTGATGTTTGATTAAAAAGTTCATCTTTTTCTTTCCATCTAAGCTTTTATACGAATCAAGCTTTGAGCTTGACATGCTTATTGGCTTATTTTGTGTCTAGCTTATTTGTTTTAAGTTTTCTTAAAAGTTTTTATATTTTAAAGTTTGCTTATTTTGTGTTTGCTTATTTTGTGTTTTTATAAAGTTTATGAATTTCGTCTTTTAAGAGCTTTCAAATTTATCTTTATTAAGTTGTTCAAGTTTTGGTGTAGTAGCTTATTGGCCGTTCTTATTGATTTTTAAGCTTAACTTCATTTTCGGATTATTGCTTGTTTTCATCGCAATATTGGGGTTTTACCACATTCCGACGGGCAGCTTATGTTCCATCGCAATAACCCTTGTGGGTTCTACTTTGCGATGGCTTATGTTTTCATCCCCCTATTCCGATCGTGATTCCGATCGCACATTGCGATCGGGATTGCGACGGGGTTTAGGTTTGTATTGCGACGAAGTGCTGCCCAAATTTTGACAGCCACTTTCCGATGGATTTTGTTACTTTAGATATTCCGATAGTTTTTATTTTTTAGACATTTCGATAGTTTAAAGTAAAAAAAAAAAAAAAAAAAAAAAAAAAAGTAATTATTCCGATACTACAATGACCCATTCCGATACAATTGCACACTATATTGCGATGGAATCATTTGGCGCCAAAAAAGTGAGCAGCTAGCTAGCTAGCTTGCTTGCTTATCTATTTATTATTTTTATTCCGTAATTGTTTAGTTTAATCTGAAAGTTGTTCCGATTTTATTTCTGAAAGTTACATATTTTTAGTTATATTTTTCTTCTAATTTTAAAATTAATATTTTTTCGTAAAGTTCAAGTTTTATCTTTTATTTAGTACCCGCTTTAGGTTTTGTCTCGTTTAGCTTTAAAGTACCATTTTAGTTTTATTCTCTCCTTTTTCATTTAGTAAACTTTATTTTCAAGTCGATAGTTAATTTCGTCTTTTAGATTTATTTTTATTAATTGTTTCGTTTTAAATTACATTTTATTATTTGTTTTACTATTAGTTTTAATATCGTTTTAACTTTTAGTTTTTTATATTCACCTTGTTTTACTTTTATTATTTGTACTTGTCTTTAGTTTGTTTTTAAATACTTTTCTCATTTACTTTTTTAATTAGTTATAGATAATCAACTTCCCTTTTTCTTAACCAAAAACAATTGAGTCACACATTTAACCGGAAATCAATTCGATTAGACACCGAGAAAACGAACTCTTTTCAACAAGTAAAATCTTAATTTCAACAAGCTTTTTTTGTCAAATGAAACTAGGGGTTTTTGGATGCCCGTTTTTAGGAGTAGTGAGTACTGCTGGGCTAACAAGGCACCCCACAAGCAAGTTATGCTTGTGGGAGTTAATGATAAACAGATACAGACACAAACTAGTCACCCAAAAGCCAAAAATCACACTTTGAATGAAAAATTGAAGGTTGCTGGTTTCTTAAGTCCAAACAGTAGACTTCTATGCAAGTTTGAGCTACCCAAAAGCTATAAAACTTAAGTACCAGGTAATGCACAATAGTATCTACCCTAAAACTATATGAATACCAAAAATTAAACCTCAAATCATGCTTATTAGCCCCACAATTCTTGCTGATATTGACATCAACAGAAAAACGCTTGCATGTGGGCTTAAAGCTTAACAGTGAGCTATTATGGCAAGATTAATCAACCAAAACCTACAAAATATTAGATACCAGGTTATGTATGCTTAGGACTATCCTAGAACTATGAGTGTGCCAAAATCCAAAAAATGAAACACCACTTAATTCCCTAGAAGCTTGCTGATATACCGTGTAAGAAGAAACTATATTTGCTTATCTAAATTACCAAAATAATGAACTTCAAGACCCTAAATCTAGATATTAGGCTGAACAAACCATCATTTTTAAGGCAAGAGCACCTATAACTACCTATTATCTAACTGCTAGCAAGATTATAGCCACAAATCTTCAAAACTTAACCCTAAAAGTCACTGTATGCACAGAAAGAGAGGGTTGCTATTTTTTTGGTATAAAAAATGAATTCAATTAACTATTTAGGATACCAATTAAACAACAAATACCATCCAAACACACACACCTCTAAATATGCCTAAAGAATAGTTGATGACCAAGTTTTAACCCACAAAGCACAAAGTTAAAAACCTATAGAGACCTACTGTTTGCTTAACAATTTTTACCAAAATCTTGGAATCTTCTCTTCAAACCAAATAGTTTCAAATAAACTTGTAAGCCAACTCACTAAGTCAAATGCAAAGTATGCATACCAAGTCCTTTGACCCTGCTGTCTCACAAAAGCATTAGATCCCTTGACCCAAACACCCCATAAACTTCTAAAACCAAGATTTTAACAAAGATTTTCTTATAAAAGACTAAAATAATACTCTAAACCTTATCAAAAATACATGTTCCAATCAAAGAACACCAATTAGGCAAAATAGTAATCATGTAAAAAAATTATAACAAATTATTGTGTTCACAAATTGTTTTGACAAAAAAATCAAAAAGAAAGAAAGAAAGATAACCTCCCTCTTTTACATCCAAAAGGGGGTTAGCAATGCTCCCCTGAGCTTGTCCAACAGCTAGGATCAAGCCAGGGGTACCTTGAGTAGTGGATGAGAATGGAGTCCCCTTTTTGAAGGTTCTAATGGAAGAACCTGGAACTAATGGATATGTTTTGGGTGTCACACAAGCAAACAACAACTTCAAACCTTAATAAGTTAATCAAAAGCTGGACTTAACTAGCTGTTGGTATGGCTTATGGAGGTAGTAAGAGGTTAGGTAAGTAATGAAGGATAAAGTAGATTGTTGTAACTGAAAAACTTAAGACTTCAATCCCCACAAAATAGAATTCCCAAACCCAAGACTTCACAATTCCTTGATAAACTCTTATCAGGGAACTATGATCAATCAAAGGTCCAAAAAAATCTAACCGTTTGGACTTGTAAGCTTTAAAAAAAAATTAGAACAAATCTTTCTTGCAAAAACTTAAAGAATTTTTGAGACGAATTCAAAACTTAACAAACATAAAGTAAATGGCACTTTGATTCATCAGTAATACTTTACCAACTTCTTTTATAAAAAAGAAAGGAATTGCATGATTCTGAAAATGGAAACCAAGAACAGAAAATATGCTATGAGCTACTACCCTTTATATAGAGGGTGTACAAGTAATTCTAGAACTAAGAAGAACTATAAACCCTAATGAGTTGATCTTTCAACATTTCCCTTGAGTTTAAAATCTGCAAATGGGTCAAAAGGTACCCATGTGATCATCTTGTTTGCTAGTGAGTTGCAAGGGGTGTTAGAAGCAATCCAAGGCGTCCAATGTTTCTTTGGGAACACGAATTATACCATATTCGTTGATTTTGTGATGCCATTTTGTCTTGGAGCCAAGTCGTGGGTCGGGGGAGGGTTGATGTGGCATGTGGGTATGAGTGGGGACCAAGGTTAAGGTTGGGTTATGATAAACATACCCTAAATCAACAATCTAGAGCAGCTTAGACTTTAATTGTTAGGATTAAGAGGTTTGGGTAATTAGGGTTTATGGTGAGGATGAGGGTGGTTTGATTCGTTTTTTGGTTAAATGGATGTGTTTGGTGTGTTTTAATTAAATAAACATTATTTAAACAAAATATGTTTATTAATTAAACAGGTTTAAGTAGTAAGAGGTGACATGGTAGATGTGAGTGAGTTGGTGGGGTGTTATTGGTGGAAAGTGTGAGTGGATGCTGACAGGGATGAAATTAATGGGTAGTTAGGCTGTTAGGGTTTTATCTAACACCCCCAATTTACATTGCGCAGCGGAAATACACAATTGGGTGCTAGACACAAGCATCATCACACAAGGTATATTGAACGACTCAAAATAGAGACGTTTACACATAATTATAAACAACATTTTCATAAATGGTCTAAAACATAGATTTCAACCCAAATTGTACTGACACGATACCAGAGTAAAGCGTTTTGTCCCCATGGATCTCGACCAACAACCAACAAGTTTATTACAGTACATCAACATAAAGTAAATTGTTCAACATTAAAAGGTAGAAACGGTTTAGACCAACATTCTTCCAAAAGCCAAGCCACAACCTCCACAACAAAGCTCCATGCTCCATCACTTCCTATTACCTGAAATACATGCATTAAACGAGTCAATAATAATGTTGAGCGAGAGTATAGGTTTATCAAATCACATTTGAACACAAGAAGAAAATCAATCATAATCATTTATAGAGTTGTCGTACACACAATCTATATTCAAGGCAGTAATAATAATGATATTATTAAACAAACATTATACTTAAGCTCATGACACCGACCCCTTAACCAATAGTCACCCACGCCAAATGCCGGCATGACTAGAATAAAACCATTGCCCCTCTAGGGTATCAGTTGCTAGAATACCACAATCTTATTCACGTAAAATTATCCTTCCCAGCGGGTTACTCATCGTAATGCCCTGGTCTCAGATAGGGTGGTCAACCCAATAGTACTACCATTAGAATAAGCGGCTATTCACGACTCACAACATCAAGTCAGAAGATAGTTAACGGCTTATGAATTTGGGATCTTTAGCAACGAGTTACTCAATACAATGAAATCAACTTTAGGCAACATTCGGGTCTAACAATTACTCATGACTTGTGTTCATTTATTTTCAAATAGCATGTATCCCCCTCGCGGGTATTAAAATCATTAAAACGAGTAGAAAGCGAGGCTATAGACTCACCTTAGTATAAGAGATCTAGCGGGATGATCGTCGATGATAATGGATGCCTTTCAAACACGAGAACCACTACCTATCAAATAAGGCGCGTTCGTTAAATAATGACTCGAGAAATAAATCATACATAACAACATTAAACTCAAACTCATAAAGTCACGATAAACACGAAGAAAACGGTATAAATAACTTCATTATACTTTATATACATTTACTTAACCATTTTATACTTTTTTACAAAGTTCGTCGGTACATACTACATGTACTAGCTTATTTACCCCTTTTAAACTCGTCAACCGTTTATGAAACGAGTCGATAAACTAACTTACTATATATAGAAAGTCCTCTTACAAGTTTATCAAATGAAATTACTTTTAAAGTACTTTACCCAACTTATTTTCAAACTACAAAATCCGGACAGATTTACGTTAATTTTTCATATAATCGTTTTAACTTATTTAAACGACTCCGTTTACAAAACCGACACTCGGGTTTTAAAGTAAACTCAACCTATAAAATAAACA
This sequence comes from Glebionis coronaria, assembly GCA_025667525.1. Taxonomy (NCBI): domain Eukaryota; kingdom Viridiplantae; phylum Streptophyta; class Magnoliopsida; order Asterales; family Asteraceae; genus Glebionis; species Glebionis coronaria. The sequence continues at coordinate 157,147 of JANFOE010000652.1, read as the reverse complement.
CCTCATTATCAGTAGGTTACATTTTTCAAAACATCCATTTAGAGTCCCCGAGATTCGATCCAAATATCGACAACAACTACTTGTAGTGCCGATACTCGTCTCTCGGTACACGATCATTCAAAACATCATAACTTCGCGCTCGTTTTGAGCTAGAAGCTCTAGCTTATATCAAATCGAAGCTAAGAAAATTATCTACAACCCTAGGCTATAAGTTAAGCCATTCTTAAAACATAAAAATTCGGATTTTACCTTTTACTTACTGTTGTAAAATGACTACTCAAAACTAGTACAAAATCAACTTTTTGATAAAAACCAACCATAGAAATGATCATTACTATGCCCTAATATCATCATACATCAACCATAACATCAAAATCATAATAAAAATAAAAATCATAAGATCAAAATGAAGTTTCTAACAAGATTTTTAGCACAAACCACCATGGATCATCATGATAATGCCATGCATGATCATATCTTCTACCTACCAACATCAAGAAAAAAAAAGTTGCTTGCATGTAAGAAATTCTTACACCAATGTGATCCTTGATCAAAAATAAGGTTGGGTCTAGTGTTAGTTTAGCTTGATTCAACCTAGAACTCAAGAAAAATTGAAGTTTGATTTTGTTTTGGTGATGGTGGTGGGTTTCGGCAAAGAGAAGAGAGAGAGAGAATGGAAGTAAAATTTTTGAAATGAAAATTGTGAGAGTGTGTGTGTGTTTGTGATTTATATATAGTGGGGTAGGGACTTGGTTGCAATTTAATGAAAGTTGTGGCTAGAAATGTAAATAGTTAGCTAAACAACGGGAAATAACTATTAGTCAATTTTCAAAATATTTACGGGGCTCGGGTTTCATAAAGATACTTTTAAAAATTTAAAACGTACCTTAAAAATAATAATATCGACTCTCGACTCGACTTAACACGTCATTTAAAATAAAACCTCGAAAATAATAAAAATCAAACATCCGACAATAAAACGTAAAATAATTGGCATCCATCGACATCACGCTTTCTAATACTCCTTATACTTAATAAATATTAAACATAAACCTTCCAACACCGGTTTAAACTTAAACCTCCAAAAATAAATATCGTTCAAACTCATCCAAAAATTTCAAAAATAATCGTAAAATAAGATTAAGCAATGACCTCGATTTTGGGTTGTCACATTTTGAGGGTTTATGTTTTTGGCAGAAATAGCCCCTCCCCGTTACACTCTCCTTTGTAACACTTTGCATGGTTAGTCCAATGTCTTTTCTTTGTTAAGCCTTATGTAATTGCACCATTAGTCCTTGGCTTGTTAAAAAGACATAATGTGTAACTTATATTATCTTCAAGGGCTGTTTTTGTCACTTCTTCAATCTTCAAGGATTAGTCTTATACAAAACCATTCTTGGAGGGTCATTTGTGACAAGTCTTCAAACTTGGAGGACCAAACTTTACAATCTTCAATTCTTCAAGGGTCTTATTGGAAAATTCAACACTTGGGTCCGATTCATTGTGCGGCTTCATTTCCCGTGTTCGTTTTTGCTTGATTCTTGTGATCTTTTGTCTTTTTCTCGATATTTGTACCTGATGTAGTGGTTTTACTACTCTTTAGGAAAAGAGAGCAAAAGTGGCAAGTATTAAGTGTCGGTTTAGGAAAACCAAGCACTAATGACCCAAAATGGGGATCGTTCTCAAGGAGGCTAGTGTGTTATGAGTGTAATAATTTGGATTAACTTTGTGATTATATTTGTGAGAAAGAAAAATAGAAATGGGATAAGAAGAGAATGACGGTTACGATGTCGAATTAAACTAAGACGAAAAAGGTGTACACGTAAAACCGTAAAAAGCACCAAAATTAAAATTTTACCCTAAAATTCCTAGGAATCACTAAACATCCACAAAAATATTCTGAGAATTCACAAAAAATCCAACTTGCCAAAACCTCTTAATTAATTAAATATTAACCTTTTAATGCTAATTAAAGCCCTAAAAATCAATATTAACTAATAAAAAGTCCTAATCAAGATCTTAGAGTTTGTAAACCTTTAAAATACCCTAATTAAGCTAAAAAGTATTTTTCAAAATTTTAAAACCACTAAAAACTATTTTTAAACAATTAAAAACTATTAAAAGCTAATAAAATTTAAATTAATTCTAGAAAATAATTAAAAGACTCTAAAAATATTTGGAAAATTGAAAAATTCCTAATTAATTGTCTACCATCTAGGAAAAATATAAAAACTTAGAAAATCACACTTTTAATTTTTACCAATAAAATAATATTAAAATATTATTAAAAATCCAAAAATCATAAAAAATTCTAAAAAGTTGCAAACTAGCTTAATTTAATCTAAATAACTCAGAAATGAACTTGAAATTACCTAAATACCCTTAATGGGCCTAGAAAATGGGCTAAACCCAAAACAGATCCTTAATGGGCCAAATTTAAGCCCAAAATGAAAAAGTGGCCCAAATAAGTCCAAAAAGCACTACTTGACTCAAAATTTGATTTTAAACAACTTTTTTCAAAGGCCCAAAAGCTGAAAAAGTGAAATAAGCTAGCTTATACCAAACAGCTTATTCTTAATGGGCTTTTTGGCCCATTAAGCTATAAGCTAATGCCATAAGCTCAAATTAGACACACAAGCTTCTTTTGTCCTAAATAAGACTTCTGTAAAAAGAAATTTGAAATAAGCCCAAGGAATAAGCCTAAAAATGCAATAAGCAATCTACAGAAAACAACAAAATGGTCGTTTTTGAGTTCTAGGCCACCCCAAGAGCTGATTCAGGTTTCTAAAGCTTTTAAATGACTTAAATAAGCTATTTCAACAAAAAGTTTTCAAATAAGCTAACTCAATAAGCTGGAAAAAGCAAATAAGCACTTATGAAAAAGTCAATTAAGTTGGTTTTCTAGCAAAAAGTCAAAGTCAAAGTCCAATAAGCTCCAGTCCAATCAAATGGGTCAAATGATGAAGATCTATCACAAAAAATAAGTTGTTGCAGGTCTGGATAAGCTAAAATAGCTTATTGATAAGCTGAGTACAAATTAACACTAGCATGGGCTAGTTTTGGGTGTTGAGCAGTGGAAACTTTTTCCATTGCTTAACTTGTTTGACTTTTTGTCTTTAGTGAACTTTTTGGAGATTCAAGTTTCAACAAGGCACCCAAATGATCATTGGATCATAAGGAGTCAATACAAACAAAGAAATCACAATAAGCAACAGCCAATTTGTACAGTTAATTCAATAAAGTACCAGATCTAGCACAGACTTAGAACAATAAGCAGTTGAGCACTTATAAGCAGTTTCAACAATATTCAGCCAATCAAATTCAACCAAATGCATACACAAGCTATTATAAACTCAAATGAACAAGTCTAAACAGCTTTCATGCAATGGCTTAAAGCCTAAATCAAGATTCAAGCTTATGAAGGTTACTGATGAACACTAACACATGCAGTTTTACACTTTGCTGATGTATTTGACCAACAAGCCAAATTCAACACCTCAAATCTCACAAACAGGTTACAATGACTTTGTTTAAACCAATTTTAGCCCTAAGCATGCATACACCCCAAGTGCTCCCAAGATCCTAGGTCAAAACAGGCAATAACAAATATTTTATAGCAGATTGTTTGATTTCAAGGTTTAAGTCCAATAACTAGCAGCAAAATACTCTCAAACAAGTGTATGACAGATAACAAACACAAACACAATCTTCTAATAACACAATAATACTTTTCAATCTCAAACGGGTAATCCCAAACACCCCTTTAACTTTTCAAAACCAAGTTTTTCAAATCAAAAGTGAGATTTAAGACCACCCAAGCCCAAATTAACACAACAATAGCTAAGATAAACAGATTCAAGCAGTTTTAAGCCACAAAATACACAAGAACATAGGCAACACTCAAATATCACAAATATCCAAAATATTTTCAGATTTTGAGATTAAGCATGTGTACCTCATGGATGTACATCCACACCCACGAATTTTGAGCTTATGTACTAGCAAGAACAAGTACAAGCTTCCACAAACAACCCTGCTAAGATTCAACAAGGTTAGAGTCACAATTATCCAAACAGAAACATGAAAACTTCTTGATTAATGCAACTCTTCTCCTCCACACTTGATTATCCCCAAGTTATAAGCTTCACCATACCTTGATAACACAATATCAGGATACTATGATCAGCCCTATAGCCCAAGAATTCCAAGATAGACCAAGAACTTAGCAAAATATCAAGAAACTGTGGAAAATGTGCAAACTTTTGCACACTCCTCTTTTGAAAACAGGTTTTTGATTCAAGAAATAAGAAACAAAGAACAATAGTAAACAGATTATAACAATGGCACTTGAGCTTTCTTCACAAAATTCATACACATTTCATTAAGACTGAAAATGAGCTTTACAGATTTGTGAACAAGGAAAATCAAGAGCAAAAAACAAATGTAGTGACCTAAGGCCTTTATATAGGCATACATGAACTAGTTAAGAGCTAAAAAACGTAAACCCTAACAGCTGTGATCTCCCAAAATTTCCCTTGTAGCTTTTTGAACTCTTGAGGATCATGTGACTGAATTTGGCTTGTAGCATGAGTTGGCAATGTGAAAACATGATCAAAGGGTGAAAAATAAGCTTAGGATGTAAGCTGGATCCTTGGACGCTGGATGTCTGTCCTCTTCTTGTCTTCTTGTCCAAAGGTGAAAAACAGGAGATTCTTGTGAGCTGGGTGTTGATGTGGCAGACTTTTTGAAAGTTGGGATGTGATTAAGGTCACCTTAATCATAAATCTGGACAATCTTAGGGGCTAATTTCAACAGGATTAATAAAACCTAATTTTATGAAGAACACCAAGAACATGGTGTTTAATCTGTTTTGGTTTTTAAATATGTGTTAGGCGCGTGTTTTAACTAACTAATTAATTAGTTAATTAATCTGGTGAGTGGATGGGTGAGGTGGAGGAATGGGTGAAGCTGATTGGAGGGTTTTGGTGAGTGGGACAGGTGTCACAAGGAGAGTGGTAGGTATCTTCCTTTGTCTGCCAGATTTAGCCCCTATTCTTTTCTTTTCCTTTCATTTTGTAAATAACCAGCCACAAATACGAATCCTTTGTATTTCAAGTTTTCTTTTTCTCACTTTTGCCCCAAAAAGTTTTGTAAAGTAAATTCAGGGGTAATTCTTGCCATTTTGTGATTCTTGAGGGACTGATTTGGCATTTTCTTGATGGATTATGGTCTTAACTTGTATGATTGGCATTTTGGAGGACTGAAATTGCCAAGTCTTCATTTATGAGGGACCATTCTTGCCAAATGTTGAAAGTCAAGGGTCCTTTTGGTAATTTTGGAATTTTCAAAGGACCAAACTTGTAATTTCTTGTTCTTTGAAGGACTTCATGATATATTTGACTTTATGGAGGATAATGGTCTACAATTTAGCTTTGTTGAGGGGCTAAACTTGTCAATTCTTCAAAGTGGATGGCCCTTTTTGTAATTTTGACAAACTTTAGGGACCAAACTTGTAATTATGAATATACAAGGGTATAAAGTGTCAATTCTTCCATATTGGAGGACCCTTCTTCATAATTCTTCAAATCTTCAAGGGTTTTCTTGGGAAAATTCTTCATTAGGGCATTGTTGAATGTGCGGCTTCGTTTCCCGTGTTTGTTTTTGCATGATTCTTGTGATCTTTTGTCATTTTATCAATATCCGTACCTAAAATACACAAGTAACAAACACAAGCATATATATGGGAATTTTGATGATATTTAATGCATTTTAAGCCCTTTTTGGACGATGAGACTATGTATAAAAGCAGTCTCATCACTCCCCCATACTAAACCATTGTCGTGCCCTCACGCAATGCTAGAATAATGTATCGTAGCACCTCCAAAACTCATTTTTATTCACTTTATTGAACGATAAACTAGCTACACTACTACTATTGCTACTACTACTTGCGTTTTAGATATAATGTATGATTTTCATCGCAAAATGGGACGTTTAGGTTCATAGAATAAGAACACGTGAATGCTTCGTTAGAAATAATTTCATCGTCCTCGATTTTCACCCCAATTCCATGCCAAGCGTGCAACGAGATCATTGTCGTTATAAGTTAGTAATGCTAACACTACTCATATGCCCTAATCACGTACTTATCCTCCCATTTTCCTAAGTTGTATCTCTTATATTTTATTTTATCTTGAATGTTTCACGGGGATACATTGTTTGACTTATGCGATAATAGATATTTAGGTCTAAAAATAGAGTCCTAACGGTGTAACCAAGACCATCAAATCAATAACCCCTCCCAATAGACAACGATGTCAAAAAATTAAGTGAACAAGAAGAATCGATAAACATGGTTTTATAACGATTTTGAACATGAGACTTATTAACAATACTTTTATACGCCCCCTAACGAAAGGGCCTTATTATCTTTGGTTTACCTCCATCTTTTATTCAACTTCGACATGAAGCTTTTATTATGACTTCGGTCTTGCCTTGCCTTTTATTATCCGCCTCATCGGTGGTTTTATTAGCCAAAGACGTATATCCTCACGCTAAGGCGAATTTTGGATCTTTAAAGCTTCGAAGATTAAGGCTTGATTCAATTTCAATTTTGCATAGATTTTTCGACCTTGTGGGGCTTCAAATTGTTTGCTTGATTTAGGCGAGCACTTGAAATCTTATTATTGGGTGAAGCTTTTGATTATTCGGGTGCCAATACTTCAAAACCGTGACGCTGCCGATACCTTAATGTCTTCCCAATTTAATTACACGGAAGCTACTAGAAAAGACTAGAAACCCAACAATCCCAACTAAACCGCTAAGTCAATATTTATTAAGCAAAAAATATTTACATGCGAAGGGAGAATAAGCAAACAACGAGAACACATGAGTTTTTGAAAGAATACGAGTACTCTACGTTTAGCATAGTAACTTATAATTAACCCTATCATTTCTCGTCCTCATTTAAGAGACTTAGCCTAATGTGAAGTTAAGGAATCAAAGCTAAGTGCTCAACACGCACGGTCGAGTCAAAAATTACTCTTATTCTAGCCATCGCAAAACCTACATTCGTGTCTTCAAACACTTATAAAACATTAGAAAATTTTTAAAATTTGGCCATTTTTAGCCTTATTTTGCAACAAAAACGATAAACAAAAAGATAAACTTTGGAAAGCGTGAAGGTTTAGCAAGGCAAGTATCTATTCACCCCCTATAGTAAAGTTAAACATTGTCCTCAATGTTTCGAGTCTATGGGTGCAAACACCCCCATTCTAAAGACATAGTCGAATGCCTAATCTAGAATGGAAGGGTGTAACCGTTAAATTTAAAGTCGTTTATGAAGTGTGCTATAACCTAAGGTTAGAACATCAAAGGATATATCATGGATATTGAGAAAGTCTTCAAAGCAAATGATCGAGTGCTCCCATAAAACGAACACGAGAGGCTCCAATCGTGAAGATAATGATCATCTAAAGTCCACAATTCACAAACAATCATGGAACAAAGGTTGGAAGGGCACAAATCCCCACACGTTAACTACATTAGAAAGCGATAATATGTACATAGGATAAGCATGGACTCCCCCACGAGGCACCTCGTTTTTTATTACCGAGTCATGAGCTTGACTCGATCCCCTCAATGCTAATTATCATTGGGGAAAGTGACTTGGTCGAGGTAGTTCAAGGATGGAACTTCCCCGCCAAAGTAGTGCTTCAACCTATGTCCATTCACCTTGAAATTGGGGCCATCACTTTGAGCTAGCTCGATGGTCCCATAAGGAAAAACTTGGGTCACGGTGAATGGACCGGACCAACGGGATTTCAACTTACCGGAAAAGATTTTCAAGCGAGAATTAAAAAAGAAAAACTTGATCCCCAATGTTAAAAACCCGGTTTTTAATTTTAGAGTCATGCAACTTTTTAGTTATTTCTTTATAATTCAATGAATTTTCATAAGCAATGTCCCTCAATTCATCCAATTCATTTAATTGCATTTTCCGGTGTTTTCTCGCGGTCTCCATATCATCATTACAATGCTTTAGGGCCCAATAAGCCTTGTGTTCTAATTCAATTGGTAAATGACAATTTTCCCATACACAAGCTTATAGGGAGTGCACCCAATGGGCGTCTTATGAGCGGTCCTAAAGGCCCATAAAGCATCGTCCAACTTATCCGACCAAGATTGTCGGTTTTCCCCAACGGATCTCTCCAAGATCCTCTTCAACGCTCGGTTTGAAACCTCGACTTGCGCACTCGTTTGTGGGTGATAAGCCGTAGAAAGCCGATGTGTAACCCCATATTCCTTAGGACCCTTTCGAATTGGTCGTTACAAAAATGGGTTCCACGATCGCTTATGATCGCATGAGGGGTTCCAAACCGAGAAAACAAGCTTTTCAAAAACTTGACTACCACACGAGCATCATTGGTGGGCAAAGCCTTAGCTTCCACCCACTTAGATAGGTAGTCAACCGTACCGAGGATGTACTTATTACCATGAGATGATGGGAACGGGCCCATAAAGTCTATACCCCAAACGTCAAAGATCTCACACACTTGGATGATATTTTGTGGCATTTCATCTTTTTGTGAGGCTTTTCCTTGTCGTTGGCATGAATCACATGACTTCACACGATCTTGTGCATCTCAGTAAATAGTAGGCCAAAAGAAGCCGGCATCAACACCTTCTTAGCCGTGAGATTAGCACCGTGGTGACCACCCGTGGGTACCTCATTACAAGCTCTAAGGATGTTAGAAGCTTCGGTGCCAAATACACAACATCGGATGATTTGATCCGCACAAGTTCGAAACAAGTAAGGGTCGTTCCAAAAGTAGAACTTGACGTCACGAAAGAATTTTCGTTTTTCATGAGTCGTCATACCATTGATGATGAAGTTTCCCGCATGGTAATTTGCGATGTCCGCAAACCATGGGGTGGAAGAGTCAAGCTTGGAATTCACTACACCAAGTGTCTCGAGCGGAAATGTTTCGGGGATTTCCTTGGGCTCGTAAACACTTTGGTGAGGATCTTCCAAACGAGAAAGATGATCGGCCGCTAGATTCTCGGCTCCTTTTTGTCAACAATTTTGTGGTCAAATTCTTGAAGGAGGAGAATCCAACGAAGTAATCTCGGCTTTGCATCTTGTTTAGCCATGAGATACTTGATAGCCGAATGATCCGTATACCCTATGCAAGACGAGATAAGGTCGGAATTTCTCAAATGCATACACCACGGCAAGGAACTCCTTCTCCGTAGTAGTGTATTTTAGTTGAGCCTCGGTCATTGTCTTGCTAGCATAGTGAATAGGCAAGAAGTGCTTTTCATGACGTTGCCCCAATCCGGCCCCAATAGCGTAATCACTAGCATCACACATGAGTTCAAAGGGGAGGTTCCAATTGGGAGCAACAAGAATGGGAGCTTCGGTAAGTTTCCTCTTAAGGATTTCAAAGGCTCGTACACAATCTTCGTCAAAGACAAAACGTGCCTCTTTTTCAAGAAGATATGTAATGGGTCGAGAGATCTTTGAAAAATCCTTGATGAATCGACGATAAAAGCCCGCGTGGCCTAGGAAACTCCTAACTCCCTTAACGGTTTTGGGATGAGGTAATTTGGCGATGACGTCTACCTTAGCTTGATCTACCTCAATCCCCGCTTTCGAGACCTTGTGCCCTAAGACGATTCCACTCTTAACCATAAAATGACACTTTTCCCAATTGAGCACAAGGTTGGTTTCCTCACAACGTTTCAACATTCTCTCAAGATTCGACAAACACGAAGTGAACGAATTACCAAACACGGAAAAGTCATCCATGAAGACTTCCATCGTCTTCTCGATAATATCATGAAAAATAGCCATCATGCACCTTTGAAAGGTTCCCGGTGCATTACAAAGTCCGAATGGCATTCTACGATAGGCAAACGTTCCATATGGACACGTAAACGTAGTTTTTTCTTGATCACGAGGATCGATGGGGATTTAGAAGTAACCGGAAAAACCATCTAAAAAGCAATAGAAATCGTTTCCCGCAAGACGCTCCAACATTTGGTCCATGAAAGGAAAGGGAAAATGGTCTTTTCGAGTGGCTTCATTCAACTTACGATAGTCAATGCACACTCTCCATCCGGTCCCGAGTCTAGTGGGAATTAACTCGTTGGCATCGTTTGGCACAACGGTCATTCCTCCCTTTTTAGGGACACAATGAATAGGACTCACCCAAGGGCTATCAGAAATAGGTTAAATCATTCGCGCGTCAAGGAGTTTAAGGACTTCCTTTTTGATGAAGTCGTGAATTTTGGGGTTCACCCTCCTTTGACATTGGATTGCGGGCTTGTAATCCTCCTCCATTAAGATTTTGTGGGTACAAAATTTGGGATCGATCCCCTTAATTTCGGATAACTTCCACGCAATTACCCCTTTGTGATCCTTTAGAACATCGACAAGTGCGGTTTTTTCATCATTCAAAAGTTCCTTCGCAATAATAACCGGCAACTTGTCGCCCTCCTCCAAATAGACATATTTGAGATGAGGAGGTAAATCTTTCAACTTGAGGATAGGTGGTTCCTCAAGTGAAGATTTGGGCTCGATACTCATAACCTCCTCGGGTGGAGGAAATGGGTAATCGTTAAGAAAATCCTTGATAATCGAGAAGTCCTCATCGTTGTCGAGGTCTTCATTGCAAGTACGTGGAACATCGAATTCTTCCAACGTAAAACCACCACCTTCAAATGGAGTGAAGGTTGGTGTCGAATTATCAAGAATTGAATCTAACATAGTGGGATTGCCACTAGTTTCATCATCACCAAAACCTAGAACTTCTTGTGAAAATTCCACGCAAACCACGTCGATCATATCAACGAGGTTTATGGTTGCAACGGAATAAACATGAGAAATATGAGAGTTTTGAGTTTCGTTTATAACAAGTTCCTCGTCGTTGAAACGTAAGGTGATCTTTCTAGCATGAACATCAATCAAAGCGATAGACGTATCTAAAGATGAACGACCTAAAATGAGAGGAACTTGAGGATCCGTGGGAATATCAACAACGATAAAGTCTACGGGATAGTAGAACTTCCCCACTTTCACAAAAACGTCTTCCGCTAATCCACATGCGGGAATCGTGGAATGGTCGGCCAACTCGATATACATTAGTGAAGGAGTAAGATTAGGAAGATTGAGCGACTTGAAGATTGCAAGTGGCATCAAGTTAATGCTAGCACCAAGATCGTCCAGGGCGAAGCATTCCTCCATATCTTGGATTGCACAAGGGATCAAAAATTTACCGGGATCACCGACTCTTTGAGGTATGCGATTAAAATAAACCGATGAACAACTATACAATTGGTGCAATTTCTCCTTGTTGTTCAACATACTCTTAAAGTTAGCGGCAAATCGAGGCATCATGACCAAAGCATTGGCGGAACTCACATTAAAGTGCAAATCACGAAACAATTTCATAAAAAGCTCGAATTGGTAATTGTCGCGCTCTTGATGTTTCTTATTTCTAAGTCTCGATGGATAGGGCAAAGGTGGTGTGGGTTGAGGCATAGGCATAGCCTTTGGAATCTCGGGTTCCAATGTTGGTAATGGGTCAACCGTAGGTGTGGCATGAGCGGTACTTTGTGGGATTGGGACATGCTCCTTTTGGACCACCACCTCGGGTTCTTCCTTAATTGCTTCCTCCGTAGGAGCAATTGGTTGAGGCGTCGGTTCCTTAAGTGTCTTACCACTACGTGTGGTAATCACTTTCATCTCACCCTTAGGGTTTGATACGGTGTAGCTAGGAAGACTACTCGAAGACGGTTTACACATAATTGCCTCAAACATAGATGAGATTTTATCTTCAAACATGGATTGCCTCTTCTCGGCTTTAACCATTTCTTGTTTTATCTCATGTTGCCCTTGTTCCATTTTTTGTTGGTTTTGTTGTAACCTAGTTACGGTTCCTTCCATCTTGTTGGTATGGATCTTAAGTTCATTAGCTACCTCATTTTTCAACTCTTTCTTCAAGTCGTTTTTAAACTCGAATCGTAGGCTAATGATTTCTCTTTGAATATTGTCAAACCTAGCATCATTCCCATTAGCGTATTCAACAAATTCATTTGGAAGATCTTTCAATGTTTGCAAACCTTTGTTGTTGTTTTGAAAATCATTTTGATTTTTGTTTGAAACTTGATTATTAGCCCCTTGATTACCATAGTTTCCATTGTTGAAATTCTTTTTGAAACCAACTTGATTGTTGCGATAGTTGTTGTTAGCATTTTGATTTGAACCAAAACCCGGTGGAGTCAATTGATTAGAGCGGGTAACTTGACCGTTTTGGTTGTAAGTTCCCGTGGCCGCGTAGGCACTCGAAGTGTTACCACCGTTGGTAATGCACTCGGAGAAATCATGACCTCCACTACAATAAATGCATGAAACCTCAACCGCTTTAGCCGTAGCGGGAGCACTTGGTTCACCAACTTTGAACTCAATCAGTAGACCTTTAAGCTTATCAAAAATCTTGTTTTCCAAGTTCGCCTCAATTTGGCAAGCATCGATGGTAGTAGACAAAGAAGGTGAAGCCGAAGACGAAGCCTTACGAACACTAGACGTGCTACGAGGACTATACACCTTAGATCTATTCTCAATTATCACCAAAGCTTCCTCAACCGTTTTACACAAAAAAATTACCACCCGCGGAGGCATTTAAATAATCCCTTTCATGATCATTAAGTCCATTGTAAAACGTGTCAATTTGATGCAAGTCAGAAAAACCGTGATGAGGACATTCATGTAACATTTCCTTAAACCTATTCCAAGCCGTTGAAAAACTTTCATTAAACTCTTGTGAAAATTTTGAAATCTTGTTTTTCAAGTGCGTAGTCTTAGAGGGCGGAAAAAATTGGTTCACAAACTTAGACACGAGATCCTTCCACGTCAATATAGAATTGGGTGGCTCTTTCTCTAACCAAATTTTCGCGGGCCCTGCTAGAGAATACGGAAAAAGCATCATCTTAATCGAGTCATTCGAGACATCCTTAAACTTTTCAAGTGGCGGTAAGACGATTGAATTGGCAGATATGGTTGTGTGGATTGTCCTTCTCATCACCACGGAATTTGTTGTTTTGGATCATCGACAACAAACCCGTTTTCACTTCAAAATTCTCCGCAAGGATAGCGGGAATCACAATAGCCTCTCCATAACCCTTAGTGGGTGCTTGATGTAACTCCATCATAGTTCGATTCGCCATGGTTGGTGCTTCTCTTACAATGGGTTCGTCAATAGGAGACTCCTCACTAGAAAGATTAGGAGTGGGAGTTTTGTTCTTTCATTTACGTGCACGTCTTGCTTGATTACGAGTTAGCATAAACGTCACGTACAACGAGGGGACGAGCAAAGAAGATTCTTTTTGGTATTTTGTATTTTTCATTTTTTTTGTGGTTTTTGATTGTATTAACCTTTTTGGATTTTGATGAATGTATTAAGTAGACACAAATCTACAAATCTCCTCCTTAATCAAATCTCTTAATTAAAGAAGCCTCAAGAATGAAAACGATCACGTGAAGTGAACGCCTTCGATGACTTTAGAACGTTGGTGGAACACCAAAACGTTCAAGAGGGTTTAATCAATTGAAACCAAGAAAATATATATGATACTTAGTAATACTTTGGACGGCAAAACCCTCGATTAGCTCTCAAAATAAAATACTCACAAGCAAGCGGGGAAACGAGGCGGCGTGAAGCACTTAAGAGCCTTTTTCCTTAGGATATATTTTATAATATCCGCCTTATACCCACCTTATAGTTTGTATTTTTCAAAATTGAGCTTCACGAAAGTATTTATCTATTTTTGCGTTTTTCTTTGGTTTGAGATTCGAATACAATGATTGGGTAATGACCCCCCAAGTCAAGGTTGTGATTTCTCACGTATTTGGAGTACTTGTGAATTTATTGTTCTACGTATACACTATAGTAATAGTATTCACACAAAAATCAAAAACCGATAATACGTATTAGTAGAGTGCTACTAATACAAATACTATTTTGGTTAGTATATAAAAATAACAATTCCAAATCAAAACACAACACGCCTCCCCGGTAGCGGTGCCAAAATTATGTAGTGGTTTTACTACTCTTTAGGAAAAGAGAGCAAAAATGGCAAGTATTAAGTGTCGGTTTAGGAAAACCAAGCACTAATGACCCAAAATGGGGATCGTTCTCAAGGAGGCTAATGTGTTATGAGTGTAATGATTTGAATTAACTTTGTGATTATATTTGTGAGAAAGAAAAATAGAAATGGGATAAGAAGAGAATGACGGTTACGATGTCGAATTAAACTAAGACAAAAAAGGTGTACACGTAAAACCTTAAAAAGCACCAAAATTAAAATTTTGCCCTAAAATTCCTAGAAATCACTAAAAATACACAAAAATATTCTAAAAGTTTACAAAAAATCCAAACTTGCCAAAACCTCTTAATTAATTAAATATTAACCTTTTAATGCTAATTAAAGCCCTAAAAATCAGTATTAACTAATAAAGTTTGTAAACCTTTAAAATACCCTAATTAAGCTAAAAAGTATTTTTCAAAATTTTAAAACCACTAAAAACTATTTGTAAACAATTAAAAACTATTAAAAGCTTATAAAACTTAAATTAATTCTAGAAAAAAATTAAAAGACTCTAAAAAGATTTGGAAAGTTGCAAAATTTTTAATTAAGTGTCTACAATCTAGGAAAAATATAAAAACTTAGAAAATTAGACTTTTAATTTTTAACAATAAAATAATATTAAAATAATATTAAAATATTATTAAAAATCTAAAAATCATAAAAAATTCTAAAAAGTTGCAAACTAGCTTAATTTAACCTAAATAACTCAGAAATGAACTTGAATATACCTAAATACCCTTAATGGGCCTAGAAAATAGGCTAAACCAAAACAGATCCTTAATGGGCCAAATTTGAGCCCAAAATGAAAAAGTTGCCCAAATAAGTCTAAAAAGCACTACTTGACTCAAAATTTGATTTTAAACAACTTTTTCAAAGGCCCAAAAGCTGAAAGTATGAAATAAGCTAGCTTATACCAAACAGCTTATTCTTAATGGGCTTTTTGGCCCATTAAGCTATAAGCTAATGCCATAAGCTCAAATTAGACACACAAGCTTCTTTTGTCCTAAATAAGACATATGTAAAAAGAAATTTGAAATAAGCCCAAGGAATAAGCCTGAAAATGCAATAAGTAATCTATAGAAAACGACAAAATAGTCGTTTTTGAGTTCTAGGCCACCCCAAGAGCTGATTCAAGTTTCTAAAGCTTTTAAATGACTTAAATAAGCTATTTCAACAAAAAGTTTTCAAATAAGCTAACTCAATAAGCTGGATAAAGCAAATAAGCACTTATGAAAAAGTCAATTAAGTTGGTTTTCTAGCAAAAAGTCAAAGTCAAAGTCCAATAAGCTCCAATCTAATCAAATGGGTCAAATAATGAATATCTATCACAAAAAATAAGTTGTTGCAGGTCCGGATAAGCTAAAATAGCTTATTGATAAGCTGAGTACAAATTAACACTATCAGGGGCAAGTTTTGGGTGTTGAGTAGTGGAACTTTTTCCACTGCTTGACTTGTTTGACTTTTTGTCTTTAGTGAAATTTTTGGAGATTCAAGTTTCAACAAGGCACCCAAATGATCACTGGATCATAAGGATTCAATACAAACAAAAATATCACAATAAGCAACAGCCAATGTGTACAGTTAATTCAATAAAGTACCAGATCTAGCATAGACTTAGAATAATAAGCAGTTGAGCACTTATAAGCAGTTTCAACAATATTCAGCCAATCAAATTCAACCAAATGCATACACAAGCTATTATAAACTCAAATGAACAAGTCTAAACAGTTTTCATGCAATGGCTTAAAGCCTAAATCAAGATTCAAGCTTATGAAGGTTACTGATGAACACTAACACATGCAGTTTTACACTTTGCTGATGTATTTGACCAACAACCCAGATTTAACACCTCAAATCTCACAAACAGGTTACAATGACTTTGTTTAAACCACTTTTAGCCCTAAGCATGCATACACCCCAAGTGTTCCCAAGATCCTAGGTCAAAACAGGCAATAACAAAGATTTTATAGCAGATTGTTTGATTTCAAGGTTTAAGTCCAATAACTTGCAGCAAAATACTCTCAAACAAGTGTATGACAGATAACAAACACAAACACAAACTTCCAATAACACAATAACACTTTTCAATCTCAAACACGTAATCCCAAACACCCCTTTAACTTTTCAAAACCAAGTTTTTCAAATCAAAAGTGAGATTTAAGACCACCCAAGCCCAAATTAACACAACAATAGCTAAGATAAACAGATTCAAGCAGATTTAAGCCACAAAATACACAAGAACATAGGCAACACTCAAATATCACAAATATCCAAAATATTTTCAGATTTTGAGATTAAGCATGTGTACCTCATGGATGTACATCCACACCCACGAATTTTGAGCTTATGTACTAGCAAGAACAAGTACAAGTTTCCACAAACAACCCTGCTAAGATTCAACAAGGTTAGAGTCATAATTATCCAAACAGAAACATGAAAACTTCTTGATTAATGCAATTCTTGTCCTCCACACTTGATTATCCCCAAGTTATAAGCTTCACCACACCTTGATAACACAATATCAGGATGGTATGATCAGCCCTATAGCCTAAGAATTCCAAGATAGACCAAGAACTTAGCAAAATATCAAGAAAATGTGGAAAATGTGCAAACTTTTGCACACTCCTCTTTTGAAAACAGGTTTTTAATTCAAGAAATAAGAAACAAAGAACAATAGTAAACAGATTATAATAATGGCACTTGAGCTTTCTTCCCAAAATTCATACACATTTCATTAAGACTGAAAATGAGCTTTAAAGATTTGTGAACAAGGAAAATTCAAGAGCAAAAAACAAATGTAGTGTTGGAAGTACGTTTTTACATATTTAGAATGGATCGGTCACTCCAATGATATTGGGCTCGTGATCCAATATAGCCCATATAGCCCACATGTAGGGTGGGCTATATAAACCCCCTCCTAGCATGTTAGGGGGGGTTGAACACTTACCATTTTAAAACATTTCATCTTTCTTATCTTTCTCTCCTTTCTCTCTCTTCTTTCTCTCTCTAAGTTCTTTCTTTCCCATCCATCTCAATAGATTAATCCATAACATGCCCAATCCTTAGAAAACACGATCCTACAATTGGTATCAAGAGCTTGGTTGATTCTTCGAATTGGCGTGTTTTGATCTATTGATTTGGTGGTAAAAGTTTCTTCTTTTACAATTTTTTCTTCTCTCGTATATCTTTTTTATTGATTTCGTATAACTTTTTTTGTCTCAGTAGTATCTGATCTTATTTTATCAATTCTTATAACTTTTGTTTCAATATTTGTCTCGATTTGGGTGTTACTTTCTGTTTTTATATTTCACTTTTGTCACTTTCTTGGCTGTTTTTATATATCCTTTGTCACTTTCTTGGTTTCTGTTTCATAGTTTGGTATCTGTCTGAAAAGGGTACAACATTCCGATGCATAATTTTTTCATATTCCGATAGAAAGTCGCCATATTCCAATCGTAACATCACCAGGTTTGTACATCGATCGCAATAACCCGAGGGTTCTACTTTGCGATCAACTTATTCCGACGATTATTCCGATCGCTCTTTGCGATCGTGGATTGCGACGGTTTTTAAAGGACATTGAGACGAAACTCTGCCCATATTTTTTATACACATTCTGATGGTTTATTGTTGAGATTGCGATGGCATTGTAAAAAAATTTTGAACATTCCGATGGAAGTGATTTAAACATTGCGATGGAAATTTTTTTACTATTATTGCGATTGAATGAAAATATTGCGATAGAAAATTTATTAATATTGCGATGATTGTTTCTTTTTAAATATTGCGACACAAACACTTAGACTCAGACAAAAGTTGGACCTTAAACATTCTTGACCAAAAAAAAAAAAACAAAAACAGACAACACCCTCGTCTCACATTTTTGACCCACGAAAAACAAGACTCGGACACCCTCTCGTATCACCCACTCACCCTCAAACCATACCCACATTCGAAAATAGAACTCAAACAAGACTCGACTAACAACATTCGACTCAACTCAACTCCCTTGCCTCTCGAACTCATACTCTCGACCAGACTCCAACTTTTCTCACGTTGACCAAGACTCGACTTAAACACAAATCAACACCGACTTGATAACAGACTCAAATCATTTTGACCAAATTTAACTGGAACCAACCCTCGAACACAAAAACCTTTGTCAGCCTCGACTCACTCGACACCAGATCAACAACTCCAAACTCACAGACACCATACTCATCCTCGACCACACACAAACCAAACCCAAACGAACACGACTCGACCCTCACAACACCACTCAGACTCTCGTTTAACACACCCACCCACCCAACTCGACTCACTGTGAACACTCAACTCGACTCCAAAAACACACCCAAAGTTCTGACAAGATCTCACAAAGATCATTGATCCAAAAACAAAACAAACAGTAAGTACCTACCCGAGACCCATGCTAGGATCTTGAAGCCGAATCTTTGATCTTATTTTCTCGTGTAGACTGATAATTTAACAGAAACTTAAAGGGGTTTGGATTAGTTAACATCCAATAAGATTGAAGTGAGATTGGTTTAATTTCATATTGGAGATTGGCTGAAATAGAAGATTGAGATTGAGTTTTATGTTTTTAAGTTTTGGGAAGAGAAGTGGGAGACGACGTTAGGATATGGTGAGAGAGGGCAAAGTTTACTAGGTATCTAGTGAGGAAGATAAGGGTCAGTTTATTTAGGGTCAAATTTGAGTTATTAAATCCCAAGTGGGATACACGTGTTCTGCAAGGACGGAGAAACCAAAGTGTGTTTTAATTTAATATTTTAGTAGGCCAAGTGGGTTTTAAGGAGAGAGAAATATAGAGAGATATAGGAGCAGTTTTTGAGATTTGTATAAAGAACAAGTGGTAGGCGGAGGTTACAAGAAACAAAGTAAGGACTCGGAGAAAACAAGTTTGCCACGTTTCTTAGTCATAGGCCAAGTTTTGTGCTCAATTTGTTATATTTTAATCCTTAACTTCCATGGTTTTTGTTTCTCTTTTGCTACGAAAAGTTGGGATACAATTTTTCAAAGTTTCTCTTTTGCTACGTAAAGTTGGGATACAATTATTCAAAGTCTACTTTTAGCCACATGTCACGTTTCTTATTTTCTTCTTAAAACAATTATTCAAAGTTTACTTTTAGTTAAGTGAATGTTTGTATATTTGTCGATTGATATATTCGGCTTTGGTACATCGTGTTGAGGCGGGTATTTCGAGAGAATCAAAGTTGTAAAATATTTGACGGGTTAAAAGTTTTTGTGGCCGGATTTGAAGACAAAAGTGACGAGTCAAAGTGACGGGATTTATTTTTAGTGGCTACGGATTTTTGATCGGGTTTGTTTTTTCAACATTTGAGCCGACAACAACTTTTGAGTCGAGAAAAGAGTTACATCATCACTCGAGGATTTTTTAAGAGTTATTTACGGATCTTTCGAAATTTCTTCGCGACTCATAAAATCCCGAATACAACCACAATCACAACTATCTTTCATTGAATTTCAATGGATTTTTTGAACTGAACATCGAACGGGGAAGAATTGCATCTTTTGCAAGACAAAGCTAGAGAAAGTGGTATCACTTCAGTTCCACTACTTCAGTGACATCTTAGGAATATTGCATGGGTTCAAGGAGGAAGCGAATTTGTGACACTCTTTGGTCAACATCATTATACATTCATCGATTCACTATTTCTCAACTTGAACCACCTAGCTGAGCAACTTCACAAAGAAGACTTTAATCACTCTGCATCAGAAACTGCATATCAGGCTCTTGTGACACAACTCACGCCTTTCCTCCAATTCAATATCATCAAGTCTGACAATTCAGGGATATGCCGGTCATTTTTTCAATACACACAGAACGAGTTTAAAGATTTCCGTGATAAACTGTTGAAATTTATGACATCGGTTTCGTCTTCGATTTATGAAAGATCCAGACTTCAGCAAGTGTATGATAATGGAGTGCAAGAATCTATGATGTCGATGCAAGAGGAGAATGGTCATACGGTTGACAATTTGGCGCCTAACGATGGCAAGAGCATTGAATCAGGAGGACAACATGATACCAGTGGCACGTTAGGGAATGTTCACGAGATTCTTTTTTATGACACCTTACCCGTTTATGACGAAAAGCCTGCAAACATGGTACAATGTAATGTTGTTTATGATGTATCTGCTGATGATATGCCGCATATTGAGCATTCTGAACCTAATTATGACAAACATGGGATGGAAAAGAGTGATAGAAATACCACTTTTGGTTCATCCAATGTGAGTCATAATGGGGGAGAAAGTGTTCAAAATGCTAAACATCATGATAATTGTCTTATAACTGCTTCTTTGACTGCTTCTGATTCCAATATTAGAGAGCTCGAAACGATTGTAGCTCAACAATCAAAAGAGCTTGAGGATGCCAAAAATAAATTTTCGAAGAAAACGGAGAAATTTGAAACATATTTTGAAAAACTTGAAAAGTCAAACGTTGTTCTTGAACGAAAATTGGATCAAACAGTTCTAGATTCTAAAGCTGAAAAGGATAATCTTTTGAAACAAATTTCAGTTGCTTGAATCTAAGTTGGCATCCCAAGATGAATTGCTCAAAGAGAATGAGACTTTAAAGGCTCAAGTTCAGGAAAAAGGTGTTTGCAATAGCGGCTTTGAAAAACGAGCTGAGGAAAACCAAAGGAACTAGTGTGGACACTAAGCTTGAAAAACCATCAATCTTGGGGAAACCGCCTACAAATCAGTTCATTCGACAACCGACTGCATTTAGATCCGAGCGATCAAAATCCTCGAGACCACGGTTTGCCTCCCAAGTTGATATGGTTCATCTTTCTAGACCAGTCTCCCCAATATCTAGGGCTAATGTGACTAAAACGGCTTCTGCAAGACCTAATCACATGATTGCCTCTAATCTCCCTAGACATAGTCCAAAGAACACGTCTCAAACTAGTTCAAATGACGTTCGCCATACATTTGGTCTAACAGAAGCTAAGCAAAAGACACAAGTAAGAGATAGGAATTTCAAACCTAGTCAGGTGTCTCCTAGTTTACCCAACACTGCTAAGCGTAGCATGTCACAACCTAGGAGCATCAATCAATCATCTAGGAATTCTAGATCTTACTCTGACATTAAAGATGCTACTTGTAAAACATGTAGGAAATGTGTCTTTAAAGGCAATCATGATTCTTGTATCAAAAAATTACTTAATGAGGTGAACTCCCGTGCTAGACTTAAATCCCAGTGGGTTGCTAAAATCAAACCCATTGGTAAAATGTGGCGCCCCACTGGTAGAACTTTCACTCTTGTAGGAAACGTGTGCCCTTTAACTAGGATAGTCTCTGATTCTACTAAGACTACTAGGGAGGAAATTGAAAAGGAGGATACATCACTTAAGCCTGAACTTAAAGTTTTCTATAAAAGGAAACGTTTGCCAGCTAAGACAAGTGAATCATCTCCTCAGGTCACCTCTAGCACAAGAAAAGAAAATTGTGAACCCCCACTTGCTTCTAAGATAGATATCGCTAACCCATATCAAATCATGCAAATTCCTAATGAGAATGCAGGTACAAAAGAGGATGTTCCAAAAGAACGAAGTGGTCCAATCATTATATACCATTCAATTAAAGACACTCTTAGAGTTTGGTTGCTGAAGAAGCAGATATCGGAGAAACAAGTGTCTCAGGGGATTCATGGTTAAGCTTAACAAAAGGACTTATCGTCACATCACAGACTGTAACTCGATCTTCAAAGAAAGGAAAGTTTATCGCCGATGATAAACTTATCCTAACAACGAGAAATTAATTTTTCTCGGGCATGAGCTTATATCAAAAACATTCCAAGTTTTTAAGCTCATGCACTTTGGCTTACATTCAAATCACAGTATGTGACCCGAACTTCAGAGAAAGGGAAGTTTATCTTGGCAACGATAACTTACCCTCAAAACGAGAAATTAATTTTTCTCGGACACGAGCTTACATTAAAACCATTCAAAGGTTTTTAGCTCGTGTACATGGCTCCTCGTTAAATGACAGACGATGACCCGGACTTCAGAGACAGGGAAGTTTATCTACGCAACGATAACTTACCCTCTTAACGAGAAATTAAGTTTTCTTGGACACGAGCTTATCCTAAAACTATTCAAAGGTTTTAAGCTCGTGTATAAGGTTCATCATTAAATATCAGATAATGACCCGATCTTCAAATAAAGGAAAGTTTATCGCCGATGATAAACTTATTCTCAAAAACGAGAAATTAAATTTTCTCGGACACGAGCTTACTTTAAAACTATTCAACGGTTTTAAGCTCGTGTAAAATGGTGTATAATTATATTTCAGATTATGCCCCGAACTTCTATTTTAGGAAAGCTTATCTTTAAAGATAACTTATCCTTGTAACGAGAAATTATTTTTTCTCGGTCATGAGCTTGTATTAAAACATTCCAAGTTTTAAGCTCAGAAAGGAAAGTGTATCTTTTAAATAAGAGAACTTTTCCTCATAACGAGAAATTCATCTTTCTCGGTCATGAGCTTTACGTTAAAATATTCAAAGTTTTTCAAGCTCATGAAAACGATTTCTAAGAAAATGTCAGCTTAGAACTCGTTCTTCAGTATAAAAGGAAAGTTTATCGCCGATGATAAACCTATCTTTACAACGAGAAATTAGTTTTTCTCGGGCATGAGCTACTATTAAAAACATTCGAAGTTTTTTAAGCTCATGCACAATGACTTACAGTTAAATGTCAGAATGTAACTCAAACTTCAAATAAAGGAAAGATTATCTTTTATGATAACTTATCCTCATAACGAGAAATTAACCTTTCTCGGTCATGAGCTTGTATTAAAACATTCCAAGTTTTAAGCTCATAAAGAAAGTATATCTTTTAAATAAGAGAACTTTTCTTCATAACGAGAAATTCATCTTTCTCGGTCATGAGCTTTCCATTAAAACATTCAAAGTTTTTCAAGCTCATGAAACAACTTCTATGTAAATGTCAGTTAAAACTCGTTCTTCAATTAAAAGGAAAGTTTATCGCCGATGATAAACTTATCCTTATAACGAGAAATTATTTTTTTTTCGGGCATGAGCTAATATTAAAAACATTCGAAGTTTTTTAGCTCATGCACAATGACTTACAGTTAAATATCAGACTGTAACTCGGACTTTAATTTTAGGAAAGCTTATCTTTAAAGATAGCTTATCCTCGTAACGGGAACTTAAATTTTCTCGGACATGAGCTTGTATTAAAACATTCTAGGTTTTAAGCTCAGAAAGGAAAGTGAATCTTTTAAATAAGAGAACTTTTCCTCATAACGAGAAATTCACCTTTCTCGGTCATTAGCTTTACGTTAAAACATTCAAAGTTTTTCAAGCTCATGAAAACGACTTCTAAGTAAATGTTAACTTAGGACTTGTTCTTCAGTTAAAAGGAAAGTTTATCGCTGATGATAAACTTATCCTTAACAACGGGAAGTTTACAACTTCTCGGACTTGAGCTCGTTTTGTAAGATATTCAACATCTTAAGCTCAAGAAATTGGTTTTCAAAACACTGAACACATTTTTTCGAGAATTTCTCAAAAGGTTTTTCTAAATATTTCAAAATTGTGTGTTCAAAAATGTTTTGATAAAAAGAGCATGTCTTCTGGAATCGATAATATTTACGATACTAGAAATGTCATTCAATAATGACACGGGGTTGTAAATAAAGTTCGAGCAGAAGTTAAAATGTTTTAAAACATGCTCAAAATGGTTTGCTATTATTTCAGATAGTAACCCGCTTTTCATACTCAAGTCAAGTATTTCACCGGAAAGCTTTGACTCAACAACAGGAATTAATTTTCTCGGGCATGGTTTACTTTATAACCATGTAAGGGATTGTGTTTACGTAAGAACACAATCTAACACGAATATATGTACGTGTCAGTGCATTTATTTGTTAAAACAAGAGAAATCTTGTTTTTATGAAGTTATCATCTCCACCAACCGTAGCAATTTACATTTGATATCTACATATTAGACGATGCGACTACTCAAACAGTGACTACAGCTCTTTCAATAGAACACGGGTCAACAATTGAGGGGGAGTAATTGTCCAGCATTCAGAATCTTTGACGCCGAAAGTGCCAAGTTCACATGTTGGTGTCAAGACAACGATATCAATTAAATGGAGTCAATAGATAACTTCAGACGTGATGAGGCGACCAACATTCGTGAACAAGAACCATGTGCTTCTTTCATATGATGTTCTCTATCATTCAGGTCCAACCTCATAAATCGCTAATCTTGTGAATACATTATCATATATGATCTTTGCACGTGATAAATACCTTACACTTGTGTTTAAAAGGTATTTAATTTACGTTTCAGCACACCCTAATTAATTTGAGGGGGAGCTTGTGTAATACATGAGATAATTGGATTTGCATTTTTCTTCCCAAATTTTCTTAAAATGCTATTAAATCAACTGATATTAAAAACATCGATTGGGTTAATATTTTTAATATGGGGGAGAAAATGTGATTAAATATGGGATATGATTAATCGTAAATGGTTTGACTTAACGTGATAGCTCATCCCGACATGTGCAAAATGTTTTCGGATATCGTGGCATATGTTAAGGGGAAGAAAAATGGATTTGCACTTCAAAATGGATTTCATGGTGACATATACTTATAATACTTGGCTTTTACACCTCGTATAAAATATAGTTGTCCCAAGTCTTTTCGAATTGAAAACCGGTCTTAAGTGCGACTCAATTGTCTTTTGGTGAATCAAGAGAATGGTTTGGTTTTGATTATCTATTTTAAAATGAAAGCAAGAAATTAAAGTGTCGTTAAGTAAAATGGAAGAATAAAGATTAATACTAAAATGACAAGTAAAAATAAATGCTTGTAAACTTAAAAGCTAGATTAGAAAAATGCTTTAACACTTAATAAAAACTAACACTTAGAAATTTAATGAAAATAATACACTAAACAAGCCAAATTGGAATAAGCCAAAAACAAGCCCAGATCGGAATATATTCCGATCTGGTGGTCGGAATATAAGAAGGGTACTGATCGGAATATCCAACGACAGAAACCAATCGGAATGTTGGGAACACACCCAATCGGAATATACAAAATTAAACCTATCGGAATATCCAGAAAAGAGTCAATCGGAATGTGAGACAAGAGTCCCGATCGGAATATACAAACTTGACCAAATCGGAATAATGTGCAAGACTACCAATCGGAATAAACAACAGGGAAACCGTCGGAATGTGAAAGCCCTAATCCGATCGCTATGATCGGAGTATCAGGGGTGCAAATCGGACTATGGGGAAACCCTTTTCCGATTGGCAAATCGGAAAAGGGGAAGGCTGCTCGGAATATCTCGATCGGAAAGGGGTTTTAACCCTTTCCGAAATGCTTGGGATTCGGTTAAAAAGCAAGGAAATAAGCTATGATGCCAAGCTTAACTCCAAACTAAAACGAATCAAGGATTAATCGGATCAAATAAGCACTTATCACAACTTATTTAACTCGAAAATAATCAAACTTTTGGATCAAACAATAAAAACATGAACTTTTTAAGGAAAACTTTTATAAGTAAATAAGCTAATCATAAAAATAAGCCAATAAGCACAAAAGTCTCAAAGCTTATTTGCATGAAAACTTAGGTAGTGATCAAAAGATTAACTTTTTAAGCATGAAATCACTTAGAACAACACGGATCATATGATAATCGCACCAAAATCAATCTAAAATCAAAGAAAGGTAGAAAGAGATTAAGGATTAAAAGCTTAAAAATAACTTTGATTAATGAAAATAAGCAATACAAATGTTTAATCTTAAGAGAAAAGATGAAGTTTAGTGAGAGAAAGTTTAAGACTTTCTCTCTCTAAAAACTAGAAAGAAAATGAAAAAGTAAAAACTAACTAAAATTAACTAACCACCCTCCTAATGACTATTAGGAGGGTATTTATAGGGAAGGTGGAAGGAGTGCATGTGTTGCATCTTCTTTCTTGCTTTCTTCACGTTTTCTCGACTCGACTTTAATTCTTTGTCTTTGTCGTCTCGGGAGTTGAACTTGTCTTTTAATTTTCTTCTTCTATTAGACTTAAGTTCTTCGACTTTGTTAAACTTCCGTCTTTAGACCTTTTTCTTCGATAAATCTTCAGAGTAGGCCTTGGACTTCCTTTCTTTTTGCACTCTTGATCTTTTGACTTCGCCTTTTCCCGTTTTCTTCGATAAAAGCCCGTGAAAACCCGTGTTTTCTTCCTTTTTTCATATTTTGGTCCTAAAACACAATAAAAACACAAACCACGCATAATTCCGACTTTTACGACATAAATCACACGTTTTGGTCATGTTATTATTGGAAATAAGTGGTAAAAGGATAAGTGTTTTCACACTTATTAAATCCCCTACACTTGACCATTGTAATGCCCTCATGCAATGCATTAATTTAAAAGCACGGTTTACATTTTCCATCATAAATCACCTACCGTGGCCTTTATTAACTACTAAACATAAAAAGATAGAACGAGAAAAGAAATCAAACACTTACATTGGTTTTGGCAGCCATGAACGTTTATCATTCTCAAGTTTCACGTTCCCCATACCAAGCTTAAAAACGAGATCATTGTTATTATAAGTTAGCAAACTATCACGAACTCATGTGGGCCAATTACTCACTTAGACTCCCTTATTCCTAGGTGTATCTCTTATATTTTATTTTTGTCTTGAATGATCACAAGGATGCATTGTTTGACTTATTTCGATAGTTATTTAGGCCGAAAATAAAGTGAACGATTTAATCAATAGTTAGCTAAAGGACCAAATCTTTTAAAACTGCTTCTCGGGACCTCATAAAGTTCATATCTTGGCATAACTCGCTTCACGATTTGAGACCTTTCTCGGACCGATATTTGGCAGCGACTTCATGCTTCGAATCTTAGAGAGACGTTCTTGAAATAATGGTCTTCTCTTCATAATAGGAATTTCTTCACTTGAAGTTTTGAGAGATTCTTCATCTTTGGACCACGACTTCTTCATTTTTCTCCAATCTTTATTTTGGACTTCGATGTACAACGATCCGCCTCCTTTTAGGACTTGGATCTATTTATCCTCATACCTTGTTAGGGTCTTTTCGGATAGACTTCTCCATGACTTTTGGGGAGTTCTTTCTTTTCGTCGTGTGTCTCGATCCTTCATATTGATTTTCGATAAATGATTCTTCACATCACTTTTGGATCTTTAGCAACAAAATGTAGCCCTCATGCCTTGTTAGGGCCTTTTCGGACT
Organism: Glebionis coronaria; assembly: GCA_025667525.1. Taxonomy (NCBI): domain Eukaryota; kingdom Viridiplantae; phylum Streptophyta; class Magnoliopsida; order Asterales; family Asteraceae; genus Glebionis; species Glebionis coronaria. Next base: position 129,702 of record JANFOE010000652.1, on the reverse strand, counting down.
CGCCAATCTTCGCATCCCGCTTCAATAAGTTATGCCTTGGCTATGAACTCTAATCTGTACCGAGCAACTTTTAAACGATCTGGTGCTAGAAGCTAAGTAACCTTTTAAATCGTACAACCTTATTTATTGCAGATAAATTTATTAACAAGTGGAGGGAGAATAGGCTTATAATTAACTCACATAAATTCACGAAAGAATACCGAACTTATAATTGACTCTATCATCTCTCGTTCTCCACAATTTAAAATCTCAAGGAATGAGACTCGTGGATGCTTAGCCTATTGAATCAAAGTTTTGGGTTTTCGAGTCGTCTATAGGATCTTGCAAATTCTTAGACTTTTTCAAGTTTAGAAATCGCATTTTAAAGTTCCCTTGATAAACGACTCTCTAGGATCAATTATAGGAACTTGCGAAAAGTTCCTATTCTTAACCCGTGAGAGTTAAGACTTTCGCGTTTTATAGCTCCCTATATAAAAGCCTAGCAAAACATGACTTAAACACGTTAAGGATACTAGCTAGAGTAAACTTAGGTAAGTAAACTCGGGTTGAGTCAAAATGTTCAAGACTAAGAAAAATTTAAAACCACTTTATTTAAGCAAGGAAAGAAAATAACCATAATAAAGGAAAGTACAACTATACAACTAGGCCAAAATAGATTAAAAATTTTGAAAAATGTCGAAAAATCAAGTTTTCCGGTTAAAATGAGGGCAAATTCATGGAAAAGACCACTTACTTCGATAGAAGTCCCCCCTACACTTGAGATAAACATTGTCCTCAATGTTTAAGCATGTGGGAGTAAACTCCCCTACACTTATGACATTGTGGACTTTGTTTAAATTTTGCTAAGGAAAGGACAACTAAAGTGAATTCAATGTGAACATATATAAAATATGAAATATTGAATCACAAGAGTTTGGGATAGAACCGGGAAGATGGGAAAACGGTATCACGGTTCGTCCAAAGTCATCAAGATGCTCTTCGAAGCTTTTAATCCCTGCACAGCACAAGAAACAAGACAACAAACACAAACGGGGCTCCCCTACACTTATTATGAAAGCAGTAAAGGATAGATCACGGGTTGCCTCCCGAGAAGCGCTTGTTTTGTTCACCGAGTCACGAGCCTGACTCGACCGAAATTTAGTTCATGGGAGACGTTGTGAGGGATGGAATCATCTCGTGAGAGATGTCCTCACCAAAGTACAGCTTCAGACGCTGGCCATTCACCTTGAAATTGGGCCCATTCGGCTGAGAAAGCTCAATGGTCCCATATGGAAAGACTTTGGCGACGGTGAATGGACCAGACCAGCGGCTCTTCAACTTGCCAAAGAAGATCTTCAACCGAGAGTTAAAGAGTAAGACTTGATCACCAAAGTGGAACTCTCGGTTCTTGATTTTAGCGTCATGAATGATCTTGGTCTTCTCCTTGTAGATCAGCGAGTTCTCATAAGCTTCATTCCGCAGTTCATTTAGCTCGTTGAGTTGAATCTTGCGATGATCACCAGCTTTGTTGATATCGAAGTTAGCCCACTTCAAGGCCCAGTGCGCCTTATGTTCCAGCTCGATGGGTAGGTGGCTGGCTTTCCCGTACACAAGACGATAAGGTGTACAACCGATCGGGGTCTTGTAAGCAGTACGGAAAGCCCACAGAGCATCATCTAACTTATAGGCCCACGCGGCGCGATGCTCTCCCAAAGTACGCTCCAAAATTCGCTTCAATCCACGGTTGGATATCTCGGCTTGCCTATTGGTTTGGGGATGATAGGCGGTGGAAAGACGGTGAGTGACACCATACTTAGCCATGACTCTTGCAAATTGATCATTGCAAAAATGAGTCCCGCGGTCACTGATGATAGCACGAGGAACGCCAAATCGAGCGAAAAGCTGCTTCAAAAAGTTCACAACCACCCTCGAATCGTTCGTAGGGAGAGCCTTGGCTTCAACCCATTTAGAAACATAGTCAACGGCGACGAGGATGTACTTGTTCCCTTTGGAGGATGGAAATGGCCCCATAAAGTCGATGCCCCATACATCAAAGATTTCACATTCCGATATGAAATTTTGAAGCATCTCATCCTTATGTGTGATCTTGCCTTGACGTTGGCAAGCATCACAATGCTTAACCATTTCGTGAGCGTCACGATAAATGGTGGGCCAATTGAATCAAGAATCAAACACTTTTTTAGCGGTGTAGTTGGGACCAAAGTGACCACCGGTGGGTCCTTTGTGGCAAGCCTGAAGAATGTCAAAAGCTGCCGGTCCGTCAACACATCGACGAATGATCAGATCAGCACATTGTTTGAATAGATAAGGGTCATCCCAAAAGTAAGTCTTAACATCGTTCAAGAACTTCTTCTTTTGTTGGGATGTTAACCCTTTGATGAGAATACCACCCGCTAAGTAGTTTGCAATGTCCATAAACCACAGGGTGCCATCAAGATTGAGATTTATAGACATTAAGGTCTCAAGGGGGAAAGAGTCATTGATCTCTTTGTTCGGATGATCCCCTTGATATGGATCCTCAAGTCTGCTCAGATGATCCGCGGCCAGGTTTTCGGCTCCCTTCTTGTCACGAATTTCAATGTTGAATTCTTGAAGGAGTAAAACCCAGCGAAGAAGTCTTGGCTTAAAATCATGCTTTGTCATCAAGTACTTCAACGCGGAATGGTCCGTGTATTCGATGGTGGGGGATAAAACAAGATAGGGGCGAAATTTCTCAAAAGCATAGACAACAGCTAAAAGCTCTTTTTCGGTTGTCGTATAATGCAATTGAGCCCCCGTCATTGTTTTGCTAGCATAGTGGATTTGTTGGAAGTGTTTATTCACTCTTTGGACCAAAATCGCACCAATAGCAAAGTCGCTAGCATCGCACATTAATTCAAAAGGCAGCTCCCAGTTAGGGGTAACCAAGACCGGTGCCTTAGTTAGCTTATCCTTAAGAAGATTGAAGGCTTCGAGACACTCTTTAGAAAAGATAAAAGGAGTATCTTTTTCCAAGAGGTGGGTCATCGGGCGAGCGATTTTAGATAAATCTTGAATGAATCGACGATAGAAGCCCGCATGACCCAGAAAACTTCTCACACCCTTCACGGTTGAAGGTGGAGGTAATTTGGCTATGACATCTACTTTAGCACGGTCGACTTCAAGACCGGCTTTAGAGATTTTGTGTCCTAGCACAATGCCTTCTTTTACCATAAAATGGCATTTTTCCCAATTCAGAACAAGGCGAGTGTCTTCGCACCGCTTAAGCATACGTTCCAAATTGGCAAGGCAAGAAGAGAAGGAATCTCCAAAGACCGAGAAATAATCCATGAATACTTCCATGGTTTGCTCAACCATGTCATGGAAGATAGCCAACATGCACCTTTGGAAAGTCCCGGGAGCATTGCATAAGCCAAAAGGCATCCTTTTGTTGGCAAATGTGCCATAGGGACAAGTGAATGTTGTCTTCTCTTGATCTTGGGGATCGATGGGTATTTGGAAATAACCCGAGAAACCATCAAGAAAGCATTAATATTCATTACCCGCTAAACGTTCAAGCATTTGGTCCATAAAAGGTAGAGGGAAATGATCCTTTCTCGTGGCATCATTGAGTTTACGGTAGTCTATACAAACTCTCCACCCAGTAACGAGACGGGTAGGAATCAACTTGTTGTTTTGATTGGGCACAACGGTGATTCCGCCTTTCTTAGGCACACAATGGGCTGGACTAACCCATGGTGAATCCGAAATAGGGTAAATCATACCCGCATCAAGAAGTTTGATAACCTCTTTTTTGATGACTTCATGGATTTTAGGATTCACCCTTTGTTGGCTTTGAATTGTGGGCTTAACGTCGTCCTCCATGAGAATTTTATGTGTGCAGAAATGAGGATCAATTCCACGGATGCCAGAGATTTTCCAAGCGATAGCTCGTTTATGCTTCTTCAACACGGTGATGAGTCGGGCTTTGTCTTCTTCTTGCAGGTCCTTCGCGATGATGACCGGTAACTTCTCGTTGTCTTCAAGGAAAACGTATTCCAGATGAGGAGGTAGGTCCTTAAGCTCAAGAGTAGGAGGATCCTCAATAGATGGTGAAACTAACGATGGATCATCATTAGTCACCTCTTTAAGAGTAGGAGGAGAAAACGGATCCTCATTGAGAAGTCTCTCAATGGTACGAATGTCTTCATCCCAATTGGTGGACAAATTATCATACTTAATATCAAGAGGACCCAAGCTAGCTTCGAAATCATCCAAGTCACTTTCTCCAAAAAGAGTCAATGCTGGAGCAATTGAGGCAACGGTCTCAACATTGGGTAGAGAAGAAAGAGTACTTTTACAAGCATCATGAAAATGTTCTTCACAAGCCTCATCGAGAACATTAATAGCATTAACACTCTCATACGAATAAGGTTGCTTAGAAATCTTACCCATGTTGAAGACAATTTTATCGTCACCAACTCTCATGATTATTTCGCCCGCGGCTACATCAATGAGAGTGCGACCGGTCCTCAGGAAGGGACGTCCAACGATTAATGGAACACGAGGATCCATCTCGTAGTCAACGACGACAAAATCCGCCGGGAAGGTGAATTTATCAACGCCAACAAAGACATCTTCGGCTATCCCCACTGGATAAGCAACCGTACGGTTGGCTAATTCCAAAGTCATTTTGGTGGGGACTAGCTCGGGGAGAGATAATTGTTTCCAAACATTTAAAGGCATTAAGTTTATACTGGCACCTAGATCGGCTAGGGCCATGCAATTCTCTACTCCCGGGAAGTTGCAAGGAATCAAGAAGCGACCCGGATCACCAAGTTTAGTGGGCAATTTCCTTAAGAGTACTGCGGAGCAGTTCTCATTAAGTTGGGTCTGAGCGATGTCAAGAAGCTTTTCCTTATCACTTAGAAGATCTTTAAACATCTTAGCGTATTTGGGCATGTGAACGAGAGCCTCGACAAAGGAGATGTTAAAATTCAATTGTTTAAACATTTTTAGAAAGTTTGAAACCTGAATATCATCCTTGCTCTTTTTCTTCTCTTTCCTCAACCTTGAAGGATAAGGTATATTGGATGAAGAAGAAGGCTTTAAGGGAATAGGATCACTCACAACCACGAGTGGTGGGGAAATGGGGATAGAAGGTGAAGGAGGTGGGGAAAGTTGCTCTTTTTCCTTGTTCACAATCACGGGTGGAGGTGTAGGAAGCTCGGGTTCCATATAACCTTTTCCACTACGAGTGGTGATTGCTTTCATCTCCCCTCTTGGATTCGCAACGGTATTACTCGGAAGAGTACCCGAAGAAGAGGTTTGATTACCTTGGATGAGCGAACCAATCATATCACGAAGGTGAACCGCTTGATTATTAAAAGAGTCTCTCATGTTTGCATTAATTTCATTGCTGTGTTTTGCCATGTCATTCCTTAGCTCGGCTCGAATATCGCTCCCTTGTTTCGCCATTTCTCCCTTCAAGTTGCGGACTTGACTCTGAAGATTCGTCACCATCTCCCGATTAGTCTTCATGAATGTCTCGACGTCTGGACTTACTGCCATCGGTTGATTGAGAGGTGGAGCTTGGTAAGCTTGAGAATTTCCTTGAGTTGGGTATGGGTTTCGTTGGGATTGATATTGATTGTTTGCACGAGGTTGGGATTGGTTGTTGCTTTGTTGTTGGTTTTGGTTTGCAGGAGGGAAACCGGGAGGAGCAAGATAATTATTGGAACGATAACTTAGCAAGCCACGGTCTCCTTGAGGGCGGGCTTGATAGCCTCCCGTGGGATAAGTGTCGTAAGCTGCGTTAACGGTTTCAGAAAAATTGGCTTGGTTAGAAGGACAATCATTGTAAGAATGAGGACCACCACATGTGTCACAAGAAATAGCAACAACTTTAGCTTGTTGAAATTGGTTTGTGGCTATGGACATGAAATCCTTGTGCATACTCGCGATTTGTCGGGTTAGTTCGGATATCTCGGGATTGGAAGTAGTAGAAGAAATATTGACTCTCTGATTAGATCTTGAGGATGTGGATGAATCCCAATTCTTGTGGTGAGTAGTCATGTTTTCAATCAACTCTCTACACTCCTCCGGTCTCCTTTTCATAAAAGTACCACCGGCGGCGGCATTGATCGTGTCACGATCACGAAAAGTGAGACCATTGTAGAAGGTGTCAATGAGAGTGACGGGGAGCATATTGTGATTTGGACAGCGGTCGATCAAATCATTGTATCGTTCCCAAGCATCAAAAATCGATTCATCATTTTCTTGCATGAATCCACTGATTTGGTTACGAAGGCTTGTGACCATGGATGGGGGAAAGTAGCGCGATAAAAAGCGTTGAGTCATGTCATTCCACGTATGAATAGAATTCTTAGGAAGACGGTCAAACCATTTTTCGGCATGGTGAGAAAGCGAGTGTGGAAAAAGTTGGAGGCGAAGGTCATCCATAGAAACACCGGAGCACTTCATGCTTTGGGTAATGGTAATGAATTTGTCGAGGTGTTTGTTGGCATCATCATCCGGAATTCCACGAAATGGGTTAGTTTGCACTTGCTGGATCATGTGATGCTTCAACGAAAACTCCTGAGCCGTGACGTGCATTGGCGCAATCGGGCCTCCGCGTCCGTTCATGGTGGGTTGACACAATTCCTCCATCGTTCGTAAATCAGGTAGAAGGACATTGTTGTTGTTGTTGTTGTTGTTGTTATTCAAATTGGGTAGAGGTGGGTTGTTATTGTTGTTATTAACACCCGCCATATCTAAATCTTCACGAGTCTCGGGCTCAGAATAGTTCGATGATCTAGTACGCATACACCTGCAGAAGAAAAATATACACAAAGAATATCTATATAATCTTTTTGGTGCAAAACCTTTTGAAAAGAATTGCTTTTAATGATTTTTTCAATGTTTTTGTATTTTTGAAGAGTTTTATATTTTTTATGATTTTTTAAAAAATTTTAAAGCAAGGAAAATAACATTCAAAGAACGGATCCCAAAATTCAATGCATCTCTCACTAAAAACCGTTAATCGTAACGAAAAGAGCCGGCAACGGCGCCATTTAATACTTGGCTTTTACACCTCGTATAAAATATAGTTGTCCCAAGTCTTTTCGAATTGAAAACCGGTCTTAAGTGCGACTCAATTGTCTTTTGGTGAATCAAGAGAATGGTTTGGTTTTGATTATCTATTTTAAACTGAAAGCAAGAAATTAAAGTGTCGTTGAGTAAAATGGAAGAATAAAGATTAATACTAAAATGACAAGTAAAAATAAATGCTTGTAAACTTAAAAGCTAGATTAGAAAAATGCTTTAACACTTAATAAAAACTAACACTTAGAAATTTAATGAAAATAATACACTAAACAAGCCAAATTGGAATAAGCCAAAACAAGCCCAGATCGGAATATATTCCGATCTGGTGGTCGGAATATAGGAAGGGTACTGATCAGAATATCCAACGACAAAAACCAATCGGAATGTTGGGAACACACCCAATCGGAATATACAAAATTACACCTTTCGGAATATCCAGAAAAGAGTCAATCGGAATGTGGGACAAGAGTCCCGATCGGAATATACAAACTTGACCAAATCGGAATAATGTGCAAGACTACCAATCGGAATAAACAACAGGGCAACCGTCGGAATGTGAAAGCCCAAATCCGATCGCTATGATCGGAATATCAGGGGTGCAAATCGGAATATAGGGAAACCCTTTTCCGATTGGCAAATCGGAAAAGGGGAAGGCTGCTCGGAATATCTCGATCGGAAAGGGGTTTTAACCCTTTCCGAAATGCTTGGGATTCGGTTAAAAAGCAAGGAAATAAGCTATGATGCCAAGCTTAACTCCAAACTAAAACGAATCAAGGATTAATCGGATCAAATAAGCACTTATCACAACTTATTTTACTCGAAAATAATCAAACTTTTGGATCAAACAATAAAAACATGAACTTTTTAAGGAAAACTTTTATAAGTAAATAAGCTAATCATAAAAATAAGCCAATAAGCACAAAAGTCTCAAAGCTTATTTGCATGAAAACTTAGGTAGTGATCAAAAGATTAACTTTTTAAGCACGAAATCACTTAAAACAACACGGATCATATGATAATCGCACCAAAATCAATCTAAAATCATAGAAGGTAGAAAGAGATTAAGGATTAAAAGCTTAAAAAGAACTTTGATTAATGAAAATAAGCAATACAAATGTTTAATCTTAAGAGAAAAGATGAAGTTTAGTGAGAGAAAGTTTAAGACTTTCTCTCTCTAAAAACTAGAAAGAAAATGAAAAAGTAAAAACTAACTAAAATTAACTAACCACCCTCCTAATGACTATTAGGAGGGTATTTATAGGGAAGGTGGAAGGAGTGCATGTGTTGCATCTTCTTTCTTGCTTTCTTCACGTTTTCTTGACTCGACTTTAATTCTTTGTCTTTGTCGTCTCGGGAGTTGAACTTGTCTTTTAATTTTCTTCTTCTATTAGACTTAAGTTCTTCGACTTCGTTAAACTTCCGTCTTTAGACCTTTTTCTTCGATAAATCTTCAGAGTAGGCCTTGGACTTCCGTTCTTTTTGCACTCTTGATCTTTTGACTTCGTCTTTTCCCGTTTTCTTCGATAAAAGCCCGTGAAAACCCGTGTTTTCTTCCTTTTTTCATATTTTGGTCCTAAAACACAATAAAAACACAAACCACGCATAATTCCGACTTTTACGACATAAATCATACGTTTTGGTCTTGTTATTATTGGAAATAAGTGGTAAAAGGATAAGTGTTTTCACACTTATTAACTTACCCAAAACATCTTTATTTACGACGGTGAAGATTGTGGTGACATAAGGATGGTAGGATAGGTTAAAGTCCAATGATTCCTCTAGAACCGGAGGAATCTTCCAAAGGGCATTCCATAGCTAGAAATAGTAGTCCTTAGGAAAGATGGAGAAAGATTGTGAACGTAGCTGAATGCCGACCAATTACTTAAGTTAGCACTGGAACAATCCCAACAAGGTGCTAGTGATGACGTATTGGTAAGCGTTGAAGGGGTTGAAGAATGAAAAAGAATTGTAAAGATAAAGGGTGTAAAGAAAGAAGCCCTCCTTACAACTTAGGCAGAAACCGGGTCAATACATATGCTATTAAGATCATTGTTTATTGATTCTTGATATTGAAGACATACATCATGGACCCAGTGATGCAAGGCACAACCCATCCCAGCTAACTCATATATCTCTTAAAAGATATTTGTTTTAATCACACGGAGACAACACACTATCTATTGATTTATTCACTCCGAATAAATTGGTATTGAAATGGTGGCACTCCTCTCCAGCCTCCGATCACTAAAAATCCAAAATGCACGATTGAGTCTAGAGCCATTTGAGATCATCAAATATCTCATTAGGACACACTTTCATATTTCCTTGCTTCTTCACACACTGTGAAAAGTATGAAAGATCTTAAGAGTCCTACGCAAAATCTTCATGATCTTGCCTGAACATCCGAGTAATACGAAAGAATTTACAATGAAGATGGAAATCCTTCTTGAGCGAATATCAAAAAGCTCATGGTAGGTGACTTGTGCGATTCTTTATGAATCAAACTTGTGATAACTGGAAAGCAACAGTGGTTTAATTCTTAAATGAATTTAAACACGTTCCAGGCCTCTATGAAATATCTTAGTGATCTTGCCAGAACACTCAGAGTGATACCTTAGTGTTCACAGTGATGAGTGAAAATCCTTCTAGTGTTAACCTCAAACAGCACTTGGTAGGTAACTTGCAAGATTCTATACGAATCAAGCTGGTGACAACTGGAAAGCAACGATGGTGCGGTTCTTAATTGAATTTCACTTGTTCCAGGAACATGAATTGACGGCTTCAAATCATGCGGATATTATTATCCAAATGATTCACTCTTTACGTTCGCAGTCAGCTTTGGACGGTCGAGTAAAGAGAACGGGTTTAATATCGTCCAACGGTCTTCACCGACCGGAGGTAAAATGCTACCAAATTAGAATGAAATGTTCAAGGCCATTTCATCCGTATATATGGTTTGTTGCTAACTGTCTTATGCAGCGTAACAAGAAGGTGGCATTGCGGTGTACAATCCAGAAGAAATCGTCACCACATGCTTATACTGCATACACTCAGTACTTCAACGAATTCAAGAAAGTCTGAAGGTCAAGTCTTCCACTGTATCAAACTCTGAAGCTTTCAAGAATTATAAAGGTATAAGTATGTGGAACATGAAGTCACGAAGAGGCGAATATCACAAGTGATGAATGCACAAGGTCAAGGCAAGGAAACATGCTCAAGGCTAAAGTCAAAGATCACATCAAGCATATTCACAAGAACAAGATCGAAGACTCAAGAATGGTATGCTAGGTTTAAGATTTTGTAAAATGGTGTGACTTCCCTTTGGGGGAGATTGTTGGAAATACGTTTTTCCAAGGAAAGTCTCGGTCACATCATTATTAGCATAGATCACGAGCTATAGACTATTTAGGACATTGTAACTTGGAGTGACCTCCCTTTGGGGGAGATTGTTGGAAATACGTTTTTACGTATTTAGAAAGGATCGGTCACTCCAATGATATTAGGTTCGTGATCCAATATAGCCCATATAGCCCACATGTAGGGTGGGCTATATAAACCCCCTCCTAGCATGTTAGGAGGGGTTGAACACTTACCATTTTACAACATTTCATCTTTCTTATCTTTCTCTCCTTTCTCTCTCTTCTTTCTCTCTACAAGTTCTTTCTTTCCCATCCATCTCAATAGATTAATCCATAACACGCCCAATCCTTAGAAAACACGATCCTACATGTAGTGACCTAAGGCCTTTATATAGGCATACATGAACTAGTTAAGAGCTAAAAAACGTAAACCCTAACAATTGTGATCTCCCAAAATTGCCCTTGTAGCTTTTTGAACTTTTGAGGATCATGTGACTGAATTTGGCTTGTAGCATGAGTTGGCAATGTGAAAACTTGATCAAAGGGTGAAAAATAAGCTTAAGATGTAAGCAGGATCCTTGGACATTGGATGTCTATCCACTTCTTGTCTTCTTGTCCAAAAGTGAAAAACAGGAGAATCATGTGAGCTGGGTGGTGATGTGGCAGACTTTTTGAAAGTTGGGATGTGATTAAGGTCACCTTAATCATAAATCTGGACAATCTTAGGGGCTAATTTCAATAGGATTAAGAAAACCCAATTTTATGAAGAACACCAAGAACATGGTGTTTAATCTGTTTTGGTTTTTAATTATGTATTAGGCGCGTGTTTTAACTAACTAATTAATTAGTTAATTAATCTGGTGAGTGGATGGGTGAGGTGGAGGAATGGGTGAAGCTGATTGGAGGGTTTTGGTGAGTGGGACAGGTGTTACAAGGAGAGTGGTCTAGGTATCTTCCTTTGTCTGCCAGATTTAGCCCCTATTCTTTTCTTTTCCTTTCATTTTGTAAATAACCAGCCACAAATACGAATCCTTTGTATTTCAAGTTTTCTTTTTCACACTTTTGCCCCAAAAAGTTTTGTAAAGTAAATTCAGGGGTAATTCTTGCCATTTCGTGATTCTTAAGGGACTGATTTGGCATTTTCTTGATGGATTATGGTCTTAACTTGTATGATTGGCATTTTGGAGGACTGAAAATGCCAAGTCTTCATTAATGAGGGACCTCTTGCCAAATGCTGAAAGTCAAGGGTCCTTTTGGTAATTTTGGAATTTTCAAAGGACCAAACTTGTAATTTCTTGTTCTTTGAAGGACTTCATGATATATTTGACTTTATGCATGATAATGGTTGACAATTTAGCTTTGTTGAGGGGCTAAACTTGTCAATTCTTCAAAGTAGAGGGCCCTTTTTGTAATTTTTACAAACTTTAGGGACTAAACTTGTAATTATGAAGATACAAGGGTATAAAGTGTCAACTCTTCCATATTGGAGGACCCTTCTTCATAATTCTTCAAATCTTCATGGGTTTTCTTGCGAAAATTCTTCATTAGGGCATGGTTCAATGTGCGGCTTTGTTTCCCATGTTCGTTTTTGCATGATTCTTGTGATCTTTTGTCATTTTCTCAATATATGTACCTAAAATACACAAGTAACAAACACAAGCATATATATGGGTATTCTGATGATATTTAATGCATTTTAAGCCCTTTTTGAACGATGAGACTATGTATAAATGCAGTCTCATCAATCATCTAGATTCATTTGATGGATTATAAGCTAGCTTATTAGCAATCTTGTTAACTTATTTATGTTTCTAATGTTAATAAGCTTTATGATTAGATTTTTTATATTCTTAATAAACTTTAGTATATTAACTGTTGATATAATCTAAAGTAAGGCGTGCTTAGCTTATTAGTTAACAATAAGCAATTTTAAGTAGATTTTAATCAACGTGTATCATATATCATATATGATATATCACATATGATATCATATATGATATATGATATCATATATGATATATGATATCATATATGATATATGATATCATATATGATATATGATATCATATATGATATGATATATGATATCATATATGATATCATATGATCATATATGATATATGATATCATATGATCATATATGATATATGATATCATATATGATATGATATATGATATCATATATGATATGATATATGATACTATTTTGTCATATGTATATGACATGATCATATATGATATTCCTTTGTTACATGTAAAGGGAATTTCCATCGCGAAGGATTCAATCCAGCCAGGTTCCCCTATGGCTACCTTGTTACGACTTCACCCCAGTCAAAGACCCCATGATCATATACGGTATCATATATGATAACGCTTTGTTACATGTATATGACTTGTGATCAGCATATATGATATATCATTTTTCCAATAACCAGTTTACTTATTATTTTATATTCATTTTATATTTTCAGGATTGAAGAACATAAATGATTGTTTATTATGTGAAGTTTTGATTAAAACAAGAGGAGGTTCTGTAAGAGGTTTGAAGATCAAGAACACGTTGTGGTTCAACATTACGTTGTTGTTTAAGAAGAAATTGTAGTTTAAAAACTATTTTATGTTTGATTGTAATAAGAACAAGTGTTATAAAAAAATTTCACTTGAATTTTATTGTTTTTAATCTTACATGAATGTGATTATGTTATATATCATACTAGTCTCAAGGCCCGCCCCAAGGGCGGGCTAGTTTCAAGAATCGCTATAAAACAATTGGATAAATTTAAACTATGCATACTAAAAATCTTCATAACCTTGAAAATAAAAATCTGCACATTCTGGAAATGATTGCTACAAAAAGGAATCCAGGAAAAAAATTTAGAGTTTGTGTAGTTACAAACTTTATCACAACAAATAAGTTTAGTACTTAAATACAATAAAATTAAGGTAAAAAGTAAATTATAAAAAAACTTATTGTTTGAACAAATAAACCTCATAATTATTTTCATTTTATTTTCTCTATCACATCATCGATATCCTTCTTTGTTGTGTTCGGTGATTCATCTTCACTTGTTTGTCATCATTCTCATTTATCCATAATTAAATTTCTGAAAAGAAATAAAAAAAAACTGATATGCATAAGTGAAAATAACGTAAAAGGAACGAAATATCAACAAAACACCTTCAAAATTTGATTTAGAAGTACTAATCAGTGAACATACACAAACCATTTCATCTTTTGCAATATCTCCATGTACTCATAGGCTTTTTCTATGGTCATGTATTCACACTACCAACATAACACATAATTTGACTAATCTATGTAGAAGAATGGGCCACATTCTAAATCACCAAATCTCATGTTACCAATCAATACTTAAGTTTCAAACATATGAATTTATTTATTTATTTATCTCGCTTTGTATTTTTCTAATGTGTGAGGTGGGTATTAAAACATAGTTATATGAAAAAAGGGTCAAGTTGGTTTGAAACCGCCTAAGTTGAATTTGAATACCTAAAAGCATATAGACCCACGTAAGACCTATAAAGTTCCATAACATATCAAGTACTACTAAATATAGATGTCATAATACCTAAACTGACAGCTATTTCCGAGCCACGTATTGACAATGAAGTATTGACAATGCAATAATGATGCGCACATACCATTTATATTCTGTCATGTAAGATATTTCGATGGTTTCCATACATAGGTTTCCTTGTTAGTATTAAAAAAGACTCATAAATTAGAGAAGTACTTTAAGTTAGTGACAACTTCTGAGCAAATAAAACTTTGATTGTGGCATGAACCTATTAGTGATATATTAGTATACAAGTACATATTTGGTACAAATCCTGTTGGGAATAAAATGTAGCCCGTCCACTTAAGAGCTGACAAGAGGAAATCAAGCGTTGATAGGAAGAAAACAAACGTTGACAGATCAAGCGTTGACAAGAAGAAGTCAAGCGTTGATAGGTTGAAGACAAGCACTGATAGGATGATGTAGTCTACGCGTATTATGCTTCTAGTTTGTTTCTAGTAAAGATAAGTTCAACATTGTATTTTCTATAATTATCTTACCTAGAATAGTTGATACGTAGACTCTTGTACAAGGCTTCTTATGTCTATAAAAGAAGACCTTTAGGTTATGTTTGATATAAGTTTTTCATACGTTAAACACTTTCATTGTAAGCAAGTTTGTTATTATCAATCAAGTGAAAGTTTGTTTACATCTTTGTGTGTTCTTGTTCAAGTGTTAATTCCGCATAACACTTAGATTACTTTATACATAAACACAGTTTATCTACTCGTATAACTTGATCTAATCTCGTATACACAAGCTTAATCGATCTAAGTTTGGGATCAACAAGTGGTATCAGAGCTTGTTGAGAAACTTTTGATCTTAAAGAAAACAAGAACCCTAAAATCACCAAAACCCTAATTTTCACAAAACCCTAAAAACATCATGTCAAATCCAGAAGTAACCTCCTCCTCATCCTTACCAAACATCAAGATTCCCATGCTTGATGCAAAAAACTTTGAGCTGTGGAAGTTCAACTTTGAGCAATATCTGGGAATCTATGACTACACTCTCTGGGAGATTATTGAATATGGAAACACATTCAATAAAGCTCAAAAGATTGCTGATGCCATTGCTACAAGATCAGCTGTTGTTGGATGTCCAGAAGCAGATAAGAAAGAAAAACCTGATGATGGTAGAGCTGTTTCAGCTCAAGACATAGCAAAGAAAAGGGTTGACATGAAAACCCTAAACATTCTGAAACTCTCTTTGGGACAAGAGAATCAACACAAATACAGAGGTTATAAGTCTGCAAAAGACCTTTGGGCAGCTCTTGAATTTGCATATGGTGGTAATGATGATACTAAGGAAGAGAAGAAGAAGCAACTCATGCATGAGTATGCTGTTTTTAAGGCTCAACCTAATGAGAAGCTTAGCAGTGTGAGAAGCAGACTGCTTGACATTACAAGCAATCTGTCCTTCATGGGGACATAAGTTGGTGATGTTGACATTATTGCCACTTTTCTTAAAAGCCTTGGTGATGCGTGGAAGATTGAGGCAAGATCTATACTTTCCAGTAACACACAAAAAAGTTCTACTTTTGATGATATCTACAACAAACTGAGGCTATTGGAGAATGAAACTCTTTTGGAGCATGGAAGTAAGTCTACCAGTAGTAATATGGCCTTCTTCTCACATAGTGAAGGTCAATTTGATCAGAAGGACTCATACATGCACCCAGTTACTGGATCATCATGTGTCAACGCTGGATCATGTCTTGTCAACGCCTCACATTCAGACGCTGACACATACAAAATTGACTCACCAAGAGTTAAGCCTGCTGGTTTGGATTTGGATACTGTGTGTGCTTACATTGCTTATTTTCCCAATGGTTCAGTGATTACATATGAGGAACTTGAGAAAATAAGTGATGAGCACTTGGAGGAGATGGATATAAAGTGGAACATGGCTCTTGCAAGTATAAGAGCAAACAGGTGGAATAGAAGGTTTAAGAAGAAGATGACCTTTAATGAAAAGGACACTTCTAGATTTGATAAATCCAAGGTTGAGTGCTACAATTGTCATCGTATGGGGCACTTTATGAGGGAATGCAGATCTCCAAGAAGATCTGATGCTGGAAAACCCTCAAGCCAAGTTGTTAAGGCTCAGGATCCTAAGGCCATGGTAGCAGTGTAAGAAATAGATGGTATTGGATGGGACTGGAGCTATTTGGCTAAAGATGGGGAAGAGGATAAAGCTTTGGTTGCTGAGATAGAAGAAGAAGAGCATGTTCAATATGCTCTCATGGCACACTCCTCCTCTTCATCAGATAATGAGGTATACGATGATGCTTTTTGTAGTAAGGATTGTCGTTTAAATACTGAAAAACTTAACAAAGAGGTTTTAAGATTGTTAAGTGATGTGAGTACTGAGAGATGCAAGTTGTCTAACTATCAAATTGCTCTCACTCAAACTGAAAAGACAGTTGAGGAGTATAAGAAAATTGAAGTTGATCTAAAAGATAAAATAAATATCTTAAAGCATGATTTAAATGCTAGTAATGATGTTAGAAATATCATGGAAAGGGTCAATGTTGAATTACAGGCTAAGTTAGATGAGGCTATCAAGAATAAGGACAATGTTGACCTTAAAATTCAGAGATTCGATAAGGCCTCACAAACCCTAGGAGAATGTGTTAATAAACAAAGGGATCCTAAGGACATGACTGCGATTGGGATTAAAGACTATACTGTTGTTCCACCACCAGCTGGGGACTTATATGGTGTCCAAAGAAAGGACTTATCTTGGACTGGTTTACCAGAACTCCAAGAAGAGGAATTTATTCCTCCACCAAGAGTCCTTACCCCAGTTGAAGAGTATAGGCAAAAGTTGACTGACTTGAATGAATGGAAGAAAGCCAACCCTACCTTATTTGTCAAGGGTGGCATGCTTTGTGATAGTCCTAATGAGTCAACCCCTATTAAGGTAACAAACCCAATCACTGGCAAGACTGTTGACCTTGGCTCAAACACTGTTAGAAAACCTAGCATTAAGTATGCAGAAATGCATAGGAATACTAGGTCACCTAAAAGCCAAGTTAGTAATGATGGAACAGGTTTCTTTTCTTCTAGACCTAGTGTTGTGTCTAGAAAAGCCAGTTACACTTGTGGTAGTTTTACACATTTAGCATATAAGTGTGTCAACGCTTCCAAGGTCAACGCTGTTAAAAAGTCAAACACTGTCAGACCCAAAACTTTTGTGGAGGAAAGTCCACAAGTTGTTAGACCAGCCCCATTCTTCATTAGAGGGTCTAACACTCATGGAAAAAGACCATTTCAGAAGACCAATACTTGGTCTAATAGGCAATAGGTTTCTGTAGCAAACCCTAGGTTCAACGCTGACAAGGGTAATTTCAGCGTTGACAAGACCAAATCCAACGCTGACAGAAACATTGCCAGACCTAAATATTTGCAACCACAGGGTAAGGGGTCTAAAGCTTCTTCTAGTTTGACATGGAGACCTAAGCAAGATCAAAACCCTAATTCTAATGGGATTTCTATGACCTGCAACAGATTTAATTATATTTCAAAGGTCATTACAAAACCAATTGGGGTTAACTGGGTATTTCATCCAAAGAGGGATGAACAAGGGGTTGTTATGAGAACTAAGTCTGTTCTTGTTACTCAGGCTTGGGTTCCCAAAGAAAACTTCTTTTCTTTATGTGCAGGGCATTCAAAAACAGGTCAATGATTATGGATATTGGGACAGTGGATGCTCTAGGCACATGACAGGGAAGGAAGATTATTTAACTAACTTCACTCCCATTAAGGATGGTGATAAGGTTTACTTTGGAGGCGGATATGGAACTATCACAGGCACAGGAACTCTTCTCACCAAGAACTTGCGTTTTGAAAACGTGTTTCTGGTAAAAGAACTTGATTACAATCTTTTCAGTGTATCACAAGTTTGTGATCACAAAAAGAAAGTTCTGTTTACTGATACTGAATGCTTGGTGTTAAGCAAGGATTTTAAAATTCTAGATGAGAAATACATTGACTATAGAACACCTAGGCATAAAGACATTTATAATGTAAATCTTAATGAGATTAGGATGAATAATAATATGTCATGTTTTTATGCTAAAACTTCAGTTGATGAGAGTAATCTATGGCACAGGAGACTAGGGCACATAAACTTTAAGAATAAAAACAGGCTTGTGAGACTTGGCTTGGTTGATGGTTTGCCTTAAAAGGCCTTCCATAATGACCACTCTTGTGTTGCATGCCTTAAAGGCAAGCAGCACAAGGTCTCATTTAAGTCTAAACAGGTGCACTCTAGTTCTACACCACTTCACTTGCTGCATATGGACCTGTTTGGTCCAACTAATATAGAGAGTTTGAATGGTAAATCATATTGTTTTGTCATCACAGATGACTTTTCTAGGTTTACTTGGACTTTCTTTTTATCTGTGAAAAGTGACACTGTTGATACTTTGATTGATTTTATTACTCAGATTGAGAAGAAAACTGGTAATGAAGTTAAAATACTTAGGAGTGATAATGGTGGTGAGTTTACAAATAAACTGTTGGATGATTTTTGTGCCAAGAAAGGGATTACTAGGCAGTTTAGTGTTGCCAGAACTCCACCGCAAAATGGGGTTGCTGAGAGAAAGAATAGAACCCTAATTGAAGCAGCCAGGACAATGTTGGCTGATGCTCACTTTCCCATAGCTTTTTGGGCTGAGGCTGTGAATACAGCTTGTTATGTTCAGAATAGAGCATTGGTCAACAAGATACAAAACAAAACACCTTATGAGTTACTTTGGGGAAGGAAATCTAATATTGGTTTTCTTAAACCTTTTGGTTGTCATGTAGTTGTACTTGATACTAGTGATGCCTTAGGTAAATTTAGTGCAAAAGGTGATGAAGGCTATTTCATGGGTTATTCAGTGCAGAGCAAGGGATATAGGGTTTACCTTAAGAAGGAAAAACGTATACTTGAGAGAGTACATGTTAGGTTTTTAGAGAGTAAACCTAGTGATCCTGAAAGTGGTCCAAATTGGTTGTTTGACTTGGAACCTCTATCTAGGACTTTGAATTATATGCCTGTTACTAATCCAAACATTGTGAAGGTAACTTCAAATGTTGTGGAAGAACCAGTTGTTGATGTTTCAGGTACACAGGTTAATGAAGAGGTTGGATCACAAGCAGACAAGTCATCTCCCATACAAGAGTATGTCATAATTCCCATATGGACAAATGCTTGTACTGCTGCTGCTGATGGAAAGGAAAATGATGGTCCCCAAGGACCACCAGTTAACAGCATGCATGGTCCTTTTGGCGCTGACAAAGGCAAATCTGGCGCTGACAGGACAAATTCAGGCGTTGATGGCTCAAACGTTGACAACAACATTTCAGACGTTGACACCATTCCTTTACAGACCCAAACACCCCTTAACCTTCCCACATCCACCCAATCCACATCATCTTCTACCCACCAAGATATAGGTTGCAAAAATGCCAAAGGACTACTAGAGTGTTCTCCTCTAGTGGTCCTAGCCATGTAGCAGAGAGAACCACCACCACAAGTGTGGTTGGTGCTATGGATGAGGCTGGGACTATTGGTTCTGGCTTAGATGCAGGCCAAGACAGTCCTAACATCTTTAAGACCTCATCCATGCCCCATGAATCTACCTTGGGAGGTCAAATACCCATTTTAGAGGAGGGCAGATTGGAACCAATGACATTAATGGAATTGACGGCTGTCTGCACTAGCTTGCAAAAGCAAAATGCAGACTTGGTACAAATTGTCAGTACACAAGGCCTTGAACTCAAGCAATTGAGGGAGAGGATTGTTATTTTAGAAAATGCTAGCACACGGCGTGGAATGGAGGAATATTCCAAAGGGGAGGATGAGCAGATTAATGTGAGTGATAAGGGCTCACATGATGGTGAATCTTTGGGTGTTGCTGAAGCCCTAACTGAATTGAAGAAGCAACCAGGTTTTGACATATCTCTGGTAACTCCTACCAATTTAGACTTTTCTTTTACAGCTATGTTGGAGCAAATTACAAGAGGCGCTGAGACAAGTAATTTGGGCGTTGACAAGCAAATTTTGAGCGCTGACATGAGTAAATTGGGTGCTGACACAAGAAATTTGAGCGTTGACAGACCTGCAGATGAGGTTGATGTATTCAGTCATCATTCATCATCAAAGATGTATCTTCACAGGTATTACCATCATCCTTACTTGTTAGCCCTATATTTTATATAGTCGAACAAGAATGTAATAGGTCGTCTTAGTCATTAGTGGTCTTGTATTGTAATAGGTTAGTCGGGTTAACCGGGCTTGGACTTTAAGCTAATATTGTCTAAGTTAGGGGCGTAAGCCCAAGCAAAGCCAAGCCCGACCCAAAGAAACAAAGCCCACGGCCCAAAAGGCCAAGGGTATATAAACCCTCTTCCATGTGTGGAAGAGGGTGTTGGTTCATTTCATAAAACACCTAGTTTTAGTGTAAACCTTCCACTTCTCTCTCTACTTTCTCTTTCTACTTTTCTACTCTTTCTCTCTCTAAATCTTGTGTTATGGATTGAATGGGAACAACATTTGGTATCAATAGCCTATAGTGGATAGGTGATTGAAGATTCGTGTGTTGTGTTCTTGATTTATTCGTGCCTATTTTGATCCAAAAACTCACGTACCAAAAAAATTTGTTGTGTTTTTATGGCTTATTCTTGATACAAATCATCTACTTACTATTGGTAGTGATTTGGTATTGTTCTTTTGGTTAAAAACACAAAATTTTGGGTGCTTGATTCATTTTTAGGCTAAAAATCATGAATTTGGTGTGTTCTTGTACTATCCCAGAAAAGGGGTATTTTGATTCCTTGGTATCTGACTTTGTGTTTGCATAAACCCTGGGGGTTTCTACTTGCGATCCATAGTCACGATCCATTGTTACGATCTAACTGCGATCTTTAGTACGATCCAAGTTACGATCTGTGACTACGATTGCTTAGTACGATTGCTTAGTACGATTGCTCAGTACGATCACAATACGATCTGGGAGTACGATCTAGCAGAGTACGATCACGGCTTCGATCAGGTTACGATCACTCAGTACGATCTATAGTGCGATCCCTCACTGCGATCACTCATCACGATCATAGAGTACGATCACCAAGTACGATCAGAGTACGATCCGACTGCGATCTAGGAGTACGATCAGAGTGCGATCAAACCACGATCATAGAGTACGATCAGAGTGCGATCAGACCACGATCATAGAGTACGATCAGAGTGTGATCAAAGAGTACGATGGGTCACATTGCGATGGACAGATAAATTTTGTTTGACCAATTTTTAGACTTAGCCACTATCTAGACTAGTCTCGGAACATAGTTTACACGAAGATTAAAAAAAAAAAAAAAGAGTTAAAAATTTTAGGTCAAGTAAATTCAAATTTTTTCCCTACTAGTTTTTGGCTATTTCTAACTCAATTTCAAAATTTGGCGATACAAAATTTTTCGGCTTACCGTTTTGTCGGACTGAGGAATTTATTGTCGGACTGAAGATTCTCGGAACTCTACGAAATTTCAACCACACCTCATCACAACAAATCCACTACGATCTGCAATTCATTCACAAGTATTCACAATGTCTAACAACAACATCAACATTGCAACTGCTAATCAAATTCGTTTGGAACAAGGTGGCAACGGTAATCCACCTGTGCTCACTACCGGTTGTTACGTTCAATGGAGATCTCGTTTTCTCAGATTTCTCGACGGAAAAGAAAACCGAACTTCTCTTCGTCACTGCCTTGAGAATCCACCTCCAGTTTTTGAATTCAGACCAATTACCCACAGGCAGAGGATGGTACTTCATCAACTATACGAGCTATGGAGGATTTTGACACATGTTCTGCTGAGAAAAAGAAACTCCTCCAAGCTGAAGCTGATGCTGTAAACTTCATACTCACTGGAATTGATAACGATATCTATTCCACAGTTGATGCATGTCCTAATGCTATGGAAATGTGGAATGCAATTCATCGATTGAAGCAAGGTGAGTCGATCAATGTTCAAGATCTCGAGACTAATCTACTTTGGGAGTTTGGAAAATTCACATCTGAAGATGGTGAATCCATTGACTCATATTACTCGAGATTCTACAAAATGATGAATGAGCTTGTCAGAAATCAGTGCACCATCTCCAATCATCATGCCAATGTTCAGTTTCTACTTCAACTCAAACCGGAATGGCAAAGGTTTGTGACCTTGGTTAAACAAAAGGAAGATATCAAGACCATCTCCTATCACAAACTTTATGATATCTTAAAACAACATCAGAATGAAGTGAATGAACTAAGGGCTGAAAAGGCAGAACGTTCTGCAAATTCTATTGCTTTTGTGGCTGCTACTTCAACAAAACCCGTTCCCCGTCAACAACCACCTACTCATTCCTCAAAGTCATTAAGCTCATCTACAAAACCTCTAACTGCTGCTAAACACAAAGCAAAAGCAATTGTCCCCACTCCACCTCCAAAGTATGACACCGAGTCAGATGGAGAAAGTGATGATGAACAAACTTCAAGGGACAAGAAGATTGAGGAACTCATGTCTTTACTCACCACAACTTATAAGAAGATCTACAAACCTACCAACAACAACCTCAGATCATCATCCAATGCTAGATATAAGGAAGTTGATCATGCACCTAGGTATGATCGTGATGCTAGGTATGATAATCAGAGGATGCCGAATCAAGTTGGGGCTAGAGACACTATAGGCACTCCGGTTGTGCAAAAGACTGGGATTCAATGCTTCAACTGCAAGGGATTTGGGCACATGGCTAGGGAATGCAAGAAGCCAAAACGGGTTAAGGACTCAGGGTATCACAAGGAAAAGATGCTGCTGTCTAAGAAAGAAGAAGTAGGAATTCCACTCACAGCAGATGAAGTTGACTGGTGTGATGACACTGATGATGAAGCCGATGATCAAGAGATAGAGGCACATTATGTGTACATGGCAAAGATTCAAGAAGTGCTTCCAGAGACTGCCGATACTTCTGGACCTATCTTTGATACTGAGACAATTGAAAAGGTACCAACAAATGATAACTATAATGTGTTTGCTAATGAATGACGACATCCTGAGCAACCCGAAAGCATCAATGACACATATGTAATGGACACGGAGGATAGCAATATCTCTACGGATTCACAGCATATGTGTAATGATGACGGTAATGCTGCTAAGGATACTGACTCGGATGAGGACCGTGATTTGCTTGCGTCTATAACTGATTCTTTAAAACATGAAATTGAGGAAAACAAAGATGCTAATAAACGTTTGAAGCAAGCAAACACATCCTTAGCCGAGGAGATAGACAGGCTTAAAGAGTGTGATTATGTAAAAGAAGCTGATCGACGAGTTGCAATAGCTAATGGTTTGGTATATGAACGTAAGGTGCTCAACGAAGAATATTGTTCTGAAGTAACACACGAAATTCATATGTCAAAACAGAAGATATCGGAACTTGAAGAACAACCGCTGCTACATAAACTCCAAATTACTGAATTAGAGTCGGTTAACAAAGAACAAACTGAGCTTTATAAAACTCGTGAAGAAAAGGATATTGAAAAAATTCTTGCTTTGGAAAAGAGAGTCGACACGTTAAACAACATTGTTTACAAAACGGGTCAGTCTATTCAAACTATGAATATGCTCAATAGAAATATGAAAACGAGTTTTGTCAAGCCTGAATATCTGAAGAAAGTTCAAAGTACCAAGCCTGCTCTTTATGATATCGGTTGTTATGTTGATAATCTTGCTCTTATGCTTTCCCCTGACTGCGACGAAATCATTCGTCAACAAGAAGAAAGTCGATCAAACTTAAGTGATTTAATAAACCTTTCTGATTCTGAAGGTCTACGGAATTAATGGCCTATTCTAGATCATGGATTTGGTGGATTAGGTTGGTTGATTGATTGATTAATAAAGAAGAAGATGAAGGAATTAGATGAAGGATTAGAGAGAGAAAGGAGATAAGGGAGAGAATTGTAGAGAGAGAAAGAAAAGATGATAAATGATTAATGTGAAAATGTGAATCAACAACCCCCTCCTAACATGCTAGGAGGGGTTATATATAGCCCACCCTACATGTGGGCTATATGGACTATACATTAAGTAAATAGATCACGAGCCCGTTACATAATTATAGTTGGAGCGACCGATCCTTCATAAATACGTAAAACGTATTTCCAACAATCTCCCCCTAAGGGAGGTCGCTCCAAGTTACAAAGTTCTAAATGGTCTATAACTCGTGATCTATGCTAACTAAGATGTGACCGAGACTTTATAGGGAAAACGTATTTCCAACAATCTCCCCCTAAGGGAGGTCACATCTTTTTACAAAATCTTAAACCTAGCATCTATGCTTGAGTCTTCGATCTTGTTCTTGTGAATATGCTTGATGTGATCTTTGACTTTAGTCTTGAGCATGTTTCCTTGCTTTGACCTTGTGCATTCTTCACTTGTGATATTTGCCTCTTTGTGACTTCATGTTCCACATACTTATACTTTTTAAATTCTCGAAAGCTTCAGAGTTTGATACAGCGGAAGACTTGACCTTCAGGCTTTCTTGAATTTGTTGAAGTACTAATTGTATGTAGTACAAGCATGTGGTGACGACTTCTTCTGGATTGTACACCGCAATGCCACCTTCTTGTTACGCTGCATAAGACAGTTAGCAACAAAACAATATACACGGATGAAATGGCCTTGAACATTTCATTCTAATTCGGTAGCATTTTACCTCCGGTCGGTGAAGACCGTTGGACGATATTAAATATCGTACTTGTGGCAGGTAGTTTCAATAAAGAACCTCCTTGACAAGATTTCGCGGGTAAACCCGTTCTCTTTACTCGACCGTCCAAAGCTGACTGCGAACGTAAAGAGTGAATCATTTGGATAATATTATCCGCATGATTTGAAGCCGTCAATTCATGTTCCTGGAACAAGTGAAGTTCAATTAAGAACCGCACCATCGTTGCTTTCCAGTTGTCACTAGCTTGATTCATATAGAATCTTGCAAGTTACCTACCAAGTGCTGTTTGATGTTAACACTAGAAGGATTTCCACTCGTCATTGTGATCAATAAAGAGTCACTCTGAGTGTTCTGGCAAGATCAAATGATAATGCGAAGAGGCCTGGAACGAGTTTAAGTTCAATTAAGAATTAAACCACTGTTGCTTTCCAGTTATCACAAGTTTGATTCGTAAAGAATCGCACAAGTCACCTACCATGAGCTTTTTGATATTCGCTCAAGAAGGATTTCCATCTTCATTGTAAATACTTTCGTATTACTCGGATGTTCAGGCAAGATCATGAAGATTTTGCGTAGGACTCTTAAGAACTTTCTTACTTTTCACAGTGTGTGAAGAAGCAAGGAAATATGAAAGTGTGTCCTAATGAGATATTTGATGATCTCAAATGGCTCTAGACTCGATTGTGCATTTTGGATTTTAGTGATCGGAGGCTGGAGAGGAGTGCCACCTTTTCAATACCAGTCTATTCGGAGTGAATAAACCAATAGATAACGTGTTGATCTCCGTGTGATTAAAACAAATACCTTTTGAGAGATATTTGAGTTAGCTGGGAAGGGTTGTGCCTTGCATCACTGGGTCCATGACGTCTTTCTTCAATATCGAGAATCATTAGCAAAAATGACCTCAATAGCATATGTATTGACCCGGTTTCTGCCTAAAGTTGTAAGGAGGGCTTCTTTCTTTACACCCTTTATCTTTACAATTCTTTTTCATTCTTCAACCCCTTCAATGCTTACCAATACGTCATAACTAGCACCTTGTTGTGATTGTTCCAGTGCTAACTTAAGTACTTGGTCGGCATTCAGCTACGTTCACAATCTTTCTCCATCTTTCCTAAGGACTACTATTTCTAGCTATGGAATGTCCTTGGGAAGATTCCTCCGGTTCTAGAGAAATCATTGGACTTTAACCTATCCTACCATCCTTATGTCACCACAATCTTCACCGTCGTGAATAGAGATGTTTTGGGTAAGTGTATGTCACCATGAAATCCATTTTGAAGTGCAAATCCATTTTGCTCCCCCTTAACATATGCTACGATATTCGAAAACATTTCGCACATGTCGGGATGAGCTAACACGTTAAGTCAAACCTTGATTGATCATATCCCATATTAAATCACATTTTCTCCCCCATATTAAAAATATTAACCCAATCGATGTTTTTAATATCAATTGATTTAATAGCATTTTAAGAAAATTTGGGAAGAAAAATGCAAATCCAATTATCTTCATGAGTTTAACAAGCTCCCCCTCAAATTAATGAGGGTGTACTTGAAACGTAAATTAAATACCTTTTAAACACAAGTGTAAGGTATTTATTACGTGCAAAGATCATATATAATAATGAATTCACAAGATTAGCAATGTACGAGGTTGGACCTGAATAATGGAGAACAGCATATGGAAGAAGCACATGGTTCTTGTTCACGAATGTTGGTCACCTCGTCACGTCCCCGAGAAAATTAATTCTCGTTGTAGAGTCAAAGCTTTCCGGTGAAATGCTTGACTTGATTATGAAAAGCGGGTTACTATCTGAAATAATAGCAAACCATATGGAGCATGTTTTAAAATCATTTGAACTTCTGCTCGAACTTTATTTACAACCCCGTGTCATTATTGAATGACATTTCTAGGTTCGTAAATATTATCGATTCCAGAAGACATGCTCGTTTTATCAAAACGTTTTTGAACACACAATTTTGAAAGATTTAGAAAAACCTTTTGAGAAATTCTCGAAAAATTGTGTTCAAAGTTTTGAAAAACAATTACTTGAGCTTAAGATGTTGAATATCTTAAAAGCGAGCTCAAGTCCGAGAAGTTGTAAACTTCTCGTTGTTAAGGATAAGTTTATCATCGGCGATAAACTGTCCTTTTATCTGAAGAACGAGTCCTAAGCTTACATTTACTTAGAAGTCGTGTTCATGAGCTTGAAAACTTTGACTGTTTTAACGGAAAGCTCATGACCGAGAAAGGTTAATTTCTCGTTACGAGGAAAAGTTCTCTTAGTTAAAAGATACACTTTCCTTTATGAGCTTAAAACTTCGAATGTTTTAATACAAGCTCATGACCGAGAAAATTGAATTTCTCGTTATGAGGATAAGTTTATCATTAATGATAAACTTTCCTTTATTTGAAGTTCGAGTTACAGTCTGACATTTAACTGTAAGTCATGTACACGAGCTTAAAACCTTTGAATGGTTTAAATGTAAGCTCGTGTCCGAGAAAATTTAATTTCTCGTTGTAAGGATAAGTTTATCATCGGCGATAAAGTTTCCTTTATTTGATGCACGGGTTATCGTCTGATATTTAACGATAAGCCATATACACGAGCTTAAAACCTTTGAATGGTTTTAGGATAAGCTCGTGTCCAAGAAAACTTAATTTCTCGTTAAAAGGGTAAGTTATCGTTGCGTAGATAAACTTCCCTGTCTCTGAAGTCCGGGTCGTCATCTGTCATTTAACGAGGAGCCATAATGCATGAGCTTAAAAACTTGGAATGTTTTTTATATAAGCTCATGCCCGAGAAAAATTAATTTCTCGTTGTTAGGATAAGTTTACCATCGGGGATAAACTTTCCTTTCTTTGAAGAGCGAGTTATAGTCTGTGATGTGATTATAAGTCCTTGTTTGCAGCTTAACCATGAATCCCCTGAGACATTTGTTTCTCTGATATCTGCTTCTTCAGCAACCAAACTCTAAGAGTGTCCTTAGTTGAACGGTACACAATGATTGGACCGCTTCGTTCTTTTGGAACATCAACTTTGGTACCTGCAATCTCATTAGGAGTTTGTATACTTTTGCATGGGTTAGAGATATCGATTTTTGAAGCACGTGGGGGTTCACAGTTGGCTTTACTTGTGTCAGAGGTGGCCTGAGGGGATGATTCACTTGTCTTAGTTGGCAAACGTTTCCTTTTATAGAAAATCTTAAGTTCAGGCTTAAGTGATGTATCATCCTTTGCAATTTCCTCCCTAGTAGTCTTCGTAGAATCAGAGACTATCCTAGTTAAAGGGCACTCGTTTCCTACAAGAGTAAGAGTTCTACCAGTGGGGCGCCAATCTTTACCAAAGGGTTTGATTTTAGCTATCCACTGGGACTTAATTCTAGCACGGGAGTTCACCTCATCAAGTAATTTCTTGACACAAGCATCATGATTTGCCGTAAAGACACATTTTCTACATGTTTTACAGGTAGCATATTTAATGTCCGAGTAAGATCTAGAATCCCTAGATGATTGATTGATGCTCCTATGATTGGACATGCTACGGTTAGCAGTGTTGGGTAAACTAGAAGGCATCTGACTAGGTTTGAAATTCCTATCTCTTACATGTGTCTTTTGCTTAGCTTCCCTAAGATCAGATTCATGGCAAACGTCATTTGAACTAGTTCTAGACGTGGTCTTGGTATTTTTAGGGAAACTAGAGGCAATCATATGATTTGGTCTTGCTAAAGCTGGAGTGATCACATTGGGCCTAGTTGCTGGAGTGACTGGTCTAATAAGATGAACCAAATCAACTTGGGAGGCAAACCGCGGTCTCGAGGATTGTGGTCGCTCGGATTTAAATGCAGTAGGTTGTCTGACAATCGGTTGTCTGACGAACTGATTTGTAGGCGGTTTCCCCAAGATTGATGGTTTTTCAAGCTTAGTGTCCACACTAGGTCCTTTACTTTTCCTTAACTCGTTTTTCAACGCAGCTATAGCAAAGACCTTTTCCTGTAATTGGGCCTTTAATGTTTCATTTTCTTTGAGCACGTTATCTTGGGATGCCAACTTGGATTCAAGCAGTTGAATTTGTTTCAAAAAATTATCTTTTTCAGCTTTAGAATCTAGAACAGTTTGATCCAATTTTCTTTCAAGAACAACGTTTGACTTTTCAAGTTTTTCAAAGTATGTTTCAAATTTGTCCGTTTTCTTAGAAAATTCAAGTTTGGCATCCTCAAGGTCTTTAGATTGCCGAGCTACGATCGTTTCGAGCTCTTTAATCTTAGAATCAGAATCAGTTAACGAGGCAGTTATAAAGCATTTATCATGATGAACTGTAGCATTTTGAACACTTTCTCCCCCATTATGACTCACATCGGATGAATCATAAGTGGTATTTCTATCACTCTTGTCCATCCCATGTTTGTCATAATTAGGTTCAGAATGCTCAATATGCGGCATGTCATCAGCATATACATCATAAACCACATTACATTGTACCATGTTTGCAGGCTCTGCGTCATAAATGGGTAAGGTGTCATCAAGAGAAATCTCGTGAACATTCCCTGACGTGCCACTGGCATCATGTTGTCCTCCTGATTCTGTTCTCGTGCCATCGTTAGGCTCCAAGTTGTCAACCGTATGACCATTATCCTCTTGCATCTGCGTCATTGATTCTTGCACTCCATAATCATACATTTGCTGAAGTTGTGATCTTTGATATATCGAAGACGAGACCGATGACATGAGTTTCAAAATCGTATCACGAAAAACTCGAAGCTCGGTATGTGTATCTCGAAGAAACGATTGGCAAATCATTGAACTTTCAGGCTTGATGATATTAAATTGGAGGAAAGGCGTGAGGTGTGTCACAAGAGCCTTATAAGCAAGTGTCGATGCAGAGTGATTAACGGTCTCATGGTTGAGTTGCTCTGCTAGTTCGGTCAAAGCGGTAAAAATGGAGTCGATGAATATATGACGATCTTGTCCAAAGATTGTCACAAATTCGCTCCCTCCTTGAATCCCCGAAAGAGTGACAAGATGAGACTGGAGTAGTTGAAAGGAGGTGATGCCACTTTTCTTAACTTCGTTGTGCCTTAAATACAACTCTCCCTTTTGACATGTCGAATCGAACGAATCCATTAAAGATCGATTAAAACGAAAGACCCGTAAATACTGCTTAAAATTCCTCGATGGATGATATAAATGATGCTCGTCACTTTGACTCGTCACGTGTTTCTTGAAAACCGGCCACAATTGTTGTCGGCTCAAACGAAGATAAATTAACCCCGATTAAATTCGTAGCCACTAAAAAATTCAAATGTTGCCAATTTTCTCGGTCAAATAAAATCCCGTCACTGTGTTATTAATAAATCCTAATATTTAAAAAGTTTTTCAAAATAAAATAAAAGAAAAAATAAAATAGAAATAAAAATAAAAATAAAATAAAATAAAAAATAAAAATCAAACTAAAAAAAATGAGTATCCAAATACATATCCAAAGTAAGACTTTGTCAAAAAAAAAATAACTTTAAAAACGGAAAAAAAATTAAAAAAGGAAAAAAGAAATTTTCTTAGTTTTCTCCGTAAATAAACGTGGCGCCAATCAAAACATCCCACCGCCCCACTAGACTCTTTGTTTTCTCCGCCTAAAGAAAATATATAAACCGAATATTTCTCTTTCTTGTTTGACTTAATCACATAAACCAACAACACTCTTCTTGTTTACTCCGCCTCTCCTCTTCTCTCTCCCATCAAACAGACTAAACCTAAAATTCTCTTCTCTTGTTTCCTCCGCCAACCTCTCTTTATACTAATCTCAAAAGCCAAAACACATATAAATCTTGCGTCCCTATTCTCTCTTCAACAAACCGTAATAATCTGATCCTACGTAAAATTACTATCTAAGACCGATCATCCATCAATCAAGTTCAAATCATCAAAAACCCACAAGCAATTAACATAGTGAATCGAATAAATGAAGAACCACAAGATTAAGCACTTTCAATCTTCAAGATCCGAAAAAGGGGTCTCGGGTAGGATTTGTCTTTAATTTTATGTTTATTTAATTGAGTCTGTCCTCTTCATCTGTTGAGTCATTCTGTGATGAGTCTTTCTGTTGTGTTTGGTTCAGGTCGAGGGTTTGTCTGAGGGAGTCTAGAGAGAGTTTGTGGGAGGGAGTCGGTTTAGAGTCTAGGATGGGTGTGGGAGGGTCGAGTCGGGGTGAGAGTCGGGGGTAGGGTGGGTGGTTGATACGAGAGATGAGAGGGGTTTTTTGAACGAGGGTGTTGATGTCAGTTGATGGAAAAGAGTTTGTGATGTTAATGTTTTGGTGAGTCTGGGAATGTTTGGTTTGTGTCGGTTCGAGGGAGAGAGTGAGGGATTTGAATGAGAGGTGTCGAGAGGTGTCGATGAATTAAACAGCTTCTATTAAAAACATCAAAACTTGAAACCTGTTTTCATTGAACCAATACTTATAATAAACACATTTGAAGCACACATAAAAATAAATGATGACGAGTCTGTTTTGGTCGAGTCGAGTGAAGTTTTGGTTGATGGTGTGGGTAGTCGAGAGATGAGAGGGTGAGAGGATGTTTGTTACGGGTCTGGTTGTTTGAGTCGGGAGGTGTGAGAAACTTGTGAGATTGGTGTAAAGATTTGTTTGGGTTGTGATTTGTTTGGTGTGAGTGAGAGTTTGAATTTGGGTCGAGAGGGAATGAGGGAATGGTCGAGGGTGTGCTGGTAAGGGTGGGTAAATGAGTCTTTTAAAATTGGAGTCGAGTCAAAAACAAAAGTTCCCGTTATGTTTGAATGATTGCTTCATTCGGAACTTTTCATTCATTCGGAAGAGTTCCGAATCGGAAGTGTTTTTAAAGATTGATTCGGAAGTTTTTTCAAAACAATTGATTCGGAAGTTTTTTCTTAAAAATTGATTCGGAAGTTGTTCATTCGGATGTTGTTGATTCGGATGTTTTGTTCATTCGGAACAATTTGGTTCGGAAGATTTCTTGCTTGATTCGGAACTTAAGAATTTGATTCGGAACTTCTATTTTGATTCGGAACTTGACAACAAACAGACTGATTACTGAAACTCGAGACCCAAGATAATGAAAATCTTGATTATGAAAGGACTGTAGGACTGGTGATGGACTGATAATGAAGGACCGGAAACTTTGGACAGTTGACCAATTAGGTAGTTTGACCAAAAAATTAAGAAAAATTCAAAAATTATAACTGATAACTGAAAACTGACCAAAAATTATAACTGATTAATAAAAATGTAAATAATAAACTGATTAAAAAATAAAAAAAATAAAAAAAGGATAAAAATTGATAAAAATTTATATAAATTGATAAAATTTAGAAAAAATACCAACTTTTTATATAAATTGATTATTAAACTTGTGATAAAAAACAAATAAAAAAATATAAACTTTTTATAAAAACACAACCTTTTTAAGATATATATATAAAAAAAAAAAAAAAAAAAAAAAAAAAAAATTTGATTTTTATATAAAAATTTGTTATTTTTTATCTAAAAAGTAAGTAAATTTGAAGATTTGATATGATTTAACATATAAAAACACAAACTTTTTATAAAAAATACAAACTTTTTAAAATTTAAGCATGATTAAATCAAAACCCACCAAAATCAAACAAAATAAAAGAAGAATAAACCAAACTAACCATGGCTCTTGATACCAATTGAAGG
Organism: Glebionis coronaria; assembly: GCA_025667525.1. Lineage (NCBI taxonomy): Eukaryota > Viridiplantae > Streptophyta > Magnoliopsida > Asterales > Asteraceae > Glebionis > Glebionis coronaria. The sequence goes on along the minus strand of JANFOE010000652.1, from coordinate 97,234 downwards.
TCTACGGAATTAATGGCCTATTCTAGATCATGGATTTGGTGGATTAGGTTGGTTGATTGATTGATTAATAAAGAAGAAGATGAAGGAATTAGATGAAGGATTAGAGAGAGAAAGGAGAGAAGGGAGAGAATTGTAGAGAGAGAAAGAAAAGATGATAAATGATTAATGTGAAAATGTGAATCAACAACCCCCTCCTAACATGCTAGGAGGGGTTATATATAGCCCACCCTACATGTGGGCTATATGGACTATACATTAAGTAAATAGATCACGAGCCCGTTACATAATTATAGTTGGAGCGACCGATCCTTCATAAATACGTAAAACGTATTTCCAACAATCTCCCCCTAAGGGAGGTCGCTCCAAGTTACAAAGTTCTAAATGGTCTATAACTCGTGATCTATGCTAACTAAGATGTGACCGAGACTTTATAGGGAAAACGTATTTCCAACAATCTCCCCCTAAGGGAGGTCACATCTTTTTACAAAATCTTAAACCTAGCATCTATGCTTGAGTCTTCGATCTTGTTCTTGTGAATATGCTTGATGTGATCTTTGACTTTAGTCTTGAGCATGTTTCCTTGCTTTGACCTTGTGCATTCTTCACTTGTGATATTTGCCTCTTTGTGACTTCATGTTCCACATACTTATACTTTTTAAATTCTCGAAAGCTTCAGAGTTTGATACAGCGGAAGACTTGACCTTCAGGCTTTCTTGAATTTGTTGAAGTACTAATTGTATGTAGTACAAGCATGTGGTGACGACTTCTTCTGGATTGTACACCGCAATGCCACCTTCTTGTTACGCTGCATAAGACAGTTAGCAACAAAACAATATACACGGATGAAATGGCCTTGAACATTTCATTCTAATTCGGTAGCATTTTACCTCCGGTCGGTGAAGACCGTTGGACGATATTAAATATCGTACTTGTGGCAGGTAGTTTCAATAAAGGACCTCCTTGACAAGATTTCGCGGGTAAACCCGTTCTCTTTACTCGACCGTCCAAAGCTGACTGCGAACGTAAAGAGTGAATCATTTGGATAATATTATCCGCATGATTTGAAGCCGTCAATTCATGTTCCTGGAACAAGTGAAGTTCAATTAAGAACCGCACCATCGTTGCTTTCCAGTTGTCACTAGCTTGATTCATATAGAATCTTGCAAGTTACCTACCAAGTGCTGTTTGATGTTAACACTAGAAGGATTTCCACTCGTCATTGTGATCAATAAAGAGTCACTCTGAGTGTTCTGGCAAGATCAAATGATAATGCGAAGAGGCCTGGAACGAGTTTAAGTTCAATTAAGAATTAAACCACTGTTGCTTTCCAGTTATCACAAGTTTGATTCGTAAAGAATCGCACAAGTCACCTACCATGAGCTTTTTGATATTCGCTCAAGAAGGATTTCCATCTTCATTGTAAATACTTTCGTATTACTCGGATGTTCAGGCAAGATCATGAAGATTTTGCGTAGGACTCTTAAGAACTTTCTTACTTTTCACAGTGTGTGAAGAAGCAAGGAAATATGAAAGTGTGTCCTAATGAGATATTTGATGATCTCAAATGGCTCTAGACTCGATTGTGCATTTTGGATTTTAGTGATCGGAGGCTGGAGAGGAGTGCCACCTTTTCAATACCAGTCTATTCGGAGTGAATAAACCAATAGATAACGTGTTGATCTCCGTGTGATTAAAACAAATACCTTTTGAGAGATATTTGAGTTAGCTGGGAAGGGTTGTGCCTTGCATCACTGGGTCCATGACGTCTTTCTTCAATATCGAGAATCATTAGCAAAAATGACCTCAATAGCATATGTATTGACCCGGTTTCTGCCTAAAGTTGTAAGGAGGGCTTCTTTCTTTACACCCTTTATCTTTACAATTCTTTTTCATTCTTCAACCCCTTCAATGCTTACCAATACGTCATAACTAGCACCTTGTTGTGATTGTTCCAGTGCTAACTTATGTACTTGGTCGGCATTCAGCTACGTTCACAATCTTTCTCCATCTTTCCTAAGGACTACTATTTCTAGCTATGGAATGTCCTTGGGAAGATTCCTCCGGTTCTAGAGAAATCATTGGACTTTAACCTATCCTACCATCCTTATGTCACCACAATCTTCACCGTCGTGAATAGAGATGTTTTGGGTAAGTGTATGTCACCATGAAATCCATTTTGAAGTGCAAATCCATTTTGCTCCCCCTTAACATATGCTACGATATTCGAAAACATTTCGCACATGTCGGGATGAGCTAACACGTTAAGTCAAACCTTGATTGATCATATCCCATATTAAATCACGTTAACAATCATATTAAGTTTGTCCCTCAAAAAGAACTTTCAAAAGAACAAAAGATGTATAATAGTGTTCCACCACCAAGTGATGAACCACAAAAGAATGTTTCTTTAAAAAGGAGTTTCAAAAAGCAATCAATTTTGTTAGAAAAGCGAATTTTGGATGAAAAACGTAAATGGGATGAGAAAAGCAAAAGTGTTCAGCAATTTGAGTTTATAAAACAAGGGGTTTTAAATTTGTACAAAGGTGTCGTCGACTATGAAAAAGTTTCTAGGGATACCATTTGGAATATTAAACCTAACCCACAAGTAGAAGTCGTCATTCAACAATGTATTGTTCCAACCATTGATGATCTTTCAAAAAATGTGGAAATGTTTTATACAGCTCTCACTGAGGAAATGTTAACTGATTTAAGTTATGTTAAATCTCTTGAAGATGAAGTTGATTTTCTTCAAACTAAATTAAAGACACAAGAACACCAACTTTCTAACGAAATTGATCGACTTTCTAAGGAATACTTTTATGCTGACCATATGAATGCTATACTTGGTGTGTATACCGATCTTGATCAATATTGTCATGTAGCATGTCTAGCGTCAGAATCGAACGAGAAATGTCGCAATCTTGAAGTAGAGGTTTCAAAACAAATTCAGTCATACAACAAACTTTCGAAAAGCTTTTCTCAACTTTAGAAACACTCCATTTCTCTTGAACTTGCTTTACAAAAAGGTGAAAAATCTCATAATCATAAAAAGTGTCAAGAAATGTCAGCTTCTTCGTTTCGTCTACTAAATGAAAAAGATTTCGAAATAAATGATTTGATTGCTCAGCTAAAAGAAAGGGACATTGCCATAAGTGAGTTACAGAAACTCATTGAGAAAATGAAAGGAAAGTCTGTTTTGGGTAAACCATCCGCTGTTCGGCAACCGAATGCGGTTAAATGCCCTAAATCATCTATTTTGGGACAATCCCCACAGACTTTGCCTAAGATAGGAAATGATAAGAGCACTAATGTGATAGCACCTAGAATGTATAAGATGAACACTAGGTCCACTCAATCTGGAACAACGCAGTTACCTCAGAATACTAGGAAAACTAATCAACGTGTGTCTTCTTCTACATGAGTAAATCCCACTACTAGTGTTAGCGGACCACAGCTTAAGAGCACTAGAATTGAAGATAGAGTCATGCCTAACAATAGTCAAGGGAAGAAGAAGGAAGTAGAAGATCACCGTAGGAATTTTAAGTTTTCTAAGAATAAAACGTCTGTAATTGCTTGTAATGACAGTTTAAATGCTAAGACCTCGAATGTTGAAGTTGTTTGTGTTGAATGTGGAAAATGTGTTCGTACTTTCAATCATGATGCTTGTGCTCTTAATCATAATGGCGTGAATACTAGAACTAGGAAGCCTATTCCTGTTCCCACTAGTACTAGAGAACCCACAAGAACTTTGAACCAATCCACTGATCAACAACTTAAGAAACTAAGTGCGTTAGACTCCACTACTCTGCGTAAACAAAACAGATTAAAGAAGCTATATGAGAACATGATTAGGACATGTACACGGGGGTATTCGAGATTTACACCACCCGGATACAAATGGGTACCTAAGTTAACCACTTTAGTGATTGGGTCTAGGAATATCAACTTGCCTGTAGACTTTGCATCTAGGCCCACTACTATTTTGGAACCCGTTTCTATCAAGGGCTCCCATTTATCAAATGCTACATTGTCTTCTAATTCTTCTGCAGCTCTTCGAAATCATCCTATTCATAATGGACTCCGGGTGCACAAAGCACATGACGGGCAATCTCAAGCTTCTCATTAACTTCGTGGAGAAGTTTCTGGGTACGGTACGGTTTGGAAATGATCAATTTGCACCGATACTCGGATATGGAGACTTGGTTCAAGGGAATATCACTATAAAACGGGTTTATTACGTCGAGGGACTGAATCACAATTTATCGGTTGGTCAATTTTGTGATGCGGATTTGGAAGTGGCTTTTCGGAAATCTACTTGCTATGTTAGAGACTACGATGGGAATGACCTTCTTACAGGTTCTCGTGGTTCTGATCTCTACACAGTAACTCTTCAAGACATATCTTCAACAAATCCAATTTGCTTAATGGCTAAAGCTTCATCATCTCAAGCATGGTTATGGCATCAACGATTGTCACATCTCAACTTTGACACCATCAACTTGCTTTCGAAGAATGATATTGTGACCGATCTTCCTAAGTTGAAATTCGTCAAAGACCATATTTGTTCTTCTTGTGAGTTGGGGAAAGCAAAACGGAAGTCTTTCAAAACAAAGACTACCCCAAGCTCAAAAGGACGATTGGAACTTCTACACATGGATTTATGTGGTCCCATGCGTGTAGAGAGTACTAACGGGAAAAAGTATATTCTCGTGATTATTGATGATTACTCTAGATACACATGGACTTTATTCTTAAGGTCCAAAGATGAAACACCAGAGGTTCTCAAAAACTTTCTCAAGATGATACAACGCAATCTTCAAGCTCAAGTCTTAACCGTAAGAACGGATAGGGGTACTGAATTTTTGAACAAGAACTTGCAATCTTACTTTCAAGAAGAAGGCATCGAACATCAAACGTCTATTGCTCGAACTCCTGAACAAAACGGCGTTCTCGAAAGGCGGAACCGTACTTTGGTTGAGGCTGCTCGAACAATGCTTTCTGCTTCAAAATTACCGCTATTCTTCTGGGCTGAAGCAATTGCAACTGCCTGTTATACTCATAATCGTTCTCTCGTTATCCCTAGACATGAAAAGACACCTTACCACATCATCAATGGCAGGAAACCTACTGTCAAATTCCTTCACGTATTTGGATCTTTATGCTACATTCTTAAAGACGGTGAGAATCTCGACAAGATGAAAGAAAAAGGTGATGCATGTATTTTTGTGGGGTATGCGACATTGTCGAAAGGATATAGGTTCTATAACAAGAGAACAAAGATTATTGTCGAAACAATTCATGTGAACTTTGACGAATTACCACTAATGGTACTTGATCAAAACAGCTCAAGTCCCGCACCTCAATGTCCAGCAATGGCACCTACACACAATAGTGTACGTCCCGTGCAAGATTGTCAACAAAGTACTCCCACAGCAGAATCGACGGATACGACACATATGAATGAGTTGGTTGATTTATATGATCCAATGTTTGAAGAATATTACTATGGAAACAATCAAGTTGTTTCTAAGCCTTCCGCTGTCAATACTGCTGATGAACCCGAACCAAGTTCACAAGACACAACTGCCTCTACTTTAGCAACCGTTGCTCAAGAGAATATTCCATTGGATACTCAACAAACTCCAGAAACTATCATACAACCAACATCACCAACCGTCAATGTTGAAGGAGGTAACAACAATCAAGCAGTCGATGCACAACCTGACGAAGAAGAATTTATCAATCCGTTCGGTACATCGGTACACGAAGTCAGAGAGTCTTCTACTCAACATGTTGATCCGTCCAACATGCATACATTCTACCAACCATATCCATCCACTCACCATTAGACACGTGATCATCCATTAGAGCAATTCATTGGAAATCCTTCACAACCAGTTCGAACACGCAGACAACTCGAAACCGATGGCGATGTGTGTATGTATGCACTCACCGTGAGTTCAACTGTACCTACAAACATCAAACAAGCCATGACTGATCATGCGTGGATTGAATCAATGCAAGACGAAATTCATCAGTTTGAACGCCTAAATGTTTGGGAACTTGTTGACCGACCCTATGGAATGTCAAATGGATCTGGAAAAACAAACTGGATGAAGAACAAACCATCATCAAAAAACAAATCTCGTCTTGTGGTTAAGGGATACCGTCAACAAGAAGGCATAGACTACGATGAATCATTCGCTCCAGTCGCTCGTTTGGAAGCTGTTAGGATATTCCTTGCTTATGCTGCACATAAGGGCTTCACGGTTTTTTAGATGGACGTTAAAACTGCTTTTCTCAACGGTCATTTGAAGGAAGAAGTGTATGTGAATCAGCCGGAAGGATTCATCGATCCTCATCATCCTAACAAAGTCTATCGTCTCAAGAAGGCTGTATATGGACTTAAACAAGCTCCAAGGGCATGGTACGAAGAACTTTCAAACTTCTTGGTGTCCAAAGGATTCTCCAAAGGTTCTATTGATCCTACTCTCTTTACTAATAAATATGGGGATGACATAATGCTGGTGCAAGTTTATGTTGATGACATTATCTTTGGTTCTACGAACCCAAAACTTTCAAAACGTTTTGAAAAATTAATGCACAGCAGATTTGAAATGTCAATGATGGGGGAGCTAAAGTTCTTTTTAGGCCTCCAGATTCATCAATCCCCACGTGGTATCTTCATAAACCAAGCTAAGTATGCTCAAGAGATACTTAAAAAGCATGGTATGACCTCATGTGCTCGCGTTGGTACACCATTGTCGACCACATCCCTAGACGCTGACTTGTACTCATATCCCGTAGATCAAATGCGATATCGCAGTATGATCGGGTCACTTATGTACCTTACAGCCAGCAGGCCTGATATTCATCATGCCACATGCTATTGTGCACGATATCAAGCCAGACCTACTCAAAAGCACCTCAAAGAGGTTAAACGGATCTTTTGGTACCTTAAGAATACCATTCACATGGGACTCTGGTATCTGAGGGAAACTGGTTTTCATCTAACGGCTTTTTCAGATTCTGATCACGCAGGTTGTCTTGATAGTCGTAAAAGAACTTCTGGTAGCATACAATTTCTAGGGGAAGACAAGCTTGTCAGCTGGTCGTCAAAGAAGCAGGATTGCACCTCGCTCTCATCAGCTGAAGCAGAATATGTGGCTCTATCCGCGTGTTGTGCTCAAGTCCTCTGGATGAGAACTCAACTCACGGATTATGGCTTCTACTTTGATAAAATACCTATGTATTGTGACTCAAAGTCGGCCATAGCCATATCTTGCAATCCGGTTCAGCACTCCCGCACCAAGCACATCGATGTCAGATATCACTTCATCAAGGAACAAGTAGAACGTGGCATCGTGGAATTATACTTTGTCAGAACTGAGTACCAGCTGGCAGACTTGTTTACAAAAGCTCTATCGAATGATAGGTTTGCGTATCTCGTTGGCCGTCTTGGTATGAAGTATATGACTCCAGAAGACTTGGAGGTTTTGGCAAATGAAGCTGCTTGATATTCTCTCATAATGACTTCTAGGCGCATCACAGCTTAGAACTCGGACCTCAACTAAGGAAAGTTTATCTCGGACGATAACTTATCCTTCTCAACGAGAAATTCATATTTCTCGGTCATGAGCTTCTCATAAAAACATTCAAAGTTTTTAAGTTCATGAAAAACGATTTCTAAGTAAATGTCAGCTTAGAACTCGAACTTCAACTTAAGGAAAGTTTATCACGGATGATAACTTATCCTTCATAACGGGAAATTTATTTTTCTCGGTCATGAGCTAGTCACAAAACAATCAAAGTTTTGAGCTCATGAAAAACGGACCCGAAAGGGGAGTGTATGTTTCAGTGCGCTTTCCCTAAGCAATAGAAGAGAAGTCTTCTATCCTGATTATTTTAAAACCGTTGAACATAATTTTTCAAGAATTTCTCAAAAGATTTTTCTAAATCTTTCAAAATTGTGTGTTCAACACTCCCTTCCTCATAAGTGGTTTTTATATCTCAAAATTGTCATATGTTATTTTGATCAATTTTTGAGGGGGAGCGTTTTAAAATCAAGCCTTTTAATGTTGTTGGGTACATCTCTAAAATTGTCATATTTTATGTATCCAACACATTCCGAAAAATGATATGAACTTATCAAATGTAATATATTATATCGGAAAAGGCATCTAGTTTGATTCTAGTAAAGATAAGTTCAACGTTGTATTTTCTATAATTATCTTTACCTAGAATAGTTGATACGTAGACTCTTGTACAAGGCTTCTTATGTCTATAAAAGAAGACCTTTAGGTTATGTTTGATATAAGTTTTTCATACGTTAAACACTTTCATTGTAAGCAAGTTTGTTATTATCAATCAAGTGAAAGTTTGTTTACAACTTTTTGTGTTCTTGTTCAAGTGTTAATTCCGCATAACACTTAGATTACTTTATACATAAACAAAGTTTCTCTACGTGTATAACTTGATCTAATCTCGTATACACAAGCTTAATCGATCTAAGTTTGGGATCAACAAATCCATCCATTGGGCGACTAAAGTGATACTGCAAATCCACATTGGCGTATGCCAATGACCTACTCATAATATAATTCAAAACAACTATATGACATAATCAAGTTTTTTTCATGGCTAAGGATTGTACATACAATATGTTTCCTGATGTGATCATCATACCAAGCTCAATGTTAAGTATGACTAAAGAGGAGCTAATGTTATTAAAGAGAGAAAAAGAGAGACCAATGGGTCATATTTTCTCCTCAAAATTACTATGCACAAGCTTATAAGATCAGGAATGAAATTGCTTAAAGAATAGTAAGACTCAAGTAAGTAATACATTACCTCAAGGTATTTAACATGTTCGTTCATGCCACGATCATGCAACAACATACTGCAACATAAGCAAGTTTAAGTAAAATTGGTGAAAGAGAGATCGAGATAGCTTCTTGTTATGCCAGTTTGGGATAAGGAAAACTTTATAGAAACTTGAAAATACAATATACCTTCCAAAGAACATGTTCACGTCCTCAGATCGAGCGTTGGTCATTGACATATGCTGAGGAATTAGAGTAAATGTTAAGATATTTTTACCATCGTTATTTTAATCATGAACTTAAAAGTGAATTTAATTCTATAGAAACTTGCAAAGAATATGTACCTTCCAATAGGATATGTTCACGTCCTTCTCGAATTAAGCGTTGGTCATTGACATACGCCGAGGAATTAGAGTAGATGCTAACATCTTTTAACCATTGATGTTCTGATAATGAAATAAAGTATAGAAAGTGAATTTCATAATTAGATGCCTGGTAAACTCAAATCTTTTTCTATATAAGATAACTAAGCAAGCATGTGACAATGCTTATAGATAAATAATAAGAAAGCTCAATTTTGTTTTAAATGGCTATTTTTAAGAATGGTGAACAACAAGTACTATATATATAAGAAGTATATTGTAGCTTTAGATATTCATATGTCAATTTATATGATGAGTGTACCTAAAAAGCTTTGATAATCCTACTAATGATTCCACGTTAATATCATACTTTTTCTCGATCTCCTAATGTGTTTCACTTCAAATTTCAGTGCTTGTGCATACCAACGGCCAAAGGACATATATATAATTAGAAAATAGCATGACAACAGTAACTTATATTACCATTTAATGTAGTTTTGCAGTCATTATCATATCACCACCAAATCCTCGATAGCATTTTGTAGTTTCATCCTTCGTTGCTAGAACTACAAAATAAAAATTGTTAAATTTAGCTTCAAACACGTAATATGAGTTTTGTATTACATAGAGAAATTTCATAATTACGTGTAATGAAACAAACCTGATGAATAAAGTGGTTCTCTCATAAATTTGTCTAAGATAAAGCCAATACAATCTTCCTTTTCAGTCAAGTGTCCAAAACATAAGCTGCAAAAAGAATAAGCACATAAAGATTCAAATCATGTTTGAAACTTAAAGACCATATTATTGATTCACAAAAATCCTATATAAAATGGATTCACTTAATACAAACTATATAATATATTTTTCAGTTATTCTTGCATGAGCATATCCAAACACTAATTTTCCTCTTATCACGTTTCATCAAACACGTTATGTGTAAAATCAAGTACCTATTCACGGTAAGGATTTTAAAATTTAACTCCCAAGAAAATCAAGGAATTTTGTTACTAATTCATAAACGATACACATTTTTTTAAAACCTTGCTACATTAAAATCAAGCCAACAAAAACATGTAACAAAAATTATTGGAAAACAAAGCAAAACACTAATAAAACATGGGTGACAATATAGTATGAATAAATCTGAAAAAAATAATAAAGTCTCAATCTTGAAAGGAGGAAAACTTATAAATATAACAAATTTACCTCAGACTGAAGTGGTTGTATGTATTCCAGTTATTTCTAGTTATTTTCCGAATCTTCAAGTTGATAAAAGGTATAGGTTGTCAACTACATCATCAATTGATTGAAATCTTAATGTTGAGAGACACATATATTTTGTTTCCATTAAAAGATTCATGAAATAAAATACCAAAAACAGTTTTTTGATCTTGGATGATGAAAAGTTTGTGCAGCGTGTTGTTAATATCTCCCAGATCTTTGATATCAATGATTCATATTACGTAATGGTTTTTCTATGAGATTTGGGTTAATGAATCTGAATGGTGTGTGGGTGGAGGTTACGTTGAGAAGAATAGCCTAAATGAACAGGGGAAGAGAATTAAACCAGGTATAGAGGTAAGGATTTGATCGAAGGGCTATTAAAAAACATATTTACACATGTCAATTGATTAAGGATTTTGGGAGAGAAAATAGTGGAAAGAAACCCTGCTTTATATAAGAAGTAGATGTGTTATTCTAGGAAATCATATATGTTTTTACATCAGTTTCTTGTCTATTTGAATTGTCATATGTGATATTTGTATTTAATACTTTAATAAGAAAGTATCATATATGATTTCTTTCAAAAATAATATATGATTTAACATGATCATCACTAATTTATCAAAACCATCATACTTAATGTTTAAAAAATGATAACATGCTTTCTATTTTAATGATCATCACTAATTTATCAAAACCATCATGACATAATACCAAGGAAGTTAAACAATATGAACAAGAAGTTATACCAGATACCAATGGTTTACAAAATCGTTCATATACGTCAAAACTCCATTAGGATATTACAAGAAAAAAAACAAAGAATACATTTTAAACTTAAAATGAAGATTCATGAGCTTCTTCATTAAGCTTCTTGGTCTTTTTGATGCTTGTAATGTTTAGCATGCCTTGAAAACAGTCTTATCTACACAAAAAAGAAGATTTAATTCAATATGCAAGCACATAATCATATATGATATATTTTATGATATATGATATTTTAGGTTACATCATATATGATATAGTATATCATATTTGATACTTCACTAACATGTCATACTAAATCTGTTCAACGAGATTAAGTCATAAAAAGAAGATTTAATTTAATTTTCAAGAACATAATTATATATGGTATATTTTATCATATATGATATTTTAGCTTATATCATATATGATAAAATATATCATATATGATATTTCACTAACATGTCATACTAAATTTGTTCAGCGAGATTAAGTCACAAAACCTTATAATTTATGAAAATAAGCTAATAAGTTAGCTTATAAATCATCATAATAAAGATGATGATAATTTATAAGCTTATTCACATTAATCATCTAATACGTTACCTTATCACTCGACACTTTAAATTCACGTAATTTTACAAATAAGCTATAAGAGAATAAGATGAATTACAAGCTTATTCACATTGAATAAGCTAAAAAAATATGAATAAAAATAGACCGAATGAACTTTACCTTATTTACAAATAAGAGGATCGATCTATGATTGTAAAACCCACATTAAATTACCATGAACAGTACACATGAATAGTGAACATACAAAAATACGATAAATTTAAAACTTTCCATTTGTAATATAATTCACGTATCATGATATATATTAACACGTACTTACGTATATATTATAAATGTATTACGATCACGACATATAAAATACACGATAAATAAAACACGTATGAACACGTAAATAATTTAACTCGGGAAAAGCTTCGGGTTTCCCTTTGTGAGCCCCATGTGCCGCGGCTAAGATAAAGAGAAGGAGAAAGATGGGCTTGGCCCATGACCCAACTTAAACCTATGTTAAACAAAAACTCCAGGAAACTTAAACATAATTTTTAGGTTACAGAAAAGTTTTCCCTTGCCTCCTTTGTCCTCTCTTGCCACCGGCCATATCAAACCAACAAGGACGAACCGGACGATTTTGATTATTGATTCTTTGTGTGTATGTGATCGTGATCTTAAACTTTTCTTCCACGTGTTCGGTAAATCAAAAACGTTCTTTTCTTTTTAATTCTTTATGGATTCATGTTCTTATTTTTAATTAATCATAAAACAAGTGATAATAAACATGGGAGTAATTAAAACATGAATTAAGGGGGTGTTTGTTGTTGTTTTGTTCGGCCGAGCACCAAACCGAGAGCAATGTAGCTCTCAATGGTGTTTGTTTTGCCCAACCGAGACCTCATGGTCTCGATGTGGCGTTCGTGTGGTTCGAATGCAGGCCAAGGGACCCGACCACGAGTCGGGGGTGTTTGTTTTGATTGGATTTCGTGCTAACCGAGACAAATAGGGTCTCGGTGGGACTTTGTTTTGGGCAGTGGGGACCGAACACAAAAACAGGGGGAACCGATCAGGACCGGTGGGAACCAGCGAGAACCAGTGTGAACCGGGCTCGACAGTGGCTGCCGTGTCTCGGTAGTGGGAACCGAGAGCCACCAATGGCAACTGGCTAGCCGGTCTAGCCACTGGTAGGGCGGTTTGGCTCGGCTTATATGGGACCACGGGTTTCGGGCTCGGGTTAATTTTTAAAACACAGGTTTAGGTTTCGGGAAAATATTAAAATCAGAAATATGTTTAATTAAATTATTTCTTAGGCTATTCAATTTAATTAAATTCATGACTTAGATTAAATATTAAAATTAATATTTCACGTATAACCTAAAGTATTTTACTTAGCTTAATTTAATTAAAACATGTATTTTTAATTAAATTCCTTTAATGTATAGTTTAATTAATTAACCAGTTATTTAATTAATACGCTATAACCATGACTTGTAATTACTAATTAAACTTTACTTGACTTAATAATCCAACTTGTTTTCTAATTATGGAAACTTACTATTTTTTGGAAATTTTCTATTTTTGGAAACTTACTATTTATGGAAACCTTCTATTTTTAGAAAGTTACTTAGTATTACAATACAACTATTATAATACACTATTAAATGCATAATACACTACAGAACATCAGTACAACTACAGATAACACAATAACACACTAAAACATGATAGAATAAGTATATCAAGCTAATAACATACAGAACCAGTAACACACATGTAATTCAGACAACTCATACACATTCCCATTCTTATGTAGTATTATCCGTCAAGGCGGAGCAGGTTCTTCAGCGTTTCCGTTAGGTTCTATTGGACACAAGGTACGGATTTCCCGTCCTTTAGTTAGGACAATCTCTTCCTTTATTAGGATTTCCCGTATGCAGCCAACTGTTTTCCCTAGTAGTTACAGATTAAATGCTTATGTTTATTAGTTACCTTAGCCATATACATGCATGCCAGTTTCACCTAGTTATGGAGGTACCATAACCATAACACTAGAGGCACTAGTGTTATGACTTCACCATGACGGAGTGATAGCTCGTGGTGTCCCTTTCAGTTTATTTGGCCTTTATTATTATATTATCATGTGGGGCGTATGGGTGTATCCTAGTTACAGTGTCAGTCAGGATTTCATAGTGAATGTGGTGTGTGCCTTGCATCCTTCACAAGGAGCTGATCCCTCCTACCGATTACCATTTAATTAGAGGCATCCCCTCTAATTGCATGACGAGGTCACCCCTCCAAGTATTCGGCACGTTGTTGACCTCATGACCCATATTGGCTTTTGGTATATTAAACTAATACAGATTTTCATAAGTAACATAAGCTATGTTTTCAGAACTAAAACCGGTAAACATGACATACATCTAGGTTTTTCTAGGACTTATTCATTTCCGCTGCAAATTCATGCTTTATATGCTTTATATGCTTTCATTCCTTTATGTCATTATGTTATGCCGTATATCCGTTCACTGAGCGTTATGCTCAGCCGTTTTCCATTTCCATGTTCCCAAATGGCAGGTACCCAAGGTCGCAAGTAGGATCTCCAAAGTATGTGAATTCGGGTGTAAGCTATCCAGCCTCTTACCTTATGTATTTATTCCTACTTTCTCATACTTTACTTCATTTGGACATTGTTTAGTCCTTTCATTTATAGTACTTAATATTGCCTGTGTGTGAGTTACTTAAACTACCGATGTTTGTTTCCGGTATTTCTATTTATGGTCATGAATGTTTAGACATTTACCTTGCATGCTTTGATGACACGCCATATTTTATTGTAGCATTCCATCTTAACAAATGGGGTGTTATAATTATGGTATAAGATCCCAAAGTTTTGACCTGTAGCTCTGTAAAACATGACCTATGACTTATGGGTAGTCACCAGCGTCTTCCTAAAACTGACAGTTGGTTTTCATGCATTCGTTCATTTTCATTTCATTTTCATGCATTCATATCATTGTCACTGGTTTATGACTAAGTAATGGTTAGTACAAGACTGGCCCTATTTAGTCACATGTGCTTTTATCGAAAATTTTAACTTTGGGACCGACCCATAGGCGTCCCCTTGCTATGTCTTCTGTTTTGGGTGAACTGACCATAGGCGTTTACCCTCGCGCATATAAAAGTTTTTATAAACTGCATCATGCATTCTACACTGTTTCATGCCTTATAAACTGCTTTATTGATTTATACATTGTTCGTGCATTTTTATGTTCATCTCATTTCAGACTTATCATTTATGTTTCATTTTGTTTTAAACTGTCAGATGGTGAACACACGTAATGCTCAAGAGTTAGCTGCAATTGTCAATGCAGCTCTACAAGCCATCCTTCCCCAACTTCGCAATGAAATCAGGGACGAAGTTCATGCTGAAATTCAAGCTCAGGGATTTAGTATGGCCCTCGTCCTGAAAACCACTGCAACAATAATAAGTGTGAAAACACTAATCCTTTTACCACTTAATTATAATAATAACCAAGCCAAAACGTTTATTTTATGTCGTAAATGTCGGAATTATGTGTGGTTGTGTTTTTGTTGTGATTTAGGATCAAAATGTGAAAAGGGAAGAAAACGCGGTCTTTCACGGGCTTTTATCGAAGAAAAAGATAAAAGACGAAGTCAAAAGATCAAGAGTGCAAAAAGAACGGAAGTCCAAGGCCTATTCTGAAGATTTATCGAAGAAAAAGTCTAAAGACGAAAGTTTAATGATGTCGAAGAACTCAAGTCTAATAAATGAAGAAATTATAAGACGAGTTCAAATAATCCCGAGACAAAGTCGAAAAAGTCGAAGAATTTATAAAGACTAAAAGACGAGAAAAGGAAGGAAGCATCAAGACATACTAATCCTCCTATAAATACCCTCCTAATGTGTCATTAGGAGGTGTTCGCTAACTTGACAAACTAGTCTTCCACCCTTTTCATTACTTGCACCTTTAATTTTTTATGTCATTTATTTACTTGTCAATTTACATTCCTTGTCTTACACCTTAAATTTGTAAGTCTTTTAATTTACCTTTAATTAGTGTTAAATCTTTAATTTTAATCAAGTTTTATATTAATCTCTCCTTCTACCTTTCTTATTTTTGTTAATCTTGATGTTTATGTGCTTATTGTTATGCTGATTTGATTAATTGTTATTTTTTTATGTTTTTGATTGTGTTAGCTTATTGATTTTATATCTTATTGTGTGTTTGATTTGATTTTAGTTAAATGTTTTTATTAGTTTATTTTATTAAAAGTTGATTTTTATTATTTAAATTAATTAGTGTTTTTCAAGTTTTTAATTTGTGGTTTAATTAGTTTTTCTTAAAAGTGTTTTAGATTAAGTTTTGGTTGTTTGCTTATTTGATTTTAGCTTATTCGTGGCTTATTTTCTGATTTTTAGTGTTATTGTATCTTTTTTTTATATTTTCAGATTAGGGTTTATTATTCCGAAGTTCTCCATTTTTCTGAAATTATCTTTCTCTGAAATAGCATTTCTCTGAATTTAATTTATCCGAAAATTCTTGTTTTTCTGAAAAAGTTTATTATTCCGAAGATTTTATTTTGGGCGAAATGGCATTTCTCTGAAAAAGTTGATTTTTCCGAAAAAGTATAAACTCTGAATACCTATTATTCCGTAAAAAAGTTCTGAAAAAATTTATTCCGAAGAAAGTTCTGAAAAGTCTATTCCGAAAAAAAAAGTTGTGAAAATAAAAGTTCTGAAAACTTAGTTATTGCGAAATAACAACTATTGCGAAAAAGATTAAAACTCTGAAATAGCAATTATTCCGAAATGCACTGTACATATTCCGAAGAAATTAACATGCTAAGTTGCCTGCTTAGCAATTTTTTTGGCGCCAAATTGAGGTGCTTGGCTGGCTGCTTCCAGCAGCTAGCCTGCTAGCTTGTTTATTTATTAGTATTGTTCCGTAATTGTTTAATTTTATTTGGAAGTTGTTCCGATTTTAATTTTGAAAGTTACGTATTTTTAGTTGAAATTTTCGTCGATTTTTAGTATTAATATTTTTTCGTAAAGTTCAAGTTTTATCTTTTATTTAGTACCCGCTTTAGGTTTTGCCTCGTTTAGCTTTAAAGTACCATTTTAGTTTTATTCTCTCTTTTTTCATTAAGTAAACTTTATTTTCGAGTCGATAGTTAATTTCGTCTTTTAATTTTATTTTTATTAATTGTTTCGTTTTAAATTTACGTTTTATTATTTGTTTCGCTCCTTTATTATTAGTTATTTGTTTTTATTTCTCTTCATTTCCTTTTTAATCATTTATAGCTTTATTTACCTTGCCTTTTACTTTAAAGTTTTGCAATTTTATTTTACAACAACGACCAATCTGTTTCTTTTTCACAAAAAACGACTGAGTCACACTTTTAACCGGGAATCAATTCAAACTGGATCAAGACGAACAAATTTTTATACTTCGAAAAATCCTTGTATTAAAAAATGGCGCCGCTGCCGGCTCTTTTTGTGAAGATTAACGGTTTTCTGTGAGAGACGTGTTGAATTTTGGGATCCGTTCACTCGTGAACGTTATTTTTCTTGCTCATAAATTTTCAAAAAATCCATAAAAATTGAAAATTTTCAAAAATCCGAAAAGATTTTTATTTTTATTTTTACACGTACATATATATTCTCTATTTCTTTGGTATCTTTTTCTTTTGCTTTTGCAGGTGTATGCGTACTAGATCTTCGACTTATTCAGAGCCCGAGACTCGTGAAGATTTAGTTATGGCTGGTGTGCAAAATAACAATAACCCACCGCACCTCAACAATAATAACAACAACAATGTTCCCCCACCCGACCTTCGAACGATGGAGGAGCTTTGTCAACCAACCATGAATGGACAAGGAGGACTGATTGCGCAGATGCAAATCATGGCTCAAGAGTTTTCGTTGAAGCATCACATGATCCAAAAAGTTCAAAACACTTGTCCATTTTGCGGATTACCAGATGATGATGCCAACAAACACCTCGACAAATTCATTACCGTTACTCAAAGCATGAAGTTGCCAGGTGTTACTATGGATTTTCTTCGCCTTCACCTATTTCCACACACCTTATCCCACCACGCCAAAAAATGGTTTGATCGTCTTCCGAAGAATTCAGTTCATACTTGGGATGAGATGACTCAATGATTTTTGTCGCGCTACTTTCCACTATCCATGGTCACGAGCCTTCGGAATCAAATTAGTGGATTTACACAAGAACCTGATGAATCACTTTTTGATGCTTGGGAACGATATAATGTTTTGAACGATCGATGTCCAAACCACAACATGCTCCCCGTCACCTTAATTGATACTTTTTACAACGGTTTAACTTTTCGTGATCGTGATACGATTAATGCAGCCGCCGGTGGCACATTTATGAAAAGAAGACCTGAGGAGTGTAGAGAGCTTATCGAGAACATGACTACTCATCACAAAAATTGGGATTCATCCGCATCTTCAAGATCAAACCCGAGAGTCAATGTTTCTTCTACTTCTTCAAACCCTGATATCACCGAATTGACCCACGCAATGGTCGAAATGAGCAAAAACATGCAACTTTTGGCTACAAATCAACAACAAAAAGTTAAAGCTGTAGCAACTTCTTGTGAGATCTGCGGTGGTCCTCATTCATACACTGATTGTCCTTCTACTCATGACAATCCGGAAAACGTGTATGCAGCTTATGGTAACTATTCAACAGAAAATCATCAAGCTAGACCTCAAGGTGATCGTAACTTGCTAAGTTATTGTTCTAACAACTTTATTTTACCCGGTTTTTCTCCTCAAAACCACAACCCCAACAACTATAATAGAAGCAACCCAAACCCACCTCGAGCTTCTAATCCTTATCACCCACCCGCTCAACAAGCCCCACCCATTAATTATGATGTTGAAGCTTTCATGAGAACCCAAGGAGAGTAAATCAAGAATCTACAAAGCCAAATCATCAACTTGAAAGGAGATATCACTAAGCAAGGGAATGATATCAGAACCGAGCTTCGACATGATATGAAAACCTCCTTCAACAATCAAACGAATGATTTGAAGAATATGCTGGCTAGTTTCTTACCAACTCCTCAACCCTCTACTTCGGGCTCTCTTCCTTCAAACACCGTCACCAACCCAAGAGCGAATGTGAATGCTATTACTACACGCAGTGGAGCCACTCTTGTAGGACCATCTACCCCTCCCCCAGTTACTCCATCTACACCTCCTCCACCATCAGTTATACCTCCTCCACCACCATTTATCCCTCCTACTCCCACGCCTAGTATTAGTTCTCCATTACCGTCTCCACCTGTTACTGAAGAAGTACCCAAGACAAACCCTTCACCAACCCCACCTTCCACCTATAAACCCAACATCCCTTATCCTTCTCGCTTAGACAAATCCAAATTGCAAACCAAGGATGACATTTAAGTGTCGAACTATTTGAAGAAGATTTCGGGACTGACCATCACCTTTAGCCTTGTTGAAGCTCTAGCCCAAATGCCTAAATTTGTTAAGATGTTTAAGGAATTGCTTAATAAGAAGGAGAAGATGGCCGAGTTTGTTAATACTCGATTGAATGAAAATTGTTATGCCGTCCTTGTTAAAGAACATCCGGAAAAACTTGGAGATCCCGGTCGTTTTGTGCTACCATGTACTTTTAACCAAACCGAAGAATTTACTACCTGATGCCTTTAAGTGTTTAGAAAAATTTATCACTACCCGATCTTACACCAACAAAGATGACTCTTGAGCTTGCAAATCGCACTCTCGCTTACCCCGTTGGTATTGCTGAAGATGTGTTCATTAAAGTTGGCACCTTCATTTTTCCGGTCGACTTTGTTGTTGTTGATTATGAAATGGACCCTCATATTCCTTTAATACTTGGTCGGCCCTTCTTGTGAACCGGAAAAGCATTAGTCGATGTCGCCGAAGGTGAGTTAATCTTAAGAGTCGGGAATGATGCACAAGTTTTTAAAATGGGGAAGATCACAACCAAACCCAATGGAAGAGAATCAGCGAATATGATTAATGTGCTTGATGATTTTGTCGTCTACAACAATCCTCTATTCGATTCTTGTTATGATAATCCATTGCTCCATGATGATGTGGATGATTCTCTCTCCAATTTAGATCCTCCACAATTCATGAGTCTCCAACGATCTATGATGACTACGATGATGATTCGAGTTCTGATATGGATGATTCTGATATTTTACTTCTGAGTATCCAAACATGCCCACTTATGATGATTTTGATGAGGCTGATTCTCTCTCGAGTGATTCTTCTCATGATGACCTTACTCCTACTTTTGATGAAGATCCTCCACCAACAATGCTTGATCCTACTATGGATGACTACTCATTTGAGGAAGACTTTGCTACCTTTCTCAACACTTACTTCCCAAATGAGAGTGATGCCCCTCCTTTGGACCTTGATGATTATGGTCTTTATCCTCCTTCGGATATGAAGAAATCCGTTTCAAAGGACAAGAATCCGGACGACACCGATATCCGCAGTACTTATGTCTTGACACCTCTCTATCCACCTTCTGAGGATGAGATTGTGCGATTTATGAGCGGATCCTCTTCAAATTCTACTAAGCCTGAGTGTTATTTTCCCCTAAAGGAAAAGGTGTTCGATCCTGGTATTGAAATTTTCAAGCCATCTCAGTATCCATCTGATGAAATAAAAGGAAAGACTTTTTGAACTTTTAGAGATATGCTTGCACCTCATCACCCTTGCTACCACCGTGCTCAACAACTGCTTAAGGGAACCTTGCCTACTCTTCTTTGGCTTGCCTTGTTCGCCTTAAGCTTGTGCTACTTGATGGATGAAAACCATGTATTTGATCCCGGTGGATGTGTTCCAAGCTTCTTCCTATCCTAATCAAGGTCGAGTCAGGCTTACGACTCGGTTAACAAAAACAAGCGCTTCTCGGGAGGGAACCCGCAGTATCTATCCTTTTTCTTTTGTTTTTATAATAATAAGTGTAAGGGAGAGACCCTAGTATGTGTTTGTTGTTTTCTCTCTTATCATGTGCAGGGATTTGTGCTATCAAAGATCCATTCTTGATGACTTTTGACGACCCGTGATTCCGTGTACCCGTCTTCCCGGATCTATCCTAAACTCTTTTGATTCACTATTTTATATTCTTCAATATTGAAATAGGAATCACTTTAGTTGTCTCTTCATTAACAAGATTTAAACAACGTGCACAATGTCCTAAGTCTAGGGGAGTTTACTTCTACATGCTTAAACATTGAGGACAATGTTTATATTAAGTGTAGGGGGGACTTCTATCGAAGTTAAGTGGGCTTTTCCTTGTATTTGTCCTCATTTTAACCGGAAATTTGATTTTTCGACATTTTTCAAAATTCTTGATCTATTTTGGCCTATTAGTATTTACGTTTGTTATAGTTATTTTCTTTCTTTGCTAGAATAAATTTCTAATAAAGTGGTTTTAATTTTTTATCGTTGTGAATCTTTTGACTCAACCCGAGTTTACTTATCTAAGTTTACTCTAGCTAGTATCCTTAACGTGTTTAAGTCAAGTTTTGCTAGGCCTTTATATAGGGAACTTTAAAACGCGAAAGTCTTAAATCTTACGGGTTAAGACAAGAACTTTTCGCAAGTTCCTATAATTGATCCTAGAAAGTCGTTTATCAAGGGAACTTTAAAATGCGAATTCTAAACTTGAAAAAGTCTAAGAAGTTGCAAGATCCTATAGATGACTTGAAAATCCAAAACTTTGATTTAATAGGCTAAGCATCCACGAGTCTCATTCCTTGAGATTTTAAATTGTGGAGAACGAGAGATGATAGAGTCAATTATAAGTTTGGTATTCTTTCATGAATTTATGTGAGTTAATTATAAGCTTTTTCTCCCATCGCTTGCTAATAAATTTAATTGCAATAAATAAGGTTGTACGATTTGAAAAGTTACTTAGCCTCTAGCCCAAGATCGTTTAAAAGTTGCTCGGTATTAATTAGAGTTCATAGCCAAGGCATAACTTATTGAAGCGGGATGCGAATATTGGCGAGTCCAAAAAGTTCCTAACAAGGCATGAGGGCTACATTTTGTTGCTAAAGATCCCAAGTGATGTGAAGAATCATTTATCAAAAATCAATATGAAGGATCGAGACACACGACTAAAAGCAAATACTCCCGTAAAGTTCATGGAGAAGTCTATCCAAAAAGGCCCTAACAAGGTATGAGGATAAATAGATCCAAGTCCTAAAAGGAGGCGGATCGTTGTATATCAAAATCCCAAATAAAGATTGGAGAAAAATGAAGAAGTCGTGGTCCAAATATGAAGAATCTCTCAAAAAGTTCAAGTGAAGAGATTCCTATTATGAAGAGAAGACCATTATTTCATGAACGTCTCTCTAGATTTGAAATATGAGGTCAATGCCAAATATCGGTCCAAGAAAGGTCTCGAATCATGAAGCGAGTTATGCCAAGATATGAAATTTATGATGTCCCGAGAAGCAGTTTTAAAATATTTTGTCCTTTAGCTAACTATTGATTAAATCGTCCTACTTTATTTTCAGCCTAAACAACTATCGAAATAAGTCAACAATGCATCTCCGTGATCATTCAAGACAACAATAAAATATAAGAGATACACCTAGGAATAAGGGAGTCTAAGTGAATAACTGGGCCACATGAGTTTGTGTTAGTTTGCTAACTTATAATAACAATGATCTCGTTTTTAAGCTTGGTATGGGGAACGTGAAACTTGAGGGTGATAAACATTCATGACATTCCAAAACCCTAAGGTAAGTCTTTGATCTTTTTACTTGTTTCCTATCTCTTTTATGTCTTGTGTTTAATAAAGGCCAAGATGGATTGATTATGATGAAAAATGTAAAACTTGCTTTGTAATTAATGCATTGCATGAGGACATTGCAATGGGCAAGTGTAGGGGATTTAATAAATGTGAAAACACTTATCCTTTTACCACTTAATTATAATAATAACCAAACCAAAACGTGTATTTTATGTCGTAAATGTCAGAATTATGTGTGGTTTGTGTTTTTGTTGTGATTTAGGATCAAAATGTGAAAAAGGGAAGAAAACGCGGTCTTTCACGGGCTTTTATCGAAGAAAAAGACAAAAGACGAAGTCAAAAGATCAAGAGTGCAAAAAGAACGGAAGTCCAAGGCCTATTCTGAAGATTTATCGAAGAAAAAGTCTAAAGACGGAAGTTTAATGAAGTCGAAGAACTCAAGTCTAATAAATGAAGAAATTATAAGACGAGTTCAAATAATCCCGAGACAAAGTCGAAAAATTCGAAGAATTTATAAAGACTAAAAGACGAGAAAAGGAAGGAAGCATCAAGACATACTAATCCTCCTATAAATACCCTCCTAATGTGACATTAGGAGGTGTTGGCTAACTTGACAAACTAGTCTTCCACCCTTTTCATTACTTACATCTTTAATTTTTCATGTCATTTATTTACTTGTCAATTTACATTCCTTGTCTTGCACCTTAAATTTGTAAGTCTTTTAATTTTATCTTTAATTAGTGTTGAATCTTTAATTTTAATCAAGTTTTATATTAATCTCTCCTTCTACCTTTCTTATTTTTGTTAATCTTTATGTTTATGTGCTTATTTGAGTAATTGTTATGTTTTAATGTTTTTGATTGTGTTAGCTTATTGATTTTATAGCTTATTGTCTGTTTGATTTGATTTTAGTTAAGTGTTTTTATTAGTTTATTTTATTAAAAGTTGATTTTTATTATTTAGATTAATTAGTTTTTTCAAGTTTTTAATTTGTGGTTTAATTAGTTTTTCTTAAAAGTGTTTTAGATTAAGTTTTGGTTATTTGCTTATTTGATTTTAGCTTATTCGTGACTTATTTTCTGATTTTTAGTGTTACTGTATCTTTTTTTTATATTTTCGGATTAGGATTTATTATTCCGAAGTTCTCCATTTTTCTGAAATTATCTTTCTTTGAAATAGCATTTCTCTGAATTTAGTTTATCCGGAAATTCTTGTTTTTCTGAAAAAGTTTATTATTCCGAAGATTTTATTTTGGGTGAAATGGCATTTCTCTGAAAAAGTTGATTTTTCTGAAAAAGTATAAACTCTGAAAACCTATTATTCCGAAAAAAAGTTCTGAAAAAATTTATTCCGAAGAAAGTTCTGAAAAGTTTATTCGAAAAAAAAAGTTGTGAAATAAAAGTTCTGAATACTTAGTTATTGCGAAATAACAACTATTGCGAAAAAGATTAAAACTATGAAATAGCAATTATTCCGAAATGCACTGTACATATTCCAAAGAAATTAACATGCTAAGTTGCCTTTTTTTTGAACGGCGAGTTAGTAGTTAGTGATTCGAGCTTGCAGTGACATCCAATTGGGCAGTATGCAAGCCTCGAACCTTCTCCTTAGGGGATAAACCCCACTCATGCTTCTATTAAATTCGGGCACCTGAAGGTCCTTGGTGAGACTCGAACCTGAGACCTCTCCAAGAATACCTCCCCAAGGTTTCCCTTTGTGGCCAACTGAGCTAGCCAGTTGGTTATGCTAAGTTGCCTGCTTAGCAATTTTTGGCGCCAAATTGAGGTGCTTGGTTGGCTGCTTCCAGCAGCTAGCCTGCTAGCTTGTTTATTTATTAGTATTGTTCTGTAATTGTTTAGTTTTATCTGAAAGTTGTTCCGATTTTAATTTTGAAAGTTACGTATTTTTAGTTGAATTTTTCGTCGAGTTTTTAGTATTAATATTTTTTTGTAAAGTTCAAGTTTTATCTTTTATTTTGTTCCCGCTTTAGGTTTTGCCTCGTTTAGCTTTAAAGTATCATTTTAGTTTTATTCCCTCCTTTTTCATTAAGTAAACTTTATTTCGAGTCGATAGTTAATTTCGTCTTTTAGTTTTATTTTTATTAATTGTTTCGTTTTAAATTTATGTTTTATTATTTGTTTCGCTCCTTTATTATTAGTTATTTGTTTTTATTTCTCGTCATTTACTTTTTAATCATTTATAGCTTTATTTACCTTGCCTTTTACTTTAAAGTTTTGCAATTTTATTTTACAACAACGACCAATCTATTCCTTTTTCACCAAAAACGACTGAGTCACACTTTTAACCGGAAATCAATTCGAATTGAATCGAGACGAACAAATTTTTATACTTGGCAAAAACCTTGTATTAAACAACAACAATCCTCCACCTCCACCACCTGTTACACTTATAACTTGGTTGGAGCGACTCAACAAACAGCGACCCCTTTCGTTTGAGCAGACTGATAGCCCCAATGAGGCTGAAGCTTGGATTTCTCACATCGAGAAGATATTCGATGTGATGGGTTGTGATGGCATTTTCAAGCCAAGACTGGCTTGCTATTAGTTTGAAGGTGATGTGCTACAGTGTGGACGTCTGTCAAGCAGTCCAATGGTGGTGATAATTGGGTTGTACTTTTGACATGGGACCAGTTTAAGGAGCTCTTCCTTAACCAGTACATTACACATGCTGAACAGAAGAAGCTTAGGCGGGATTATCATAATATCTGACAAGTTGCTGGGGAGAATAGCAACGAATTCATGCAGAGGTTTCTCCGTTTGGCTGGTTTCTTGGGAGCAGCAGCTGGTACCGCTGAGGAGCAAGATGAGAAGTTTTGTTGGGCTCTTCGGACTTCGGTCGCCAATAGTTTGGTTTGTGCTACGTTCACTACAATAGCACAGGTGGCCGCTGCAGCCCGTAAGCTTGAGATGCTTCGGGAGTGAGAGGAGTTTGGTGATGACAGAGCCGTGAAGAGGTATCTTCAATCACCAATTGTACACCATTCATTTCCATCAGCATTTTCATTTTTCATATCATCCTCTGTTCAACTTTATATTCCAGGCAGAAGACTGACGACCGTAAGCCTGCGGTCGTTCAGCAACAAGCATCTAAGGGAAACGGTCAGACCAACGACCGTTCTGGTTCAGAGAGGCGTTGCGGTAATGATAATTACCGTAACAACGCTAATAACTCGAACAATAGCAGGTCCCTACCTTGGTTTAAAAATGCGCGCATCATTGCGCAAATTGCACGCATCAATGTGTTGCATTTAAAATTTCGCATCAGGGTGCCTAATGCATTGCCATCCCATATTGCGTTCTTATTAAACCGTAATTTACCGCATTTGAGTAATGCTAGCAAAGGTAGCAATTGTCTCAATCTAGTACTTAGGTCATTTTTGTCAAATTTTAACCATATAAAAGATACCTACATATTTTAATGGATCGTTAAAGATAAGACTTGTTACAAGACATCTAAAACAAACACAATAACGAAAATGTAGTATCTTGCGTATTGCTAAGTGTTTTGTGTCAAGCTTTACTTTCGACTTATTTGTGTTATAAAGGGATTATAGGCTTAATTTCAATATGCTAGTAACTTATTTTTTAAATTTATTGCACTTATTTTGTACTTGATAGACTATATTATTTCTAAATAATTTTTTTACTTTATTTTATACTAAACTCATCGCGTCCAAATTGCGTTCGCAATCACACCACGCATTACGCAACGACTTTTGGGACCTTTAGCGCAATGGATCGCAAAACGTATTTTTAAACCAAGTTCCCTACATTTACCTTCTTTCATGATTAACTATCTTATGTTATGGTATTTTTACACTCCAACGACTCATATTCAGGAACAATAACAACGGCTGGGATCAGGACCATAGAGGTTCACAGCCTAATCGTTCTACCTCATCTGGTAATTACTAAACCTTCTATGTAATCATGTTTATGTTCCACGATCATGTCTCATGCATGTAATCCTGAAACAGGCTCTCAGATAACTAGGACGCCTGTTGGAGGATTCACCATCCTATTTGTTTACGAGGACAGCACGGTTACTGGGCTAATCTTAAAGTAGAACCAGACTTACATTCTAGGATCAAGGAAGCTCAGAAGGATGATGGTGAGATTTGGGCTATCATTCAGAACCTTGATCAGCAGACGGAGTTTCGTGTTGATAATGACGGTATCTTATGGCATGGCACTAGACTAGTGGTTCCTGATGACTCTACACTCAGGGAAGCTGTACTGATTGAAGCTCACAGCTCTCCATTTACTATACATCCTGGTTCTACCAAGATGTACCACGACATCAAGCAACACTTTTAGTTTAGTGGTATGAAGCAGGATGTTGCGACCTTTGTTTCTAAATGTATGATCTGCCAACAAGTTAAGATCGAAAACCAGAGAGCTAGTGGTCTACTACAACCACTAGAGATTCTAGAATGGAAGTGGGACAAAATCGCCATGGATTTTGTTACTGGTCTTTCTATGACTCATAGGAAGAACGACGTTATCTGGGTTATTGTTGATAGGTTGACTAAATCTGCTCATTTTCTGTCGATCCGCAAGGAGCATCCGGTCAGCAAATTAGCAGACACTTTTCAGAAGGAGATCATAAGACTGCATGGTACTCCATCAGAAATCATCTCTGACCGAGATCCCCGTTTCACATCACATTTCTGGCAGAGTCTGCAGAAAGCTTGGGGCACCAGACTCAAGCTCAGCACCGCCTTTCATCCTCAGACGGACGGACAGTCAGAACGTACCATTCAGACATTGGAGGACATGCTGCGGGAGTGTGCTCTAGAGTGGTCAGGAGGCTGGGATGATTATATATTTCAAGTGGAGTTTTCATACAACAACATCTGGCACGCTAGCATCAAGTGTGCTCTTTTTGAGATGTTGTATGGCAGGAAGTGTCACGCCCTAATCTGCTGGGATCAGGTGGGCTAACGACTGCTTGAGGGTCCAGAGATGATTGAGGTAACTAATGAGAAGGTCGTCGTCGCCAAGGCGAAGCTTCAGGAAGCTTGTGCTCGTCAGAAGAGCTATGCTGATAAACTTCGCAGGGATGTATCTTTCAACGTAGGTGATCACGTTTTCCTCAAGGTATCTCCTGCACGAGGAGGTAAACGTTTTGGAAGCAGAAGGAAGCTTAGTCCTCGCTTGATCGGACCGTTCGACATCATAGAACGCGTTGGTGAAGTGTCATATCGTTTAGCGTTACCGCCTCAGCTATCACACGTTCACAACGTGTTCCATGTGTCCTTACTCAGAGGATACAACTATCATCCAATTCATGTTGTCCAGTATCCGTGATCAGATTCGAGAGGATCTTTCATATGCCGAAGAACCCGACAGAGTTCTTGAATGACAAGATCGTGTCATGCGGAGGAAGACGATCCATTTCATTAAAATCCTCTGTGTTGGGTCAAAAAGTTGATGTGGCAGAAACTCAGAAACGAAGAAAACATGAAGGCATTTGTCTAAGCGTTGACAAGTGTAAATCAGGCTTTGTCAAGAGTAAATTAGTCGTTGACAGAAGTCAACAAAAGTCAAACGATGTTGGAATGTCTATTTAGGATAAGTATTCAGAATATTATTTGATAATATTCTATATTTGTTATTTAAATAGAAGATTTACATGTTTATTCATAGTTATCTCTTGAAAACCCTAATCCTTAGTTTATAAAAGGAACAAGGGTCTTAGGTTTTATATATAACAATCATTCACAATGTAACCTACAAGCAATTCGTGTGTCTAGACATGGGATTCAATGTATACACGTCTAGATGTTATTTGTGTTTAATAATACCAGTAACGTTTGGGAAAATTCATCTTGTCCACAACACCTTGTTATAATCAATGTTCTAATTCCGCAATGTCTATCATATGAATGTTGATTATCCTAGTAAGCTTAATCGATCCATGAATTTTGGTTTCATCAATTGTTTTGGACTTCATAACCATTGTTCATGTAATCATACAATCACAGAGGGATAGAACAACAATTAGGAAACAAGGTGTTTAGGCACAAAACACAAAGAATTAAACAATTGGATTGCTAATTATATTAATAATCAAAAATCACTAGGTGTGTATACATTGAATCCCACACCTAGTCGACACACGCTTTAGGTTTACATCTTGTATGAATGATATGAATAAAACCTAATACCCTTGTTCCTTTTATAGACTAAGGATTAGGGTGTTCAAGAGATAACTATGAATAAACATGTAAATCTTCTATTTAAATAACTAATACAAAATATTATCAAATAATATTCTGAATACTTATCCTAAAAAGACATTCCAACAGCGTTTGACTTTTGTTGACTTCTGTCAACGCCTAATTTACTATTGACAACGCCTGATTTACACTTGTCAACGCTTAGACAAATGCCTTCATGTTTTCTTCGTTTTTGAGCTTCTGCCACATCGACTTTTTGGCCCAACAATCTTCCCCTAGTTGATGTCGGCAAAACTCTTTGTGTATCTCTTGTAAGTTGTACATCATCTTCAAATTGCTTCCCCTCAATTGTAGCATGCATGTCTTCCCCTTTTTGTCACATCAACAGGGAAGTAAACAGTGTACGCAATCTTGAAGATTCTCCAAATGTAGGCTCTGTGTAATGATTTTGAAGAAAAAAAAATATAATATTCTTGATGTAGAAGTAGAATAACCCAACCTTGTGTTCCATGTCTTGCACTATCCATGTGATGAAGAACTTATACCGATGATTAAATATAAGTAGACCTCGATCCCTTTGTCAATATTCTCATCCTTTGTGAGACACTGAGCACGATAATGTAACTCCTTCAAGTGTTATGACAAGTCTTCGTCACCAACCATGTAAGCATGAACAAGTTACCTTTAAAGAATAATGTTGACTAGGCACCATCTTTAAAGATATGATAGAACACAAACTCGCGAAAATCTTCTTCCAACATCAAATTTACCATAAGAATTCTTCCCCTTAAGTCAACACCTCTTCATGAAGAATATTAATCTTCTTATCATATGTAAAAGCATTACGACGGATAACTCTTTTACAAGGCTACCCCGATTACATAATCAAATCCAATAAATTACTTCACCAATTGTTGCCAACTCTAGCATATAGACATGACAAATTGTTGTTCATCCTAATTCCAATAAGATTAACATTATAAATGTCCTTATGCCTAGGTTTTCTATACTCAATAAACTTCTCATCAGGCATCTTAAAATCTTTGTTTAACACCAAGCATTCAGTATCAATGAAAAGAACCTTATTCTTATTGTCACAAACTTGTGACACACTAAACAAATTATAATCAAGTTCTTTTACTAGAAATAAGTTTTCAAAACGTAAATTATTGGTGGTAAGAGTGCCTTTGCAAGAAATTATACCATATCCTCCTCCAAAGTACACTTCGTCACCATCTTTAATAGGGGTAAAGTTAGTCAAATAATCTTCCTTCCCCGTCATGTGCCTTGAGCATCCACTATCCCAATATCCATAATCATTGACCTACTTTTGAATGCCTTGCACATAAAGAAAACAAGTTAGTTTTCTTTGGGAACCCAAGCCTGAACAGACTTGGATTCATTTGGTTGTTCAACAAGAACAGATTTAGTCCTTATAACAACCCCTTGTTCATCCCTTTGAGGCTTGAAAACCTAGTTTACTCCAACTGGTTTAGTTATAACCTTTGAAATATAATGAAATCTGTTACAGGTCATAGAAATCCCATCAGAATTAGGGTTTTGATCTTGTTTAGGTCTCCAAGTCAAACTAGATGAAGCTTTAGACCCCTTTCCCTTAGGCTGTAAATACCTATTATTACTTGGTCTAACATAAGAACCAACACTAGCTTGTTATGGCATTTTCATACCATACCTAGAACTGTCAGCGTTAAAATTGTTCCTGTCCGTGTTAAATTTGTTCTTCTCAGCGCCCAAATTAGGGTTTGCTACAGGAAGCCATTGTTTGTTAGACCATGTATTTGTCTTTTGAAAGGGCCTTTGTCTATGTGTATTAGTCCATTTAGTAAAGAATGGAGTTGGTATAGTAACTTGTAGACTTGGTTGGACATAAGGTTTGGGTTTGACCATGGTTGACCTATTGTCAGCGTTGACTTTTGAGGCATTGACACATTTATAGTCCAAATGAGAAAAACTTCCACATGTGTAACAAGCTTTTCTAGACATAACTTTAGATCTAGATTGAAAGAACCCTGTCCCATTAACACTAGCTTGGCTTTATGGTGACCTAGGTTTTCTATATATTTCATCATACTTAACACTAGGTTTTCTATTAACATAGGAGCCAAGGTCAACAGGTTTTCCAATGGTAGGGTTGGTCATAGTTATAGGTGTAGGCTCAAGTGGACTCTCACTAAGCATTCCATCCTTAACAAAGAGACAAGGGTTGGCTGCTTTCTATTGCTCACGGCCAGTCACCTTTTGTTGATATTCCTCAACTGGGGTGAGAACTCTAGGTAGAGGAATAAATTCCTCTTCTTGGAGTTCTGGAATACCAGTCCAAGAGAGATCTTTTCTCTGAACACCATAAAAGTTCACAGCAGGTGGAGGAACAGCAACATAATCATTCATCCCAATCCCAGACTTGTCCCTATAATCTCTTTGTTCACTAACACACTTTTCTAGGGTTTGGCTAGCTTTATCAAAACTTTTGATTTTAAGCCCTACATTCTCTTTATCCTTAATAGCTTCATCTAACTTAAGTTGTACTTCTTCTCTGATCACATCAAATTGTTCCTAAGTTCAACACTAACCTTAAGATCATGAGGCAAAAGATTTATTTGATCTTTTAGGTCAAATTCAATTTTCTTATATTCCTCAACAGTCTTTTCAGTTTGAACAAGTGCCATTTGATAATTAGTTAGCTTGCTTTTTCATCAAAAACATCTGATTTTAACTTTAAAATTTCTTTGTTAAGATTTTCAGTGTTTAAACGACAGCCTTTACTACAGTAAGCATCATCATATACCTCATTATCTGATGAAGACGAGGAATGTTCCATAAGAGCAAAGTGAACATGATCTTCTTCTTCCTTCTCTACAATCAAAGCCTTATTCTCTTCCACATCATTTGCCAAAAAGCTCCAGTCCCATCCAACACCATCAATGTCTTGCATGGCGACCATAGCCTTTGTCTCTTCAACCTTGATAACTTGGCTTGAAGGCTTTCCAGCATCATACCTTCTTGGAGATCTCCATTCCCTCATAAAGTGACCCATCCTATGGCAGTTGTAACACTCAACCTTGGATTTATCAAACCCAACAGTGTCTTTAGCATTGAAGGTCATCTTCTTTCTGAATCTCCTATTCCATCTGTTGGCCCTTATGATTGAAAGTGCCATATTCCATTTAATATCCATCTCTTCCAAATTCTCCTCACTGATTTGCTCAAGTTCCTCATATGTAATCACAAAACCATTAGGCAATGCAGCAATGTATTCACACACACTGTGTCTAGATCAATACCAGCAGGTTTAATCCTTGGTGAGTCAACATTGTATGTGTCAGCGTCTGAATTTGAAGCGCTAACAAAGGTTGATCCACCGCTGACATAAGGTGATCCAGTAACAGGATACACATTTGATTCTCTCTTATCAATTTGAGCTTCACTATGTGAGATGAAATTCATGTTTCCGGAGGTAGATTTGCTTCCATGATCCAATAAGATTTCATTCTATACAATTTTTAGCTTATTGTAGACGTCATCAAAAGTAGAACTCTTGTGGGCATTGGTAGCAATGATAGACCTAGCTTCAGTTTTCCATGCATCACCAAGACTTTTAAGGAAAGTAGTAATGATATCATCATCATTATACTCTGTTCCCATAAAGGTCAACTTGCTAGTGATGTCTAGAAGCCTGCTTCTTACCTCACTCAACTTCTCATTAGGAAGAGCTTTAAACACAGCATACTCATGCAAAGTTGCTTCTTCTTTTCTAGGGCCTTATCATCATTACCACCATAGTTAACTTGAAGAGCTGCCCAAAGTTCTTTGGCAGACTTAAAGCTCCTATACTTATGCTGATTATTTGGACCTAGGGAGAGTTTGAGAATGTTTAAGGTATTCATGTCATTCCTTCTCTTGGCTATATCAGCAGTTGAGACAGCTCTTCCATCCTCAGGTATTTCTTTATGTTCTTCAGCAGTAGAACCAGTACCAGACCTTGCTAGAATAGCAGCAGCAATCTTAGCTGCTTTATCGAATTTGTTTCCATATTCAATAATCTCCCAGAGAGTATGATCATGAATTTGAAGGTATTGTTCAAAATTGAACTTCCATTGTTCAAAGTTTTCAGGGTGGAGCATGGGGATTTTTAGGTAGTGGGTTGATGAAGAAGATTCTGTACCAGACATCTTTTCTGGTTTTAGGGTTTTGGTGTTTTTAGGGTTTACTGTTCTTCTAGATCAAAGTTCCTCAACAAGCTTTGATACCACTTGTTGATCCCAAACTTAGATCGATTAGCTTTGTGTTAACGAGATTGAATAAAGTTTAACACTTAGAGAAACTTTGTTGTTGTATGAACAATTCAAGTGTTATGCGGAATTAACATATAAACTAAAGAACAAGTAAAAACAATAAACCAAACTTTCACTTTTAATTGATTATCAAACTTGAGTAGAATGAAAGTCGAATACTGAATAATGTGTATATATTATAAACCCTACAACCTCCTTTTATAACATAAGGAGTCGTGTACAATGGATAACCTATCAACTATTCTAGGAAAAGATAAATATAGAAAATACAATATTGAATATATCTTTTCTTCAAATAGCAAATGTTTTGACTAAGTTTTCCTATCAGTGCTTGGACTTCTTCTGTAGAACTAAATCACACGACTAGTCAAACACAAATGACATGATGATGATTAAAACAAAAAAGAAAGATTAGATTAAGATGAAGAAAAGAAAAGAGATACAAAGTTTGGTGTTTTCCAAGTGAGAGAAACAAACACTCCTTTCTCTCTCTAAAACTATGAAATGGAAAAGCACACACACAAATGAGGCATAGGAGGCATTTTATACTAAGTAGAAAATGTTTAGAAGGCCTTCCTCATTTGTGTGTTCGGGACTAAATCTCGTTACATAAACAATAATAACTAAGAACTCTCGACATCATTAAATAACATTTTTCACGAGCTTTGCAACGATATATTATGACCATCACTTTTATTACTTCTAACAATATCCCCCTAAATGGTGGTCATGTAATATGTGACTTCACTTCTTTGTTGTTGCAGACTTTGAAGCTCGATGTCTTGAGAGTTTCTTCATAGTTCCTTTTATGACTTGTGATCTTGGATCTTTGATCTTTGCCTTGACTTGATCTTGAAACTTTGCCAGCTTATGTTCTTGTGTTTTTTCCCCACATACTCATGTTCTGTATTGACTTGAAAGCTTGTTAATAATCTCCCTTGATCATCAGAGTAGCGGAAGTCTTTGTCTTTAGATGTTCTTGAGCTTTCTTCATTTATGTGAGCATGTGGTCTTGAATTACGACTCTTGAAGTTACGCCACCGTTTGCATTCCTCCGGTTTCCCGTTATACAATAAGAATATTGTACCTGTGATTAGGTAAGTTCAAAGAACATCCTTTGATAGGGTTTCCGGCTGTGGTAGCCGTTCTCAATACTTGAATATATCGAAAGATAATTCAAAGTAAGTAGTGAATCATGCAGTTCCATTCTACTGATTAAGTCGTCAGTTCAAATTCCTGGAACAAGTTTGAATCAATCAAGAATCAAACCATCGTTGCTTTCCAGTTGACACAAGTTTGATTCATATAGAATCACATAAGTTACCTACCACAGTGCTGTTTGATGATGACACTAGAAGGATTTCCATTCGTCACTGTAAATACTGAAAAGTATTACTCTGAATGTTCTGGCAAGATCATAAAGATATTACGTCGAGACCTGGAACGAGTCTGAATCAATTAAGAATCAAACCACTTTTGCTTTCCAGTTAGCATATGTTTAATTCAAAATGAATCGTACATATGACCTACCGCAGTGCTGTTTAATGTTAACACTGGAAAGATTTCCATTCATCACTTCGATAACTAGAGAGTATCACTCTGAATGTTCTAGCAATACCACAAGGATAGAGC
The DNA here is from genome assembly GCA_025667525.1 of Glebionis coronaria. Taxonomy (NCBI): domain Eukaryota; kingdom Viridiplantae; phylum Streptophyta; class Magnoliopsida; order Asterales; family Asteraceae; genus Glebionis; species Glebionis coronaria. The sequence goes on along the minus strand of JANFOE010000652.1, from coordinate 62,545 downwards.
GTAGGACTCTGTAAATCATCGCTTGTGTTCTAATGATGAACAACAATTGATATATGGAATAAGTGTCCTAATGAGATTTTTGATAAATCTCGTTGGCTCTAGACTCTATAAGTGCATGTTTATTTGGTGATCGGAGGCTGGAGCAGACTGCCACCTATTTAATATATACTATCTCGAAGTGAGAAAGTCGATAGAAATGAGTTGAACTCCGTGACAATAAAACAAACTTCTTTTGAGAAAAGCTTGAGTAGGCTGGGATGGGTTGTGCATTGCATCACTGGGTCCATAATGCTTTGTCTTCAATACCAGAAATCATCAACATGATTCTGATAGTAGATGTATTGACCCGGTTTCTGTCTAAGTTGTATGGAGGGCTATTTCTTTTCACCCTTTATCCTTACAATTCTTTTTCATTCTTCAACCCCTTCAATGCATACGAAGACGTCATAACTAGCACATTGTTGTGATTGTTCTAGTGCTAGCTTAAGTCATTAGTCGGCATTATTCCCGTACACTCAACTACGCTATCTTTCCTAAGGACTTCTAAGTTCTAATGGATTGTCCCTGGGAAGATCCCTCCGGTTCTGGTAGGATCATAGGACGAATACCTAAGCACCTTTTGAAACCAATATCATCGTGAATAATTGTGTTGAAGGTATAGATATCGTAACCAGTGAAACTTTCTATATCACCAAAAACGCTCCCCCTACATATGCGCATCATAAAAGGAAGGTTTTTGCACATATTAGGAAGAGAAAAACACGTATATCAAAGATCTTATCCAAAAATGAAGCAATTTTGATCACATTTTAATCACTATTCCCCCCCTCAAAAATTGCAAGAAATTGAAATTTTTGTGAAACTAGTGATAAAACATGGAGAGAATAATGTGTCATGAAACACTGGAACAAATGTTTATGAAATCATTATACTCCCCCACGAAAAGAGATTCTATTTAAATAGGGGAGTATATGAGCACATTGTTTTGAAATACTTTGAAAAAATGTGCTCAAAAGTCCGAGAAAAATTGTGTTCATGAGCTTAAAACTTTGAATGGTTTGATATAAGCTCATGACCGAGAAAAACGAATTTCTCGTTGTTGAGGATAAGTCAAAGACTTTCCTTTATTTAGGGACCGGGTTATAGTCTAACATGTGACTATAAGCCATTATGAGAAGAAAATAGAAAAGACATGTTTTGAAAACATTTGAACTCTTATTCGAACTTTATGTACGTACCCGTGTCGTTATTGAACAAACTTTCTAAGTACGTCCATATTATCGATGTTGAGAGACATGTCGAAGAAGAAGAATTTTTGTATTTTTGAAAGATTTTCTCATTTTTTTTATTTTTTTATACGTTTTATATTTTTGTATTTTGATTTTCTGAAAGATATATACAAGATTACTGCGAATGTGCAAGACGTTCAAGTTCATCTGGAGTAAAACTACGCATACCAAGTCGACGAACCAAGAATTCAAATCTTTCTTGAGAAAGAGCTTTTGTAAAGATGTTGGCTAGTTGGTAGTCCGTCTTGACAAAGAATAGTTCCATCGTTCCTTTTTCCACATGCTCCTTTATGAAATGGAATCGGACAGCTATGTGCTTGGTCTTGGAGTGTTGGACCGGGTTGCTGGATATGGCTATGGCTAATTGTGAATCACAATAAATAGGAACTTTGTTAAAGTAAAAGCCATAATCCATGAGTTGTGTTCTCATCCAAAGGACTTGAGCACTACACACGGATAGAGACACATATTCTGCTTCCGCGGTGGACAACGCCGTACAGTCTTGTTTTCTTGATGACCAGCTCACTAGCTTCTCGCCTAAGAATTGTGCTCCACCGGAAGTGCTTTTGAATGTATCATGACATCCTGCATGGTCGGCATCTGAAAAACTAGTTAGATTAAAACCAGAATCCTTCGTATACCAGAGACCCATGTGAATGGTTCCCCGGAGATAACGAAAGATCCTTTTAACCTCCTTGAGGTGCTTCTTGGTTGACTTCGCCTGGTACCGAGCACATAAACAAGTAGCATGCACAATGTCTGGTCTGCTTGAGGTTAAGTACATAAGGGACCCGATCATACTTCGGTATTTTGTAGCATCTACAAATGTCCCTTTCTTATCCAAATCAAGCTTGTATTTAGTTTCCATTGGAGTACCAATAGGAACACAGTTGTCCATACCAAATTTCGTTATAATCTTAAGCACATACTTTGAATGATTTATGAAAATACCACGGGGGATTGGTGAACTTAGAGACCAAGAAAAAACGTCATTTCCCACATCATGGACATTTCAAATCGACTTTGCATAAGGTTGGCAAATAATATGGAATATTTTGGGTAAGTAGAGCCAAATATAATATCATCTATATAGACCTGAGCCACCAAGATGTCATTTCCGTAGTGCTTGATAAACAACGTTGGATCAATGGTTCCTTTGTTGAAGTGATTTTGTAGAAGAAATGATGATAATTCGTCGTACCATGCCCTCGGTGCTTGTTTCAAACCATAAATTGCCTTTTTCAACTTGTAGACATGGCTTGGATGTTCGGTATTGATGAAACCTTCAGGTTGACATACACACACATCTTCTTTTAACAGCCCATGCAAGAAAGCCGTCTTCACGTCCATTTGGTACACAGTGAATGATTTGTGTGCATCGTATGCCAAGAAAAACCTAATAGCTTCCATTCGAGCAACTGGGGCGAAGGATTCTATGAAATCAATTCCCTCCTGTTGTTTATAACCTCTCACAACTAACCGAGTCTTGTTCCTAATGACCGTTTGCTCCTCATCCATCTTGTTTTTGAATAACCATTTAAGTGTTAGGGGATCGATATTGTCCGGTCGTGGTACTAATTCCCATACATCAAGTCAAATGAATTGATTGAGCTCTTCTTGTATAGACTCAATCCATGATGCATCGGTCATTGCTTCTTTAACACTCGCTGGTTCCATTGTGCTGACTGATAGTGCATATATACACATATCACCGTCAGTACGCAGCTGATTTCGTGTTGAGACTGGTCTTGAGAGATTGCCAATAACTTGAACCAAAGGATGATTCTTAGTCCATTTTTATTCATGTTGAAGGCTGAGTAGAACTTGTGGAAGCCGCAAAAGGATTAACAAACTCGTGTTCATTGAGCATCGCATTGTTTGCATTTTTAGCAACTATTTCATTCTGAAGATGAACATGAGTAGGAACTTGCTGAGAATGTTGTTGAGTTGCGCCAGCAGTCAGAGAGGTGGTTGGAATGTTTGGAGTCAATATGGTTGAGGTTGACGTAGATGGTGAAAAAACGGATGTCGTTGGTGTAGATGCAATTGGTGGTTCTGGAACTATCTTAGCAAGTGCAGCTGGGGCATTTTGAGGAACACCAAACGACGAAGGACCCTCCATATATTCATCATAGATTGGCCCAAATAAAACTTCCAAGTCACGTTCCGAAGGTTGTAACGATGAGATTGCTGACGGTGCAAATTGAAGCGCGAGTCCTGAACTTACGTGTCCAGCAGTCTGACCTTGAATCTCGGGATGTGAACTAGTATGTTGAGAGGCCATACCCGAGAGTTCATCAAAAGTAACATTCATAGTCTCCATTACCTTTCTTGTCCTTCGATTATAAACCCTGTAAGCACAAGCAGTTGAAGAATAACCAATGAAAAATCCAATATCACCTTTAGGATCAAGTTTACCGATATCTTCACAATCATTCTTCGGATAACATAAAGAACCGAAGACATGTAAAAATGAAATATTCGGTTTTCTTCCATTAATTATCTCATAAGGTGTTTTGTTGAAACGGTTGTGAATAATGGAGCGGTTTTGAGTATAACATGCAGTTGCTATAGCGTCGGCCCAAAGAAATAACGATACACTGGAGGAGAGAAGCATCGTTCGAGCAGCTTCAACTAACGTACGATTCCTCTGTTCCATAACTTCATTCTGCTCTGGAGTTCTTACAGCCGAAGTTTGATGAGATATCCCAATTTCATCAAAATAAGATTTTAGTTTCTGATTGGTGAATTCTGTACCGTTATCCGTTCTTACAATGATAACAGGGGCTTGAAGTAGCACTGATGTTTTCTTCAAGAAATTGATAATTACATCAGGGGCTTCATCTTTCGAAGCAAGAAAATGAACCCATGTGTAACGAGAATAATCATCCACAATTACAAGGATATACCGCTTTCCATTAATGCTTTTGATTCTCATTGGGCCACATAAATCCATATGAAGGAGATGCAACCTATTCGTCGAATTTGGAACATGTTTGGGTTTGTGAGGCTTCTTCTTGCTTTTACCTTGCTCACATGATGGACAAAGATGGCCTTTAGTATATTTGAACTTAGGAAGACCGGTAACGAGATCATCTTTTGCAAGTTAGGTGATGGCATCGAAATTGAGATGAGATAACCTTTGATGCCATAACCATAACTTTGTTGATGTGGCCCGGGCCATGAGACAAATTGGAGATGCAGTAGACATTTGAAAAAGATCAATGGTGTAAAGGTTTGTGGTACGATTTCCTTTCAATAGATCAATTCCTTCAAGATCCCTAACAAAGCATGTATGACTTCTGAAGGCTACCTCCAAATCTGAATCACAGAATTGCCCTACCGAGAACAAATTGTGTCCCAAGCCATCAACAAAAGATACTTTGGTGATGATAATATTTCCCCAATGAAGATCACCATAGCCTAGAATTGCAGCAACATGATCATTTTCAAATCGAACAGTTCCCATAAAACGCCATACAAAGTTCTTGAGAAGGCTTTGATTCCCAGTCATATGTTTTGAACAGCCCGAGTCCACGCATCAGAGACAAATTTCAACAGCCTGCAATAATAAGAGAAGAGAAGATTTGGCAACCGAAGAAATAGGTTCCTGTATGATTAAGTAATAATCAAGCCATATCACATACCGACATTTCACTGTTAGTATGAGATCTACTAGTATCAATAACATGACCATTAGAGGCAAAATATCTTCCAGTAGGCAACCACTTAGAGGTAAATCTAAGACTTTTAGGCGTAGCAAGACTTTCAGTGGACCCTACCTGCTTAGTTTTCTGAACATACACTTTAGCCTTAGGAGTGCTATGTGTTTCACTGATAGGAAGCTTGTCAAGTCGGGTGTAGTTCAAACCATTCATAGTCAAACCACAACAATCATGACTAAAAGTAAAGAAACATTTATTACATTTAGCACAAATAACTTCAGATTTTTCAATCCGAATATCAAGTTTAAAGTAATTACATTCAGAAGAAGTAAGTTTCTGATTATGAATAAAAAATGGTAAATTCCTATGGTGTTGTTCTACTTCCACATTATTAGCCTTGGGATGACTACCTCTAGAGGCAAAAGGGACCCTATCATTCCTTGTATTTCTCGTAGGCTGTGGCCTTCTGCTCTTAGTGTAGTTGTTCATTGTTGTAGAAAAAGACACGCGCTTGTTAGAATTAGCATTTTTTAAATCAATGACATCTGGTTGAGTGATAGTGGTCGGTTTTGTCCTAACACTTGCTTTATGTTGGTTGCTAGGCACAGAGATATCTACCCTAGTTTGAGATGAAGGTCTAACGTTAAACATTCCTGGGGCAATAACAGCAGCTTTCATTCCAGCAGCCTTGGGAAACGATGTTACAGCAATACGAGTAGGTCCCTAGGTTGTTGGTTTCTGGATCATCGTATCCACAATCGAGCTAGGCTCAGAAGTCTTATCTTTTAACAAGGACTTTAACTTACAGTTTTCACATACTTTATGTAACACCCCTAAATATTCATACTTTAGTTCAGCGGAAGAGTCGTTGGTGTTACGGGATAGCACATTACTTAAATCATAGACAACGCTTAAAAATAGCGTCGTTTAATAATAAAGCATTTTTCCATTCATAAACATCAAATATACATAGGTCCCAAGTCATAGTATTTCATACAATTTTACAAAGCATTTGAATGGAAATTGTTATTTAAGTGCGGGCCATAAATTCTTGTCGTCTTCCCGAGAATTACCTTCAAGTACCTGAGATAAAACATGTTAAAAGAAAAGGTCAGCGGAAACGCCGAGTGAATTCAGAGTTTAATGAAATCCATTAATATACCATTTGTATAAAATTATTACCAAAAATTATTTTGTACAATTCTTTGTCGTAGGCTATAAAATAAGCCAAAAACATTTTATACAAACCTTTGTTGTAAATCATACCATAGGCTTTTGCCTTCAAAACCATTATACGAACCAATGTCGTAAAAACATCATACAATACGTCTTATAACATTGTATAGAGTTAAATAAAAACCGTTATATGAATATGGTTATGTAAAACCAAAACACGAACATAATTTCAATAATAAGACCCCTATTGCTAGTCAGGCAATATATTGTAATTCAATACGTATAGCAGTATTTTCGTTATTTGGATTATTATAAGTCGCATGACATTGTTACCTTACTATACCAAACACAAAACTCAATTTTCCCATCTAAGTTAGCGTGTCGTCACAAAAATCACGCTATGGAAATCTTCTCATACATAAATTCGCTTACCAATCAATGTGGCACGACGGGGATCAACCGTCAAGGCACGAACTGGGGTGATCGTCCCCAAATAGTACTATTATATGCAAAAGTGTCTACCAAATCCCGGTAGTTCACAATTCATGCTAATGGGACTTTCAGTGACATAACCTAACTTTAATAATCCATTTCATTTCATTTCACGGGTCATATAATCATTCATCGGGTCATACAATCATTCGGGTCCAAATCAATAAACAAACAATCGGGACAACTGGTGTCCTATTTTATTAAAACTAACATGTTATCTCCCTCGCGAGTTTATAAAACAAAACATTTAAAAGAGTGTGAGGCTATGAACTCACGTTGATTGGGAAAGGCGGGTTATCGGTGATTTGGATTTACGGTACGTGCTTCAATCACGGAAACCTAGACAAATAATACTCGTCTTAGACTTTTTTCCAATGACTTTATAAAAACAATAGCTATGTATATATATGATGATTTTATAAATATGATTATGTTCAATTGGGATTGTACATCTTTATTTACTCATTATAGTGTCAAGTGTTGGTAAATTTTTATACTAGTTTCACTAGTTTAACTTCTTTACTTGTCAAGGCCCAATAAGCCCATTATAGGCCCACTACCTTATATTACTCCATCTTATACTTTTAACATCAGTCCTATGCTTACATGTTGGGCCCAAGTGGGTTAAGCCCAATAAGCAAGTTTATTAGTGTTTAGCCAAATTAGTTGGATTAATAGTCCAATAAGGCTAATTTGGCCCGTTAATGTCCGTATGTTATAAAGCTCGGGTTTTATCGGTTTTTACTTGTAATATGTACTTATATATCAGTATATGAGTTATAAAAAGTTTATATTAGACGGGTCCGACCTTCTAAGATTTATTTGACGAAAACGTTAATATACCGGTTTTAGCCGAAAAGACGTAAAACTTATGTTTATAGTCTTATAACTTATAAACTTATCAAATTGCCAATTTTATAAAATGTCTCATTTATTTATTAATTTACATACTTATATAAATGTAATATATAAGTTAGTGGTTTTTTAGGTATACTTTTTATATTATATTTACTTGAGTGCTAATATTATACTATATACTTTATTTCACAAATCTGATTTTTACTTTCACTTTAACCATTTTTACCATATCTTGAGTTCTACAAGGATATAGAAGCTCATTTTTAGATGACATAAACTTAATATTAGGTGCTACAATTAACTTAGTTTTAGCTACTGCTCAATCCAAGTCTAAGTGTCCCTAACAGTCCTCACAAAACAAACTATTCAGATTGGTACTTCAATTTTGTTTTGATCATATCTCACTCATTATAATGATTCTGTTGTATGGCCAACTCTCACATGTTTACAAGTTTTAATACCTACTGTATATTGATTCATCTATACCATTTTATCAGTTTAACAAATGGTCCTTTACTGTTTATACAGCCTAATAATTTAAGCAAGATTCTAACCTTTTTACATGTAGTTTTCAATCTTTTTAACCATGTTTATCAACACATGATCCCCACACAACATTTGTATCATCATTCATCATCATATACATATACATAAATAAAGAAAATACAAGATTACATATTCAAAATAATAAAAGGATAGGAAGAACAATCTCTATACCACAAAGATTGTGTAGGTTATGATCAAGGCTTGGATTTTGATGGCAAAACTTGTGATAAACCAATATCAACTTGAAGTCCACCAATCTTTATAAACTCCTTGTGGGAAATCAGCCCTATGACACCAAGAAATCTCCTCTTTGGATGTTAGAATCACCTCCAATCTTCAAGTCTTTAAAGATTCTTCATCATATGTATAGATAACACAAGATTCATGGTTAAAATTGATCAAAATGGGGTGTTTGTTCTTGATTTTGGACGGCAAGGAATAGAGGGTGAGAGGATTTTTGGGGTAGTTTGTATGTGTTGAATGAGTAAATGGTTTGGGGAAAATTGGTTTTGTGGTTAGCTTGTTTAGCTAACTTGTTTAAGTTAGACAAGTGTTAACTTGTAAGTTACAAGTTTGACACCTCATGGGGTGTGGTGTCCCTTGGTTAGCCATCCCATGTGTGGGGTGAGGCAAGTGTATACTTGTCTCATCCCACTAATTTACGGGTACTCCTCGATTCTAGTTTACTCGATTTGCGTGCCCTCGGGTCGTTTTACGAAAAACGTTTTTATAAATTATGAATCAACGGCACAAAACAAATCTAATAAAAATTGTCTCACCAAAAATAGAGTTCAAAAACGTAAATACGTAATCCTAAGGTTTCCGGTTTAGTCGTAAAGGACGTTAAATTATTCACGTAAGTGCTAATCTCTTCTCGTAAATTTGTGAGTTTATGAACCAACACAAATTTAAAATCCCAAAATAATATTCACGGATAAATTCATTTCCTGAAATGTCGGACTGTCACCAAAAACGGTGTATGTAAACGTATGAACGTAACGTAGAGTCCTCCGGTTTAGACGTAGTCGATGCTACTTCAAGACGTAAACCCAAATTTCTTCCTATAAATGAGTGAGTTTATAATATAACATTAAAATAATGTTCTTAAATAATACTTGAGAAAAAAATATTAACCATAAATTGACGGATTGTCACAGCATTTACCCCTAAACAGGATCTTTGTCCTCAAAGATCATTTTATCTTACTACTCGCTTCTTATAGAGTTAGAGCCGTGTGGGTATTTCCTCCACATTCGGTCTTTTCTCACAAATGTAATTCATTACAATACGCGAGTTTCATCAAACATAACTACGGGAATACGATCAGGCTTAATGTTGACTTACTTTATCTATCCATGATATTCACGGGTTTTGGATGAATGCAACTTTTCGCCGATCTAAACATTATCAAGAAGTAATCAGATTTTCACTTGATAGACATTTTATCAAGTTTGATATATGAAACATAATTCACGCGGCCCTTGAAGTCATAGGGTAGATCCAGCTTATATGCCTTTCAAACCAACTTTTTACATCATCTCAATGGTCCCATACAACGGAGACTTATTTCCCATGATCTTTCAGATCATCAATTCATTTTTCCAAGGTGAAAATGTTTGGCATAACTTCGCTGCCCATCCGGCACTTCAAGATCTACACTTCATATTCACATAACCTCCTGCCCACTACTGGCAGTCAATAATCAGATCCTAATTTCATCAATCATTTTAGGTTTCGCGGGTCGGGTATTTTGTAAGGTTAGGTTTGTCATCATAGGCAACCTCAAACCTAAAAGACATATCCAACTCACAATGGGTGTATGTCGGGTGTCTTCATCCCAACTCCTGCTTACAGATGCTCTAATATTTAGATCCTCACAAGATTTGATCTCGATCCTAACACGATAATTATCAATGATAATCTCTCCAAAGGGAAACGATTACACGGTTTATTACCAAATGTCAATTATTCAAGCATAAAACAACACTTCTAGTGTTTTGTATCGTTACTTTACCTCGTCCCTTCGATTGGGGTAGTAAACAGTACTCTCCTCAAGGTTCGTTCCCAATGACTTCTGAGAAAATCTCTAAAAATTCGATGCGAAGCGAGGATCTTGATAGAGATGATCGATACAGGTACACTATGTTTACACAACTCCTTTAAATACAAAGAGTCAATTTCTTCATCGAGAATCTATCATTAACGAGAATGATATTAGTAGATTTGGTCATTCTGTCGACGATGACCCAAATTGAATCAAATTCAGATGATGACCTTTGCAATAATTAGACGTTTACTAACGTATGAGGCGATGTTTGCCTTCATAATTTGCCATTAGTACAACTTTTTCAGATAAAGATACATTAAATCAGAAATGGCATGAATAGAATACTTAGTCTTATGAGATTCTAATACTTGGATTTTAAGGCCTTGTATCAAAATTCGTAGTCCCAAGTCTTTTCGAATTGAGAACCGGTCTTAAGTGCGACTCAATCGTCTTTTGGTGAATCAAGAGAATGGTTTGGTTTGTTTGTCTAATTTTAAACTATTGACAAGTAATTAAAGTGTCGTTGAGTAAAATGGAAGAGTAAAGATTAATATTAAAATAACGAGTAAAAATAAATGCTTGGAAACTTAAAGGCAATAATGGAAAAGATACTAGCACACTAAATAAAAATAACACTTAGAAATTTTCTAAAAATAAGAACTTAGTTGAAAAGTACTAAAAGAAAGTAAGATCGGACTACACCAAAACAACTGAATCGGAATAAGCCAAAATAGCCCCAGATCGGAATGTATTCCGATCTGGTGGTCAGAATAAGGGAAGATTGGTCTAATCGGAATATAGCAAATAAACTACCAATCGGAAAGTGGAACAAAATTGCCCAATCGGAATATACAAAAGCTTGATCAAATCGGAATATTAGCCAAAGACTACTAATCGGAATGCTTGGTAAAACAACTACAATCGGAATACTCAGCAAGAGGCCAGATCGGAATGCCAAACAAGGCTAACAGTCGGAAAGTCCAGAAACACTCCCATCGGAATATTAAAGGTGGCTACCGTCAGAATCTACAAACCCTTTTCCGATTGATTAATCGGAAAGGGTGGGAAGATGGCTGCTCGGAAAAACACCAATCGGAAAGGGGTTTATCACCCTTTCCGAAATCTAAGGGATTCGGTTTAAGCCAAGAAATAAGCTATAATGGAGAGCTTATTCCCAAAACTAAACAAATCACTAGTGAATCGGATCAAATAAGCACTTATCAGCTTATCTAACTCGAAATCAAACAACTTTTTCAATCAAACAATAAAAACATAAATTAAGAAAACTTTTTATAAGGTAAATAAGCTAATCATAAAAGTAAGCCAATAAGCACAAAAGTCTTAAAGCTTAATCAAATGAAAACTTATGAAATGATCAAAAAATTAACTTTTTAAGCACGAAATCATTTTGAACAACACGGATCATATGATAATCGCACCAAAATCAATCTAAAATCAAAGAAAAGTAGAATGAGATCAAGGATTAAAAGCTTAAAATGGAACTTTGATTAATGAAATAAGCAATACAAAGATGTTTAATCTTGAAAGATTAAGAAAGAAGATGAAATTTAGTGAGAGAAAGTTTAAGACTTTCTCTCTCTAAAACTAGAAAGAAAGATGAAAAAGTGAAAACTAGCTAAAACTATCTAACCACCCTCCTAATGACTATTAGGAGGGTATTTATAGGGAAGGTGGAAGGAGTGCATGTGTTGCATCTTCTTTCTTGCTTTCTTCACGTTTTCTCGACTCGACTTTAATTCTTTGTCTTTGTCGTCTCGGGATTTGAACTTGTCTTTTAATTTTCTTCTTCTATTAGACTTAAGTTCTTCGACTTCGTTAAACTTCCGTCTTTAGACTTTTTCTTCGATAAATCTTCAGAATAGGCCTTGGACTTCCGCTCTTTTTGCACTCTTGATCTTTTGACTTCGTCTTTTCCCGTTTTCTTCGATGAAAGCCCGTGAAAACCCGTGTTTTCTTCCTTTTTCATATTTTGGTCCTAAAACACAATAAAAACACAAACCACGCATAATTCCGACTTTTATGACATAAATCACACGTTTTGGTCTTGTTATTATTGGAAATAAGTGGTAAAAGGATAAGTGTTTTCACACTTATTAAATCCCCTACACTTGACCATTGCAATGCCCTCATGCAATGCATTAATTTTTAAGCACGGTTTACATTCTCCATCATTTAATACTTGGATTTTAGGCCTAGTATCAAAATTCGTAGTCCCAAGTCTTTTCGAATTGAAAACCGGTCTTAAGTGCGACTCAATCGTCTTTTGGTGAATCAAGAGAATGGTTTGGTTTTGATTATCTAATTTAAACTATATGCAAGTAATTAAAGTGTCGTTGAGTAAAATGGAAGAATAAAGATTAATATTTAAAATGACGAGTAAAAATAAATGGTTGGAAACTTAAAGGCAACAATGGAAAAGTACTAGCGCACTAAATAAAACTAACACTTAGAAATTTACTAAAGAAAAGAACTTAGTTGAAAAGTACTAAAAGAAAGTAAGATCGGAATAAACCAAAACAAGCCAAAAGAAGCCCAGATTGGAATGTATTCCGATCTGGTGGTCGGAATATGGGAGAATGCACACAATCGGAATACACCAAACCAGGACCAATCGGAATAACCACAAAGACTACCAATCGGAATAACTGAATAAGCACAATCGGAATATGGGGAAAATACTACAATCGGAATGTTCAAACAGGGCTTGATCGGAAAAAGTAAACCCTAATCTGATCACTCGATCGGAATAAGGGGTGTTCAATCGGAATCTGCAAACCCTTATCCGATCAATTGATCGGAATATGAAGATGGAAGGCTGCTCGGAATATTCGATCGGAAAGGGGTTTAATCCCTTTCCGATTTTGATGGGATTCGGTTGGAAAGTAAGAAAATAAGCTATAATGGAGAGCTTATTCCCAAAACTAGAACGAATCAACTTAAACGAAATCAAATAAGCACTTATCACAACTTATCCAACCTCAAATTAAACAACGTTTTAGATTAAACAATAAAAACATAAACTTTTTAAGGAAAAAACTTTTATAAACAATTAAGCTAATCATAAAAATAAGCCAATAAGCACAAAAGTCTTAAAGCTTAATCAAATGAAAACTTATGAAGTGATCAAAAGATTAACTTTTTAAGCACGAAATCAATTAGAACAACACGGATCATATGATAATCGCACCAAAATCAATCTAGATCAAAGAAAAGTAGAATGAGATTAAGGATTAAAAGCTTAAAATAGAACTTTGATTAATGAAAAATAAGCAATACAAAGTGTTTAATCTTGAAAGATTAAAAGAAAAAGATGAAACTTAGTGAGAGAAAGTTTAAGACTTTCTCTCTCTAAAACTAGAGAAAACTAAGAAAAATATAAACTAGCTAATTCACTAACTACCCCTCCTAATGACTATTAGGAGGGTATTTATAGGGAAGGTGGAAGGAGTGCATGTGTTGCATCTTCTTTCTTGCTTTCTTCACGTTTTCTCGACTCGACTTTAATTCTTCGTCTTTGTTGTCTCGGGATTTGAACTTGTCTTTTAATTTTCTTCTTCTATTAGACTTAAGTTCTTCGACTTCGTTAAAACTTCCGCCTTTAGACTTTTTCTTCGATAAATCTTCAGAATAGGCCTTGGACTTCCGTTCTTTTTGCACTCTTGATCTTTTGACTTCGTCTTTTCCCGTTTTCTTCGATAAAAGCCCATGAAAACCCGTGTTTTCTTCCTTTTTCATATTTTGGTCCTAAAACACAATAAAAACACAAACCACGCATAATTCCGACTTTTACGACATAAATCACACGTTTTGGTCTTGTTATTATTGGAAATAAGTGGTAAAAGGATAAGTGTTTTCACACTTATTAAATCCCCTACACTTCATCATTGCAATGCCCTCATGCAATGCATTAATTTTAAAGCACGGTTTACATTTTTCATCATAAATAACCCACCTTGGCCTTTATTAATTACTAAACATAAAAGATAGAAATAAGTAAAGAAATTAAAAACTTACATTGGGTTTTGGCGGCCATGAACATTTATCATCCTCAAGTTTCACGTTCCCCATACCAAGCTTAAAAACGAGATCATTGTTATTATAAGTTAGCAAACTATCACGAACTCATGTGGGCCAATTACTCACTTAGACTCCCTTATTCCTAGGTGTATCTCTTATATTTTATTTTTGTCTTGAATGATCACGAGGATGCATTGTTTGACTTATTTCGATAGTTATTTAGGCCGAAAATAAAGTGAACGATTTAATCAATAGTTAGCTAAAGGACCAAATCTTTTAAAACTGCTTCTCGGGACCTCATAAAGTTTATATCTTGGCATAACTCGCTTCACGATTTGAGACCTTTCTCGGACCGATATTTGGCAGCGACTTCATACTTCGAATCTTGAGAGACGTTCTTGAAATAATGGTCTTCTCTTCATAATAGGAATTTCTTCACTTGAAGTTTTGAGAGATTCTTCATCTTTGGACCACGACTTCTTCATTTTTATCCAATCTTTATTTTGGACTTTGATATACAACGATCCGCCTCCTTTTAGGACTTGGATCTATTTATCCTCATACCTTGTTAGGGTCTTTTCGGATAGACTTCTCCATGACTTTTGGGGAGTTCTTGCTTTTCGTCGTGTGTCTTGATCCTTCATATTGATTTTCGATAAATATTCTTCACATCACTTTTTGGATCTTTAGCGACAAAATGTAGCCCTCATGCCTTGTTAGGGCATTTTCGGACTCGCCAATCTTCGCATCCCGCTTCAATAAGTTATGCCTTGGCTATGAACTCTAATTAATACCGAGCAACTTTTAAACGATCTGGGGCTAGAGGCTAAGTAACCTTTTAAATCGTACAACCTTATTTATTGCAGATAAATTTATTAACAAGCGGAGGGAGAATAGGCTTATAATTAACTCACATGAATTCACGAAAGAATAACGAACTTATAATTGACTCTATCATCTCTCGTTCTCCACAATTTAAAATCTCAAGGAATGAGACTCGTGGATGCTTAGCCTATTAAATCAAAGTTTTGGGTTTTCGAGTCGCCTATAGGATCTTGCAAATTCTTAGACTTTTTCAAGTTTAGAAATCGCATTTTAAAGTTCCCTTGATAAACGACTCTCTAGGATCAATTATAGGAACTTGCGAAAAGTTCTTGTTCTTAACCCGTGAGAGTTAAGACTTTCGCGTTTTATAACTCCCTATATAAAAGCCTAGCAAAACTTGACTTAAACACGTTAAGGATACTAGCTAGAGTAAACTTAGGTAAGTAAACTCGGGTTGAGTCAAAATGTTCATGACTAAGAAAAATCTAAAACCACTTTATTGAAAAACTATTCTAGCAATGGAAAGAAAATAAACATGATAAGTGAAAATTCAACTATACAACTAGGCCAAAATAGATTAAAAGTTTTGAAAAATGTCAAAAAATCAAATTTTCTGGTTAAAATGAGGGATGGAATCATCTCTTGAGAGATGTCCTCACCAAAGTACAACTTCAGACGCTGGCCATTCACCTTGAAATTGGGCCCATTCGGCTGAGAAAGATCAATGGTCCCATAAGGAAAGACTTTGGCGACGGTGAATGGACCAGACCAACGGCTCTTCAACTTGCCAGAGAAGATCTTCAACCGAGAGTTAAAGAGTAAGACTTGATCACCAACGTGGAATTCTCGGTTCTTGATTTGAGCATCATGAATGATCTTGGTCTTCTCCTTGTAGATCAGCGAGTTCTCATAAGCTTCATTCCGCAGTTCATTGAGCTCGTTGAGTTGAACCTTGCGATGATCACCGGCTTTGTTGATGTCGAAGTTAGCCCACTTCAAGGCCCAGTGCGCCTTATGTTCCAGCTCGATGGGTAGGTGGCAGGCTTTCCCGTACACAATACGATAAGGTGTATAACCGATCGGGGTCTTGTAAGCAGTACGGAAAGCCCACAGAGCATCATCTAACTTATCGGCCCACGCGGCGCGATGCTCTCCCACAGTACGCTCCAAAATTCTCTTCAAGCCACGGTTGGAAATCTCGGCTTGCCCATTGGTTTGGGGATGATAGGCGGTGGAAAGACGGTGATTGACACCATACTTAGCCATGACTCTTGCAAATTGATCGTTGCAAAAATGAGTCCCGCGGTCACTGATAATAGCACGAGGAACGCCAAATCGAGCGAAAAGCTGCTTCAAAAAGTTCACAACCACCCTCGCATCATTCGTAGGAAGAGCCTTAGCTTCAACCCATTTAGAAACGTAGTCGACGGCGACGAGGATGTACTTGTTCCCTTTGGAGGATGGAAATGGCCCCATAAAGTCGAGGCCCCATACATCAAAGATTTCACATTCCTGTATGAAATTTTGAGGCATCTCATCCTTATGTGTGATCTTGCCTTGACGTTGGAAAGCATCACAATGCTTAACCATTTCGTGAGCGTCACGATAAATGGTGGGCCAATAGAATCCAGAATCAAACACTTTTTTAGCGGTGTAGTTGGGACCAAAGTGACCACCGGTGGGTCCTTTGTGGCAAGCTTGGAGAATGTCAAAAGCTGCCGGTCCGTCAACACATCGACGAATGATCAGATCAACACATTGTTTGAATAGAAAAGGGTCATCCCAAAAGTAAGTCTTAACATCATTCAAGAACTTCTTCTTTTGTTGGGATGTTAACCCTTTGATGAGAATACCACCCGCTAAGTAGTTTGCAATGTCTGCAAACCACGGGGAGCCATCAAGATTGAGATTTATAGACATTAAGGTCTCAAGGGGGAAAGAGTCATTGATCTCTTTGTTCGGATGATCCCCTTGATATGGATCCTCAAGTCTGCTCAGATGATCTACGGCCAGGCTTTCGGCTCCCTTCTTGTCACGAATTTCAATGTTGAATTCTTGAAGGAGTAAAACCCAGCGAAGAAGTCTTGGCTTAGAATCATGCTTTGTCATCAAGTACTTCAACGCGGAATGGTCCGTGTATACGATGGTGGGAGATAAAACAAGATAGGGGCGAAATTTCTCAAA
This sequence comes from Glebionis coronaria, assembly GCA_025667525.1. NCBI lineage: Eukaryota > Viridiplantae > Streptophyta > Magnoliopsida > Asterales > Asteraceae > Glebionis > Glebionis coronaria. Next base: position 45,425 of record JANFOE010000652.1, on the reverse strand, counting down.
AGCATAGACAACAGCTAAAAGCTCTTTTTCGGTTGTCGTATAATGCAATTGAGACCCCGTCATTGTATTGCTAGCGTAGTGGATTGGTTGGAAGTGTTTATTCACTCGTTGGCCCAAAACCGCACCCATAGCAAAGTCGCTAGCATCGCACATCAATTCAAAAGGCAGCTCCCAATCAGGGGTAACCAAGACCGGTGCCTTAGTTAGCTTATCCTTAAGAAGATTGAAGGCTTCGAGACACTCTTTAGAAAAGATAAAAGGAGTATCTTTTTCCAAGAGGTGGGTCATCGGGCGAGCGATTTTAGAGAAATCCTGAATGAATCGACGATAGAAGCCCGCATGACCCAGAAAACTTCTCACATCCTTCACGGTTGAAGGTGGAGGTAATTTGGTTATGACATCTACTTTAGCACAGTCGACTTCAAGACCGGCTTTTGAAATTTTGTGTCCTAGCACAATGCCCTCTTTTACCATAAAATGGCATTTTTCCCAATTTAGAACAAGGCGAGTGTCTTCGCACCGCTTAAGCATACGTTCCACATTGGCAAGGCAAGAAGAGAAGGAATCCCCAAAGACCGAGAAATCATCCATGAAGACTTCCATGGTTTGCTCAACCATGTCATGGAAGATAGCCAACATGCACCTTTGGAAAGTCCCAGGGGCATTGCATAAGCCAAAAGGCATTCTTTTATAAGCAAAGGTGCCATAGGGACAAGTGAATGTTGTCTTCTCTTGATCTTGGGGATCGATGGGTATTTGAAAATAACCCGAGAAACCATCAAGAAAGCAGTAATATTCATTACCCGCTAGACGTTCAAGCATTTGGTCCATAAAAGGTAGAGGGAAATGATCCTTTCTCGTGGCATCATTGAGTTTGCGGTAGTCTATACAAACTCTCCATCCAGTAACGAGACGGGTAGGAATCAACTCGTTGTTGGCATTGGGCACAACGGTGATACCGCCTTTCTTAGGCACACAATGGACTGGACTAACCCATGGCGAATCCGAAATAGGGTAAATCATACCCGCATCAAGAAGTTTGATAACCTCTTTTTTGATGACTTCATGGATTTTAGGATTCACCCTTCGTTGGCTTTGAATTGTGGGCTTAAAGTCGTCCTTCATGAGAATTTTATGTGTGCAGAAGTGAGGATGAATTCTACGGATGTCGGAGATTTTCCAAGCGATAGCTCTTTTATGCTTCTTCAACACAGCGACAAGTCGGGCTTTTTCGTCTTCTTTTAGATCCTTTGCGATGATGACCGGTAACTTCTCGTTGTCTTCCAGGAAAACGTACTCAAGATGAGGAGGTAGGTCCTTAAGCTCAAGAGTGGGAGGATCCTCAATAGATGGTGAAACTAACGATGGATCATCATTAGTCACCTCTTTAGGAGCAGGAGGAGAAAGTGGGTCCTCATTGAGAAGTCTCTCAATAGTACGAATGTCTTCATCCCAATTGGTGGACAAATTATCATACTTAATATCGAGAGGACCCAAGCTAGCTTCGAAATCATCCAAGTCACTTTCTCCAAAAGGAGTCAATGCTGGAACAATTGAGGCAACGGTCTCAACATTGGGTAGAGAAGAAAGAGTACTTTTGCAAGCATCATGAAAATGTTCTTCACAAGCCTCATCGAGAACATCAATAGCATTAACACTCTCATATGAATAAGGTTGCTTAGAAATCTTACCCATGATGAAGACAATTTTATCGTCACCAACTCTCATGATTATTTCGCCCGCGGCTACATCAATGAGAGTGCGACCGGTCCTCAGGAATGGACGTCCAACGATTAATGGAACACGGGGATCCATCTCGTAGTCAACGACGACAACAAAATCCGCCGGGAAGGTGAATTTATCAACGCCAACAAAGACATCTTCGGCTATCCCCACTGGATAAGCAACCGTACGATTGGCTAATTCCAAAGTCATTTTGGTGGGGACAAGCTCGGGGAGAGATAATTGCTTCCAAACACTTAAACGCATTAAGTTTATACTGGCACCTAGATCGGCTAGAGCCATGCAATTCTCTACTCCCGTGAAGTTGCAAGGAATCAAGAAGCGACCCGGATCACCGAGTTTGGTGGGCAATTTCCTTAAGAGCACTGCGGAGCAGTTCTCATTAAGTTGGGTCTGAGCGATGTCATGAAGCTTTTCCTTATCACTTAGAAGATCTTTAAACATCTTAGCGTATTTGGGCATGTGAGCGAGAGCCTCGGCAAAGGAGATGTTAAAATTCAATTGTTTAAACATTTTGAGAAAGTTTGAAACTTGAATATCATCCTTGCTCTTTTGCTTCTCTTTCCTCAACCTTGAAGGATAAGGTATATTGGATGAAGAAGAAGGCTTTAAGGGAGTAGGATCACTCACAACCACGGGTGGTGGGGAAATGGGGACAGAAGGTGAAGGAGGTGGGGAAAGTTGCTCTTTTTCCTTGTTCACAATCACGGGTGGAGGTGTAGGAAGCTCGGGTTCCATATAACCTTTTCCACTACGAGTGGTGATTGCTTTCATCTCCCCTCTTGGATTCGCAACGGTATTACTCGGAAGAGTACCCGAAGAAGAGGGTTGATTACTTTGTATGAGCGAACCAATCATATCACGAAGGTGAACCGCTTGATTATTAAAAGAGTTTTGCATGTTTGCATTAATTTCATTGTTGTGTTTTGCCATATCATTCCTTAGTTCGGCTCGAATATCGCTCCCTTGTTTCACCATGTCATTCTTCAAGTTGACAAATTGACTCTGAAGATTCGTCACCATCTCACGATTAGTCTTCATGAACGTCTCGACGTCTTGGTTTACTGCCATCGGTTGATTGAGAGGTGGAGCTTGGTAAGCTTGAGAATTTCCTTGAGTTGGGTATGGGTTTCTTTGGGATTGATATTGATTTTGAGCACGAGGTTGGGATTGGTTGTTTCGGTTATAGCTTTGTTGTTGGTTTTGGTTTGCAGGAGGGAAACCAGGAGGAGCAAGATAATTGTTGGAACGATAACTTAGCAAGCCACGGTCTCCTTGAGGGCGGGCTTGATAGCCTCCCGTGGGATAAGTGCCGTAAGCTGCGTTAACGTTTTCAGAAAAATTGGCTTGGGTAGAAGGGCAATCATTATAAGAATGAGGACCACCACATGTGTCACAAGAAATAGAAACGGCTTTAGCTTGTTGAAATTGGTTTGTGGCTATGGACATGAAATCCTTGTGCATACTTGCGATTTTTCGGGTAAGTTCGGATATCTCAGGATTGGAAGTAGTAGAAGAAACATTGACTCTCTGATTAGATCTTGAGGATGCGGATGAATCCCAATTCTTGTGGTGAGTAGTCATGTTTTCAATCAACTCTCGACACTCCTCCGGTCTCCTTTTCATAAAAGTACCACCAGCGGCGGCATTGATCGTGTCACGATCACGAAAAGTGAGACCATTGTAGAAGGTGTCAATGAGAGTGACGGGGAGTATATTGTGATTTGGACAACGGTCGATCAAATCATTGTATCGTTTCCAAGCATCAAAAAGTGATTCATCATTCTCTTGCATGAATCCACTGATTTGGTTACGAAGGCTAGTGACCATGGATGGGGGAAAGTAGCGCGATAAAAAGCGTTGATTCATGTCATTCCACGTATGAATAGAATTCTTAGGAAGACGGTCAAACCATTTTTCGGCATGGTGAGAAAGCGAGTGTGGAAAAAGTTGGAGGCGAAGGTCATCCATAGAAACACCGGAGCACTTCATGCTTTGGGTAATGGTAATGAATTTGTCGAGGTGTTTGTTGGCATCATCATCCGGAATTCCACGAAATGGGTTCGTTTGTACTTGCTGGATCATGTGATGCTTCAACGAAAACTCCTGGGCCGTGACGTGCATCGGCGCAATCGGGCCTCCGCGTCCGTTCATGGTGGGTTGGCACAATTCCTCCATGGTTCGTAAGTCAGGTAGGAGGACATTGTTGTTGTTGTTGTTATTATTCAAATTGGGTTGAGGTGGGTGATTATTGTTGTTATTAACACCAGCCATATCTAAATCTTCACGAGTCTCGGGCTCAGAATAGTTGGAAGATCTAGTATGCATACACCTGCAGAAGAAAAATATACACAAAGAATATATCTATATAATCTTTTTGGTGCAAAACCTTTTTTAGAAAAGAATTGCTTTTAATGATTTTTTAATGTTTTTGTATTTTCGAAAAGTTTTATAATTTTTTTTTGGATTTTTGAAAATTTTTAAAGCAAGGAAAATAACGTTCAAAGAACGGATCCCAAAATTCAATGCGTCTCTCACTAGAAACCGTTAATCGTAACGAAAAGAGCCCTCAGCGGCGCCATTTAATACTTGGATATTAGGCCTAGTATCAAAATTCGTAGTCCCAAGTCTTTTCGAATTGAAAACCGGTCTTAAATGCGACTCAATCGTCTTTTGGTGAATCAAGAGAATGGTTTGGTTTTGATTATCTAATTTAAACTATAAGCAAGTAATTAAAGTGTGGTTGAGTAAAATGGAACAATAAAGATTAATATTTGAAATGACGAGTAAAAATAAATGGTTGGAAACTTAAAGGCAACAATGGAAAAGTACTAGCGCACTAAATAAAACTAACACTTAGAAATTTACTAAAGAAAAGAACTTAGTTGAAAAGTACTAAAAGAAAGTAAGATCGGAATAAACCAAAACAAGCCAAAAGAAGCCCAGATCGGAATGTATTCCGATCTGGTGGTCGGAATATGGGAGAATGCACACAATCGGAATACACCAAACCAGGACCAATCGGAATAACCACAAAGACTACCAATCGGAATAACTGAATAAGCACAATCGGAATATGGGGAAAATACTACAATCGGAATGTTCAAACAGGGCTTGATCGGAAAAAGTAAACCCTAATCTGATCACTCGATCGGAATAAGGGGTGTTCAATCGGAATCTGCAAACCCTTATCCGATCAATTGATCGGAATATGAAGATGGAAGGCTACTCGGAATATTCGATCGGAAAGGGGTTTAATCCCTTTCCGATTTTGATGGGATTCGGTTGGAAAGTAAGAAAATAAGCTATAATGGAGAGCTTATTCCCAAAACTAGAACGAATCAACTTAAACGAAATCAAATAAGCACTTATCACAACTTATCCAAACTCAAATTAAACAACTTTTTAGATTAAACAATAAAAACATAAACTTTTTAAGGAAAAAACTTTTATAAACAATTAAGATAATCATAAAAATAAGCCAATAAGCACAAAAGTCTTAAAGCTTAATAAAATGAAAACTTATGAAATGATCAAAAGATTAACTTTTTAAGCACGAAATCAATTAGAACAACACGGATCATATGATAATCGCACCAAAATCAATCTAGATCAAAGAAAAGTAGAATGAGATTAAGGATTAAAAGCTTAAAATAGAACTTTGATTAATGAAAAATGAGCAATGCAAAATGTTTAATCTTGAAAGGTTAAAAGAAAAAGATGAAACTTAGTGAGAGAAAGTTTAAGACTTTCTCTCTCTAAAACTAGAGAAAACTAAGAAAAATATAAACTAGCTAATTCACTAACTACCCCTCCTAATGACTATTAGGAGGGTATTTATAGGGAAGGTGGAAGGAGTGCATGTGTTGCATCTTCTTTCTTGCTTTCTTCACGTTTTCTCGACTCGACTTTAATTCTTCGTCTTTGTCGTCTCGGGATTTGAACTTGTCTTTTAATTTTCTTCTTCTATTAGACTTAAGTTCTTCGACTTCGTTAAAACTTCCGCCTTTAGACTTTTTCTTCGATAAATCTTCAGAATAGGCATTGGACTTCCGTTCTTTTTGCACTCTTGATCTTTTGACTTCGTCTTTTCCCGTTTTCTTCGATAAAAGCCCATGAAAACCCGTGTTTTCTTCCTTTTTCATATTTTGGTCCTAAAACACAATAAAAACACAAACCACGCATAATTCCGACTTTTACGACATAAATCACACGTTTTGGTCTTGTTATTATTGGAAATAAGTGGTAAAAGGATAAGTGTTTTCACACTTATTAGATTCCAATGTAACTAAATCTCAAAATCTCCATATTTAGGCAACCACAAGTGGCCTTTTATACACTTAACGCCATCGGCTTCTCAATTCTAATGGTTCACATTAGCCGCGAACCCCTTTTATTATCTATATTATCCTTTTTACAAGCATCAGCTATTTTTAAATTGCTCGGTCAATTTATTTTGCACAATCATTACTAAGGAACACATCCTAATTGATTCTTTATCCGTTCTATATAATATGTCAGTATCTACATTCATCTTTCTTGATGAAATAATTATCATGACCACAATTCACTCAAAATTTCTTTCTTCATATTTTCTAAGTTTTAGTTTCGTCTCATCTATCATTTTTATTAGTTTTGCTCAATCCGACGTCTAAAGCGTCGATAATTATTACAAGTAATTAAATAATAAATATTCAATTTTTATGAAACGTAAACGTAAAAATTTTAAATTTCTTAGTTTGACCAATTATTTAAAAATGTTCAAACTAAATTTGAATTTAATTAACACGATTTTTGTTGATTTATCGAAAATAATTAATAAGATTCGTAAATGTTCGAAAAATCTTTGTTTATACTTTGGTCAAAATTTTCTTAGTTGAAAGCAAAAATTGTCGTTTCAAATTCCAATTCATGGTTTAAATGGTTTCCTTAATCCCTCTTAGGTTGTCTTAAGGTATGCACAAACATTTACCCCTAAACATAAGTTTAGTTAAATGATTTTGGTTATAAGGGAATGATTCCTTTAAAATTCCTTTGATAAAATATTTTTCAAAACATATTTGCACTTTCTTTTTGGTAAAACCAAAAGTCTTAAATGGCTCAAATTTTGGAAGAGTCAATATAGATTTCATTACCATTAGTTACACGGTCATTTAATGTAAAGGATTAAGCCTTAGATCACATGTTAAATATTCAAGGTACAGGTTTTCACTGCTCGGCCAATTCAGGGCAGTCTATAAATGATGATTAACTCCTTCCTATTCTTATAAACAAACAGATGGTCCTTAATGATCACAATCATGAGTTTATCAAATTACAACCTACACATATGATTCACCAAATTTATGGATGCTACATGTGCATTGGTCAATCCAAACGACATCACGTGAAACTCATAATATTCATTACAAGTTCTGGATGTAGTGATTGGAATAGATAATCTTCTTCGCGGACGCGAAGTTGATGATAACCATGCCGTGGATCAAATTTCTGAATATACGCTAGAACCTTTGATAGTTGAGTTTTTGCACACCTTTAGGAAAAGGAGGCAATTAGGGCAAGTGTTAACGAGTAGTTTAGAAAAACCACAAATTATGACCCTAAAGTGAGTTCGTTCTCGAGGAGGCTAGTGCGTTGTGTTAAGAGATGATTAACTTTGTGATTTTATTGTTATGAGAAAAGAAAATAGAAATGGGGTAAGAAGAGAATGACGGTTACGATGACGGATTACACTAAGACGAAAAGGTCGTACACGTAAAACCGTAAAAGCACCAAATTTAAAATTTTATCCTAAAAATTCCTAAAAATTGAAAACAAATCCTAAATAATGTATAAAGAGTTCACAAAAAATCAAAAACCACCCAAACCTTTTAATTAATTAAATAATGATTTTTTAATGCTAATTAAGCCCTAAAAATCAATTTAATTACTAAAAAGCCCAAAATGAGTTTTATCACTTTGTAAACCTCTAAAACAACCTAACTTAATTTAAAATTATTTTTGAAAATTTTAAAATTAATAAAAACTATTTTAAAACAATTAAAAACTATTAAAACTTAAAATAATTATAAAAATAAATCTAAGGACAATGAAAATATTCTAAAAGTTGCAAAACTCCTAACTTTATATATTTGAACTAGGAAAAATGAAAAAAGTAGAAAAAACTAACTTTTAATTTTTAATAATAAAATACTAATAAAATAATATAAAAAATTCAAAGTTTATGAAAAAATTCTAAAAAATTACCAAAAATCTAGAAAAATGTAACTAAGACAAAAATGCAAACAAAAGTTTCCAAAACCTTTTTAATAATTTTATATTAATATTTAAAGTTGATTAAAAACCCTAAAATCATATAAAATTAAAAAATAAGTTAGTTTGAAAACTTTAATTGATGTAAACCTCAAAAATACTACTGAAAACCTAAAAACTATTTTTCCAGATTTTAAAACACTTTTTCCTATTTTTTATTTACTTTCTAAAATTAAAACTTAAAATAATCCTAATAAATTAATTAGACAAGTGAAAAATAAACTTTTTAAGCCAAAAAGTCCTAAACTTAATACAGAACCAAGGAAAAATGCTAACAAGTAAAAAGCTAAGACAAATAAGCTGAAAACAACAGCTTATTACTAAGCTGCTTGTTTGAATAAGCTACAAACCAATATACCTTAAATAATTAATGGTGCAAAAGGTTACCAGTCAAAGACCCTAGGGCAGATGGTAAACGCGTTTGTGTGTGAGAGGAGTGGCGCATGTTCGAGTCGTGGCCACGTCCTTTTTGTTAAAAACTGTTTTTTTTTTAATTTATAAAACTCAAACCAGGAACTTATACTTACTCTAAAACACAATCTTTATCAAAATTAAGCTAGAATTAAAGCTACAAAAAGGAAAAACGTGAAATGAAAAAGGGAGTAAGTGATATAGTAACTAAGAAAACAAAACAAAGAGCAACTGGTTTCTTCACAGATGCAAGAAGAACAAAAAGTGGACGAATTGTGTGATTGATGATTGTTTGTTGGTTATTTTTGGCAAATAAGGCACCCCCACAACCAGTTGGGTTGTGGGGAGTCACAATGAGCAATAAAAAAGACCAAGTTAACACATAAGATCAATTACACAAGGCAAATCACTAGCTGAAAATCAAGAACAAGCATATCGGCCTCTTGCTGATGCAGTTGGCACTTAGGGTGAGCTTTGGCTTACAAAATCTTGCTCAATTCAGTTCCAATACACAACAAGACTTAAAAAATCCTAAACTAACAGTTCTCCTAACAACTAACAAGATCATATGGCACAAATTATCTAGAATGAGATAGAAAAATACACTTGCTGATTTCCTCAATGTTTTATCACAATTTTATCATAAAACCTTTGTTTTAAGCATACCGTACTGAAAATAACACTAAACCTGATCTAACAAAACCAAAGTAGGTGTGATTTGACAGTATTAACTAGCTCAATGTCACTTCAAACTAATTAAGACCCTTAACCCAAACACCCTTTTATCTTTCTGATTTAGCAGTTTTACAAAGTGATTAAGCACAAAACCTATCCAATCAGATTTTTAACAATCCTAGCATGCATATAAGTCCAAATACAACCTAATCAACCAATAAAAACTACAAATCAACAAGGCTTACTCAATAACATACAAAAGCTCAAAAAGAATGCCATAAAACTAGCCTAAAAGGTACAAGCTTAATACCAGAGTTTTATGCTTTCCAAAAGGCTGTTTAGAAGCTTATGTGAGCTTATGGATGAGTAGAGGATCCCTGTTGGTAGGACTACAACAGACCTAGGGATTTCAAGATCTTCAAAAAAAAAGTGAAAGAAATGAATGGAGATGGAGTGCTTGGCTATAGATTGTTCCCTGCACAACACCACAAATCCAAGAAGCACCTTCAAGCTTATATAAGCTGATGCTCATAAGCTTGAATCAACAGCTTATGAGCAGGCTTATATAAGCAGTAAGTTTTGAGTGAAAATAATCAACCAAAATCTTTTTGAAACCAATCTGGAACCACCAAACTTTCTGAAAACCAAAACCTTTTAAAACCAAATACTTAAACTATCAAAACCACTTGAGATTAATCAACTCAAACTCAATAAGCTAATCTCATGTATCCACTTTCACTTCTACCTGAGATTGGTTTAAGGTTTGAGTTGAAAACCAAAGAAAAATGTTTTCTTATGCCTTTTCTTTCAACTTAAACCTTAAAATCAAAAGGACCTCACACTGATACGAACAAAACAAGAACTCCTACACAGGATTCTTGTTAACCAAACACTTTTAAACCACAAATTCTCACAGGAAAATAATGGCCAAAAGTGCTTAACAAATAAATTTGGAACTCAGTTTTTTTTCACAAAAGTCACAACACTTTTTAAATAACTGAAAAGGAATTACAATTTTACTTCAAAAAAAACACCAACTTTAATTAATAAAATAGGTTACAAGACTTGTAAAAAAACTGGAACAAGAGAACAAAAATAAACACCTATGCCCCTTATATAGACGGGTACAAATTCTTTCTAGAAAATAGAATCGACTAAACCCTAATGTGTAACATTCCAAACGTACCCTTGAATGTTTGAATTTTGAAAATCTTCAAACATGGTCCAATGTCACCATGTGACTTCCTGCTGTTGTACAGTTGTAGCAAACGATCTCAACCCTTAATATATGAGTAGGGAGGAAGGAATTGGCCATATTCGTTGATCTTGTTGTCCCCTTTTGTTTGAGAGTGCAAAGTGGGGCAGTGGTATCATGTGGGATGGTCAGGGGGCTGAGGGTGACGTTTTGGGGTTGGGAATAGGATTAGGTTAAGGTTAATAAGCTTTCTGGAAAGGATGGTGACCAATCATCACGAATTTAGAACAAACCCAAATTAGGGTTTATGGGGATTAAGGAGGGTGTATTTGGGTGTGTTAATTGCTACAGGATGTGTTAACAGGGAAAAACGGGTATTAGTTTAATATAATTCAAAGAACTATATTAAGCAGATGGTGGAAAGCAGACGTGGATGGAGGGATTAAGGGGATTGGTTGAGGGGGAGTGGAGGGTGACGTGGCAAAGGCTGATAGGTTGAGGTGTGTTTGCTTGTCTGGGCAGATTTAGCCCCTCAAGTCCCATGCTTCATTCACTTGGTATTAAATAGCCAAAACCTCTTTTTCCTTTGTTAATAACTTTCATGACTTGTCATTTTTGGTCCTTGTGTCTTCAAATACATTGACAAGGACTTGTTTTGCAATTGTTGAGATCTTCAAGGGTCATTCTTGTATATTCTTGGTAATTTAGGGACCCCAATGTAAATTATGAGTTTTACAAGGGTATAAATTGCCAAGTCATCCAAAGTTGAGGGACTATTCTTGCCAATCTTCAATTCTTCAAGGGTAATTTTGGAAATTCCATATTTGGGTCCGGTTCTTTGTGTGACTTCGTTTCCCGTGTTCGTTTTTGCATGATTCTTGTGATCTTTTTGTCATTCCCTCAATATCCATACCTAAAATACACAAGCAACAAACACAAGCATATATATGGGTATTTTGATGACATTTAATGCATTTTAAGCCTTTTTTAGACGATGAGACTACGTATAAAAGCAGTCTCATCACTCCCCCATACTAAACCATTGTCGTGCCCTCACGCAATGCTAGAATAAAGTATCGTAGCACCTCCAAAATTCATTTTTATTCACTTTATTGAACGATAAACTAGCTACACTACTACTATTACCACTACTTGCGTTTTAGACATAATGTATGATTTTCATCGCAAAATGGGACGTTTAGGTTCATAGAATAAGAACACGTGAATGCTTCGTTAGAAATAATTTCATCGTCCACGATTTTCACCCCAATTCCATGCCAAGCGTGTAACGAGATCATTGTCATTATAAGTTAGTAATGCGAACACTACTCATATGCCCTAATCACGTATTTATCCTCCCATTTTCCTAAGGTGTATCTCTTATATTTTATTTTGTCTTGAATGTTTCACGAGGATACATTGTTTGACTTATGCGATAATAGAGATTTAGGTCTAAAAATAGAGTCCTAACGGTGTAACCAAGACCATCAAATCAATAACCCCTCCTAATAGACAACGATGTTAAAAAATTAAGTCAACAAGAAGGATCAATAAACACGGTTTTATAACGGTTTTGAACATGAGACTTATTACCAAGACTTTTATACGCCCCCTAACGGAAGGGCCTTATTATCTTTGGTTTACCTCCATCTTTTATTCAACTTCGCCATGAAGCTTTTATTATGACTTCGGTCTTGCCTTGCCTTTTATTATCCGCCTCATCGGTGGTTTTATTAGCCAAAGACGTATATCCTCACGCTAAAGCGAATTTTGGATCTTTAAAGCTTCGAAGATTAAGGCTTGATTCACTTTCAATTTTGCATAGATTTTTCGGCCTTGTGGGACTTCAAATTGTTTGCTTGATTTAGGTGAGCACTTGAAATCTTATTATTGGGTGAAGCTTTTGATTATTCGGGTGCCAATACTTCAAAACCGTGACGCTGGCGATACCTTAATGTCTTTCCAATTTAATTACACGGAAGCTACTAGAAAAGACTAGAAACCCGACAATCCCAACTAAACCGCTAAGTCAATATTTATTAAGCAAAAAAAATATTTACATGCGAAGGGAGAATAAGCAAACAGCGAGAACACATGAGTTTTTGAAAGAATACGAGTTATCTACGTTTAGCATAGTAACTTATAATTAACCCTATCATTTCTCGTCCTCATTCAAGAGACTTAGCCTAATGTGAAGTTAAGGAATCAAAGCTAAGTGCTCAACACGCACGGTCGAGTAAAAAATTACTCTTATTCTCGCCATCGGAAAATCTACATTCGTGTCTTCAAACACTTATAAAATATGAGAAAAAATTTAAAATTTGGCCATTTTTAGCCTTATTATTGCAACAAAACGATAAAAAAAGATAAACTTTGGAAAGCGTGAAGGTTTGGCAAGGCAAGTATCTATTCACCCCCCCCCCCATACTAAAGTTAAACATTGTCCTCAATGTTTCGAGTCTAGGGGTGCAAACACCCCCATACTAGAGACGTAGTTGAATGCCTAATCTAGAATGGAAAGGGTGTAACCGTTAAATTTAAAGCCATTTATGAAGTGTGTTATAAACCTAAGGTTAGAACATAAAAGGATATATCATTTGGATATTGAGAACGTCTTCAAAGCAATCGATCGAGTGCTCCTATAAAACGAACACGAGAGGCTCCAATCGTGAAGATCATGATCTAAAAACCACAATTCACAAACAACCACGGAACAAAGGTTGGAAGGAAACAAATCCCCTAATTAGAAAGCAATAATATGTACATGGATAAGCATGGGTTTCCCCCACGAGGCACCTTGTTTTTGTTAACCAAGTCAAAAGCTCGACTCGAATCCCCATAAATGTGATCATTTAGGGATTATCTTGGTATGGTTAATTTTTGGTGGGGCTTACATGATAAACAAGGCCCAAAAACAACCGGTATTAAGGACTAAGTCCTTTGATGGTGCAAAATACCGGGATCGAAGATGGCGTTTTTGTTTTCATTGGAAAAACAAATCAACGCCACTTCATCATGTGTCAATACTAACCCAAAGGGTTTAAAGAAAATAGATGAGAAGAAATAGAAGGGTGGGGCAATGGGTAAGTCACAAAAACTATGAGCTACTCGAGGTAGACTCGCATCGATCAAATAGAAAGATTTTCCATTTATTGCATCGGTGGAAGACCGAGATTTCCCTTTATATGCAATTCCGGGATCAAATATCTCGTCCTCGATGGAGAAAGGGGAGGGAACATAAGGGGCTTCCCCACACTAAGTCCACACAAAGCATCGTCAAAAGGAGAAGACGAGCTTGTAGCACTCAAAACATGAGGTGATGACGGAGTTAGCATTGTAGAAAAATATTTTAAATCCAATTTAAAATCTTTCCCTTTTTCATCTTTTAAACTCTCCTTATGAAAACCCGACTTGATTATGTCAAAAATATTTGGTGTTTCTAAAGCAATGTTAGTCACACTAAAAATTCTCACATTTGAAAACCGTTTTGGTTTTGGTGGTGGTAAGTTCTCAAAACGTTTGTCAACAAAGAAAACTTCCCCATCGGGATCAACATATTCATCATCCGAAGAATCCTTCGTGATTGGAAATGTAGGCTTAACACTCTTAACCTCCACCGGCGGAGGGGACGGAAAATCTTTTTTATCATCAACTCCTAAAACTCTTTTTGAAATCCTTTTGCAAATGTTTTTGATGGGACTAACAATGTTTAAAGACGTGATAGAGTACACATGAGAAAGTGTGGATTTTTGAGTTGCATTTATGACGAGTTCTTCCTCATTGAAACGAAGAGTGATTTTCCTAGCATGCACATCGATAAGTGCTCTCGAGGTATCCAAAAATGATCGACCTAAAATTAGAGGAACTTTAGGATCGATGGGGATGTCAACAACAATAAAGTCTACGGGATAGTAGAACTTTCCAACTTTCATGAAGACGTCCTCGGCTACTCCACAAGCTAGAATCGTAGAATGATCGGCCATCTCGATTGACATTCTTGAAGGAGTGAGATTGGGAAGATTGAGCGACTTAAAAATCTCAAGAGGCATCAAATTTATACTAGCACCAAGATCGACCAAGGCGTAGCATTCCTCCATATCTTTTATTGCACATGGGATTAAAAATTTACCGGGATCACCGACTTTTTGAGGTATGCGGATAAGAAAAACCGAAGAACATCAAGACGACTTTTGCAATTTCTCTTTGTTATTCAACATACTTTTGAAGTTTGCGGCAAATCGAGGCATCATGACCAAGGCGTCGGCAAAACATATATTAAAATGCAAGTCACGAAACATTTTCATAAAAAGTTCAAATTGATAATTATTTCGTTCTTGTGCATTTTCCTTGTTTCGTCTTGAAGGGTAAGGTAAGGGTGGTGTGGGTTGGGGCATAGGCAAAGGCCTTAGAATCTCGGGTTCCACTATTGGTATTGGTTCAACCGTAGGTGTGGTTTTAGCGGTACTTCGTGGGCTTGGAATTTGCTCCTTTTCTACCACCACCTCGGGTTCTTTCTCACATTCCTTCTCCGTAGAAGTACTTGGACGAGAAATAGGTTCTTTGAAAGTTTTACCACTACGAGTAGTAATAACCTTCAATTCTCCTTTCGGGTTTACGATGGTATCACTAGGAAGACCACCCGAAGAAGAAGGTTTACACATGATAGCTTCAAACATTTTTCCCATTCGATCTTCAAACTTAGATTGCCTAGCATCCGCTTTTAACAATTCTTGCTTAATCTCATGTTGACCTTGCTCCATTTTTTGTTGATTTTGTTGGAGATGTTGAACATTTCCTTCCATTTTATTAGCATGAGTCTTAAGTTCAATAGCAAGTTCGTTTTTAAGCTCGTTTTTCAACTCGGATCTTAAGCTAACCATTTCACGTTGCATATTATCAAACTTAGCATCGTTTGCTTTAGCATAATTCAAAAATTCTCCTTGAATATTTTTGGTGTGATCATTTTGAAAACCTTGAGTGGTAGTTTGAAAATCACGGTTTTGGTTTTGGTTTGAAATTTGCCCATTTCCACTTTGATAATTATTCTTGTTGTAGTTACGTTGATTTCCTTGATAAGCACCACTTTGATTGTTGTTTTGATAGTTGTTAGCATTTTGATTTTGTGGAGCTTGATTTGGGCGGGAACCTTGACCGTTTTGGTTATAAGTTCCCGTGGCTACATAATCATTCGAAGTGTTACCATCCGCGGTAATGCGCTCGGCAAAATCATGAGCTCCACCACACGAAATACAACTCTTGGCAATCGCCTTAACCGATGCGGAATTCAAAGCATCTTGTGCTTTCCAATGAGTCATAGAGTCGAAAACCTATCGAAAAACCGATTCTCCTCATTTGCTTCATCTTGCAAGGCATTAATGCTACGAGATGATGACGAACCCAAATTGGCAACACTCGGTGTGTTACGAGGGCTGTAAACCTTAGACCTATTCTCAATGATTTTCAAAGCCTCATAGGTTGTTTTGCACAAAAAATTACCACCCGCGGCGGCATTTAGGTAATCTCGTTCATGATCATTAAGCCCATTATAAAAAGTATCAATTTGATGCAATTCGGAAAAATCATGGTGTGGACATTCATGTAACATTTCTTTAAACCTTTCCCAAGCCATTGAAAAACTTTCATTAGACCTTTGAGTAAATCGTGAAATCTCGTTTTCAAATGTGTTGTTTTAGATGGTTGAAAAAAATGATTCACAAATTTAGAAACGAGATCACCCCACGTAAAATCGAATTTGGGGGTTCTTTCTCGAGCCATATCTTGGAGGATCCATCTAACGAGTATGGAAACTACATCATCTTAATGGCATCGTGTGGTACATCCTTAAACTTGCTTGTCGCGGTGAGACGATTAAATTGCCTAATGTGATAATGTGGGTTGTCTTTTTCGTGTCCGCGAAACTTGTTGGCTTGAAGCATAGACATTAAACCCGTCTTGATCTCGAAGTTCTCCGCAAGGATGGCGGGAATCACAATGGCCTCTCCAAAACCCTCGGTGGGTGCTTGAAGTAACTCAATCATAGAACGATTAGCCATGATAGCTTATTGTTCTACAATAGGTTCCTCACTTGGAGTCTCTTCACTAGAAAGATTAGGAGTAGGTGTTGACTCCTTTTTGTTTTTTCGTTTACGTGCACGTCTTGCTTGATTACGAGTAAGCATAAACGTCACGTACAACGTGGGGATGAGCAAAGAAGATTCTTTTTGGTGTTTTGTATTTTTCAATTTTTTTTGTGGTTTTTGATTGTATTAACCTTTTTGGATTTTGGTGAATGTATTAAGTAGACACAAATCTACAAATCTCCTCCTTAATCAAATCTCTCGATTAAAGAAGCCTCAAGGAATGAAAATGATCACGTGAAGTGAACGCCTTCGATGACTTTAGAACGTTGGTGGAACACCAAAATGTTCAAGAGGGTTTAATCAATTGAAACCAAGAAAATATATATGATACTTAGTAATACTTTGGGCGGCAAAACCCTCGATTAGCTCTCAAAATCAAATACTCACAAGCAAGCGGGGAAACGAGGCGGCGCGAAGCACTTAAGACCCTTTTTCCTTAGGATATATTTTATAATATCCGCCTTATACCCACCTTATAGTTTGTATTTTTCAAAATTGAGCCTCACGAAAGTATTTATCTATTTTTGCCTTTTTCTTTGGTTTGAGATTCGAATACAATGATTGGGTAATGACCTCCCAAGTCAAGGTTGTGATTTCTCACGTATTTGGAGTACTTGTGAATTTATTGTTCTACGTATACAATATAGTAATAGTATTCACACAAAAATCAAAAAACGATAATACGTATTAGTAGAGTGCTACTAATACAAATACTATTTTGGTTAGTATATAAAAACAATAATTCCAAATCAAAACACAACACACCTCCCCGGCAGCGGCGCAAAAATGATGGTTGAGTTTTTGCACACCTTTAGGAAAAGGAGGCAATTAGGGCAAGTGTTAACGAGTAGTTTAGGAAAACCACAAGTTATGACCCTAAAGTGAGTTCGTTCTCGAGGAGGCTAGTGCGTTGTGTTAAGAGATGATTAACTTTGTGATTTTATTGTTATGAGAAAAGAAAATAGAAATGGGGTAAGAAGAGAATGACGGTTACGATGACGGATTACACTAAGAGGAAAAGGTCGTACACGTAAAACCGTAAAAGCACCAAATTTAAAATTTTATCCTAAAAATTCCTAAAAATTGCAAACAAATCCTAAATAATGTATAAAGAGTTTACAAAAAATCAAAAACCACCCAAACCTTTTAATTAACTAAATAATGATTTTTTAATGCTAATTAAAGCTCTAAAAATCAATTTAATTACTAAAAAGCCCAAAATGAGTTTTATCACTTTGTAAACCTCTAAACAACCTAACTTAATTTAAAACTATTTTTGAAAATTTTAAAATTAATAAAAACTATTTTAAAACAATTAAAAACTATTAAAACTTAAAATAATTATAAAAATAAATCTAAAGACAATGAAAATATTCTAAAAGTTGCAAAACTCCTAACTTTTTATATTTGAACTAGGAAAAATGAAAAAAGTAGAAAAAACTAACTTTTATTTTTTAATAATAAAATACTAATAAAATTATATAAAAAATTCAAAGTTTATGAAATAATTCTAAAAAATTACCAAAAATCTAGAAAAATTTAACTAAGACAAAAATGCAAACAAAAGTTTCCAAAACCTTTTAATAATTTTATATTAATATTTAAAGTTGATTAAAAACCCTAAAATCTTATAAAATCAAAAATAAGTTAGTTTGAAAACTTTAATTGATGTAAACCTCAAAAATACTACTGAAAACCTAAAAACTATTTTTCCAGATTTTTAAAACACTTTTTCCTATTTTTTATTTGTTTTCTAAAACTAAAACTTAAAATAATCCTAATAAATTAATTAGACACGTGAAAAATAAACTTTTTAAGCCAAAAAGTCCTAAACTTAATACAGAACCAAGGAAAAATGCTAACAAGTAAAAAGCTAAGACAAATAAGCTGAAAACAGCTTATTACTAAGCTGCTTGTTTGAATAAGCTACAAACCAATATACCTTAAATAATTAATGGTGCAAAAGGTTACCAGTCAAAGACCCTAGGGCAGATGGTAAATGCGTTTGTGTGTGAGAGGAGTGGCGCAGGTTCGAGTCGTGGCCACGTCCTTTTTGTTAAAAACTTCTTTTTTTAAAAAAATTTATAAAACTCAAACCAGGAACTTATACTTACTCTAAAACACAATCTTTATCAAAATTAAGCTAGAATTAAAGCTACAAAAAGGAAAAACGTGAAATGAAAAAGGGAGTAAGTGCTACAGTAACTAAGAAAACAAAACAAAGAGCAACTGGTTTCTTCATAGATGCAAGAAGAATAAAAAGTGGACGAATTGTGTGATTGATGTTTGTTTGTTGGTTATTTTTGGCAAATAAGGCACCCCCACAACCAGTTGGGTTGTGGGGAGTCACAATGAGCAATAAAAAGACCAAGTTAACACATAAGATCAATTACATAAGGCAAATCACTAGCTGAAAATCAAGAACAAGCATATGGGCCTCTTGCTGATGCAGTTGGCACTTAGGGTGAGCTTTGGCTTACAAAATCTTGCTCAATTCAGTTCCAATACACAACAAGACTTAAAAAATCCTAAACTAACAGTTCTCCTAACAACTAACAAGATCAGATGGCACAAATTATCAATAATGAGATAGAAAAATACACTTGCTGATTTTCTCAATGTTTTATCACAATTTTATCATACAACCTTAGTTTTAAGCATACCATACTGAAAATAACACTAAACCTGATCTAACAAAACCAAAGTAGGTGTGATTAGACAGTATTAACTAGCTCAATGTCACTTCAAACTAATTAAGACCCTTAACCCAAACACCCCTTTATCTTTCTGATTTAGCAGTTTTACAAAGTGATTAAGCACAAAACCTATCCAATCAGATTTTTAACAATCCTAGCATGCATATAAGTCCAAATACAACCTAATCAACCAATAAAAACTACAAATCAACAAGGCTTACTCAATAACATACAAAAGCTCAAAAAGAATGCCATAAAACTAGCCTAAAAGGTACAACCTTAATACCAGAGTTTTATGCTTTCCAAAAGGATGTTTAGAAGCTTATGTGAGCTTATGGATGAGTAGAGGATCCCTGTTGGTAGTTCTACAGCAGACCTAGGGATTTCAATATCTTCAAAAAAAAGTGAAAGAAATGAATGGAGATGGAGTGCTTGGCTATAGATTGTTCCCTGCACAACACCACAAATCCAAGAAGCACCTTCAAGCTTATATAAGCTGATGCTCATAAGCTTGAATCAACAGCTTATGAGCAGGCTTATATAAGCAGTAAGTTTTGAGTGAAAATAATCAACCAAAATCTTTTTGAAACCAATCTGGAACCACCAAACTTTCTGAAAACCAAAACCTTTTAAAACCAAATACTTAAACTATCAAAACCACTTGAGATTAATCAACTCAAACTCAATAAGCTAATCTCAGGTATCCACTTTCACTTCTACCTGAGATTGGTTTAAGGTTTGAGTTGAAAACCAAAGAAAAAATGTTTTCTTATGCCTTTTCTTTCCAGTTAAACCTTAAAATCAAAAGAACCTCACACTGATACGAACAAAACAAGAACTCCTACACAGGATTCTTGTTAACCAAACACTTTTAAACCACAAATTCTCACAGGAAAATAATGACAAAAAATGCTTAACAAATAAATTTGGAACTCAGTTTTCTTTCACACAAGTCACAACACTTTTTAAATAACTGAAAGGAATTACAATTTTACTTCAAAAAAAACACCAACTTTCATTAATAAAACAGGTTACAAGACTTGTAAAAAAAACTGGAACAAGAGAACAAAAATAAACACCTATGCCCCTTATATAGACGGGTACAAATTCTTTCTAGAAAATAGAAACGACTAAACCCTAATGTGTAACATTCTAAATATACCCTTGAATGTTTGAATTTTGAAAATCTTCAAACATGGTCCAATGTCACCATGTGACTTCTTGCTGTTGTACAGTTGTAGCAAACGATCTCAACCCTTAAAATATGAGTAGGGAGGAAGGAATTGGCCATATTCGTTGATCTTGTTGTCCCCTTTTGTTTGAGAGTACAAAGTGGGGCAGGGGTATCATGTGGGATGGTCAGGGGGTTGAGGGTGACGTTTTGGGGATGGGAATAGGATTAGGTTAAGGTTAATAAGCTTTCTGGAAAGGATGGTGACCAATCATCACGAATTTAGAACAAACCCAAATTAGGGTTTATGGGGATTAAGGAGGGTGTATTTGGGTGTGTTAATTGCTACAGGATGTGTTAAGAGGGAAAAACGGGTATTAGTTTAATATAATTCAAAGAATTATATTAGGCAGATGGTGGAAAGCAGACGTGGATGGAGGGATTAAGGGGATTGGTTGAGGGGGAGTGGAGGGTGACGTGGAAAAGGCTGATAGGTTGAGGTGTGTTTGCTTGTCTAGGCAGATTTAGCCCCTTAAGTCCCATGCTTCATTCACTTGGTATTAAATAGCCAAAACCCCTTTTTCCTTTGTTAATAACTTTCATGACTTGTCATTTTTGGTCCTTGTGTCTTCAAATACATTGACAAGGACTTGTTTTGCAAATGTTGAGATCTTCAAGGATCATTCTTGTATATTCTTGGTAATTTAGGGACCCTAATGTAATTTATGAGTTTTACGAGGGTATAAATTGCCAAGTCTTCCAAAGTTGAGGGACCATTCTTGCAATCTTCAATTCTTCAAGGGTAATTTTGGAAATTCCATATTTGGGTCTGGTTCTTTGTGTGACTTCGTTTCCCGTGTTCGTTTTGCATGATTCTTGTGATCTTTTTGTCATTCCCTCGATATCCATACCTAAAATACACAAGCAACAAACACAAGCATATATATGGGTATTTTGATGACATTCAATGCATTTTAAGCCCTTTTTAGACGATGAGACTATGTATAAAAGCAGTCTCATCACTCCCCCAAACTAAACCATTGCCGTGCCCTCACGCGATGCTAGAATAAAGTATCGTAGCACCTCCAAAATTCATTTTTATTCACTTTATTGAACGATAAACTAGCTACACTACTACTATTACTACTACTTGCGTTTTAGACATAATGTATGATTTTCATCGCAAAATGGGACGTTTAGGTTCATAGAATAAGAACACGTGAATGCTTCGTTAGAAATAATTTCATCGTCCTCGATTTTCACCCCAATTCCATGCCAAGCGTGCAACGAGATCATTGTCATTATAAGTTAGTAATGCTAACACTACTCATATGCCCTAATCACGTACTTATCCTCCCATTTTCCTAAGGTGTATCTCTTATATTTTATTTTGTCTTGAATGTTTCACGAGGATACATTATTTGACTTATGCGATAATAGAGATTAGGTCTAAAAATAGAGTCCTAACGGTGTAACCAAGACCATCAAATCAATAACCCCTCCTAATAGACAACGATGTCAAAAAATTAAGTCAACAAGAAGGATCGATAAACACGGTTTTATAACGGTTTTGAACATGAGACTTATTACCAAGACTTTTATAAGCCCCCTAACGGAAGGGCCTTATTATCTTTGGTTTACCTCCATCTTTTATTCAACTTCGCCATGAAGCTTTTATTATGACTTCGGTCTTGCCTTGCCTTTTAATATCCGCCTCATCGGTGGTTTTATTAGCCAAAGACGTATATCCTCACGCTAAAGCGAATTTTGGATCTTTAAAGCTTCGAAGATTAAGGCTTGATTCACTTTCAATTTTGCATAGATTTTTCGGCCTTGTGGGGCTTCAAATTGTTTGCTTGATTTAGGTGAGCACTTGAAATCTTATTATTGGTTGAAGCTTTTGATTATTCGGGTGCCAATACTTCAAAACCGTGACGCTGGCGATACCTTAATATCTTCCCAGTTTAATTACACGGAAGCTACTAGAAAAGACTAGAAACCCGACAATCCCAACTAAACCGCTAAGTCAATATTTATTAAGCAAAAAAAAATATTTACATGCGAAGGAAGAATAAGCAAACAACGAGAACACATGAGTTTTTGAAAGAATATGAGTACTCTACGTTTAGCATAGTAACTTATAATTAACCCTATCATTTCTCGTCCTCATTCAAGAGACTTAGCCTAATGTGAAGTTAAGGAATCAAAGCTAAGTGCTCAACACGCACGGTCAAGTCAAAAATTACTCTTATTCTCGCCATCGTAAAATCTACATTCGTGTCTTCAAACACTTATAAAATATGAGAAAAAGTTTAAAATTTGGCCATTTTTAGCCTTATTATTGCAACAAAACGATAAAAAAAAGATAAACTTTGGAAAGCGTGAAGGTTTGGCAAGGCAAGTATCTATTCACCCCCCCATACTAAAGTTAAACATTGTCCTCAATGTTTCGAGTCTAGGGGTGCAAACACCCCAATACTAGAGACGTAGTCGAATGCCAAATCTAGCATGGAAAGGGTGTAACCGTTAAATTTAAAGCCGTTTATGAAGTGTGCTATAAACCTAAGGTTAGAACATCAAAGGATATATCATTTGGATATTAAGAAAGTCTTCAAAGCAATCGATCGAGTGCTCCCATAAAACGAACACGAGAGGCTCCAATCGTGAAGATCATGATCTAAAAACCACAATTCACAAACAACCACGGAACAAAGGTTGGAAGGGCACAAATCCCCTAATTAGAAAGCAATAATATGTACATGTATAAGCATGGGTTTCCCCCACGAGGCACCTTGTTTTTGTTAACCGAGTCAAAAGCTCGACTCGAATCCCCATAAATGTGATCATTTAAGGATTATCTTGGTATGGTTAATTTTTGGTGGGGCTTACATGATAAACAAGGCCCAAAAAACAATCGGCATTAAGGACTAAGTCCTTTGATGGTGCAAAATACCGGGATCGAAGATGGCATTTTCGTTTCCATTGGAAAAACAAATCAACGCCACTTCATCATGTGTCAATACAAACCCAAAGGATTTAAAGAAAATAGATGATAAGAAATAGAAGGGTGGGACAATGGGTAAGTCACAAAAACTATGAGCTACTCGAGGTAGACTCGCACCGATCAAATAGAAAGATTTTCCATTTATTGCATCGGTGGAAGATCGAGATTTCCCTTTATATGCAATTCTGGGATCAAATATCTCGTCCTCGGTGGAGAAAGGGGAGGGAACATAAGGGGCTTCCCCCACACTAAGTCCACACAAAGCATCGTCAATAGGAGAAGACGAGCTTGTAGCACTTAAAACACGAAGTGATGACGGAGTTAGCATTGTAGAAAAATCTTTTAAATCCAATTTAAAATCTTTCCCTTTTTCATCTTTTAAACTCTCCTTATGAAAACCCGACTTGATTATGTCAAAAATATTTTGTGTTTCTAAAGCAATGTTAGTCACACTAAAAATTCTCACATTTGAAAACCGTTTTGGTTTTGGTGGTCGTAAGTTCTCAAAACGTTTGTCAACAAAGAAAACTTCCCCATCGGGATCAACATATTCATCATCCGAAGAATCATTCGTGATTGGAAATGTAGGCTTAACACTCTTAACCTCCACCGACGAAGGGGACGGAAAATCGTTTTTATCATCAACTCCTAAAACTCTTTTTGAAATCCTTTTGCAAATGTTTTTGATGGGACTAACATTGTTTAAAGACGTGATAGAGTACACATGAGAAAGTGTGGAGTTTTGAGTTGCATTTATGACGAGTTCTTCCTCATTGAAAAGAAGAGTGATTTTCCTAGCATGCACATCGATAAGTGCTCTCGAGGTATCCAAAAATGATCGACCTAAAATTAGAGGAACTTTAGGATCGATGGGGATGTCAACAACAATAAAGTCTACGGGATAGTAGAACTTTCCAACTTTCACGAAGACGTCCTCGGCTACTCCACAAGCTAGAATCGTAGAATGATCGGCCATCTCGATTGACATTCTTGAAGGAGTGAGATTGGGAAGATTGAGCGACTTAAAAATCTCAAGAGGCATCAAATTTAAACTAGCACCAAGATCGGCCAAGGCGTAGCATTCCTTTATATCTTTTATTGCACATGGGATTAAAAATTTACCGCGATCACCGACTTTTTGAGGTATGCGGCTAAGAAAAACCGAAGAACAACTAGACGACTTTTGCAATTTCTCTTTGTTATTCAACATACTTTTGAAGTTTGCGGCAAATCGAGGCATCATGACCAAGGCGTCGGCAAAACTTATATTAAAATGCAAGTCACGAAACATTTTCATAAAAAGTTCAAATTGATATTTATTTCGTTCTTGTGCCTTTTCCTTGTTTTGTCTTGAAGGGTAAGGTAAGGGTGGTGTGGGTTGGGGCATAGGCAAAGGCCTTGGAATCTCGGGTTCCACTATTGGCATTGGTTCAACCGTAGGTGTGGTTTGAGCGGTACTTCGTGGGCTTGGAATTTGCTCCTTTTCTACCACCACCTCGGGTTCTTTCTCTCTTTCCTTCTCCGTAGAAGTACTTGGACGAGAAATGGGTTCTTCGAAAGTTTTACCACTACGAGTAGTAATAACCTTCAATTCTCCTTTCGGGTTTACGATGGTATCACTAGGAAGACCACCCGAAGAAGAAGGTTTACGCATGATAGCTTCAAACATTTTTCCCATTCGATCTTCAAACTTAGATTTCCTAGCATCCGCTTTTAACAATTCTTGCTTAATCTCATGTTGACCTTGCTCCATTTTTTTGTTGATTTTGTTGGAGATGTTGAACATTTCCTTACATTTTATTAGCATGAGTCTTAAGTTCATTAGCAAGTTCGTTTTTAAGCTCGTTTTTCAACTCGGATCTTAAGCTAACCATTTCACGTTGCATATTATCAAACTTAGCATCGTTTGCTTTAGCATAATTCAAAAATTCTCCTTGAAGATTTTTGGTGTGATCATTTTGATAACCTTGAGTGGTAGTTTGAAAATCACGGTTTTGGTTTTGGTTTGAAATTTTCCCATTTCCACTTTGATAATTACCCTTGTTGTAGTTACGTTGATTTCCTTGATAAGCACCACTTTGATTGTTGTTTCGATAGTTGTTAGCATTTTGATTTTGTGGAGCTTGATTTGGGCGGGAACCTTGACCGTTTTGGTTATAAGTTCCCGTGGCTACATAAGCATTCGAAGTGTTACCATCCGCGGTAATGCACTCGGAAAAATCATGAGCTCCACCACATGAAATACAACTCTTGGCAACTGCCTTAACCGATGTGGAATTCAAAGCATCTTGTGCTTTCCAATGAGTCATAAGAGTCGAAAACCTATCGAAAAACCGATTCTCCTCATTTGCTTCATCTTGCAAGGCATTAATGCTACGAGATGATGACGAACCCAAATTGGCAACACTCGGTGTGTTACGAGGGCTATAAACCTTAGACCTATTCTCAATGATTTTCAAAGCCTCATCGGTCGTTTTGCATAAAAATTACCACCCGCGGCGGCATTTAGGTAATCTCGTTCATGATCATTAATCCCATTATAAAAAGTATCAATTTGATGCAATTCGGAAAAATCATGGTGTGGACATTCATGTAACATTTCTTTAAACCTTTCCCAAGCCATTGAAAAACTTTCATTAGACCTTTGAGTAAATCGTGAAATCTCGTTTTTCAAATGTGTTGTTTTAGATGGTGGAAAAAAATGATTCACAAATTTAGAAACGAGATCACCCCATGTCAAAATCGAATTTGGGGGTTCTTTCTCGAGCCATATCTTGGAGGGTCCATCTAACGAGTATGGAAACTACATCATCTTAATGGCATCGTGTGGTACATCCTTAAACTTGCTTGTCGCGGTGAGACGATTAAATTGCCTAATGTGATAATGTGGGTTGTCTTTTTCGTGTCCGTGAAACTTGTTGGCTTGAAGCATAGACATTAAACCCGTCTTGATCTCGAAGTTCTTAGCAAGAATGGCGGGAATCACAATGGCCTCTCCAAAACCCTCGGTGGGTGCTTGAAGTAACTCCATCATAGTACGATTAGCCATGATAGCTTCTTGTTCTACAATAGGTTCCTCACTTGGAGTCTCTTCACTAGAAAGATTAGGAGTAGGTGTTGACTCCTTTTTGTTTTTTCGTTTACGTGCACGTCTTGCTTGATTACGAGTAAGCATAAACGTCACGTACAACGTGGGGATGAGCAAAGAAGATTCTTTTTGGTGTTTTGTATTTTTCAATTTTTTTTGTGGTTTTTGATTGTATTAACCTTTTTGGATTTTGGTGAATGTATTAAGTAGACACAAATCTACAAATCTCCTCCTTAATCAAATCTCTCGATTAAAGAAGCCTCAAGGAATGAAAAAGATCACGTGAAGTGAACGCCTTCGATGACTTTAGAACGTTGGTGGAACACCAAAACGTTCAAGAGGGTTTAATCAATTGAAACCAAGAAATTATATATGATACTTAGTAATACTTTGGTCGGCAAAACCCTCGATTAGCTCTCAAAATCAAATACTCACAAGCAAGCGGGGAAACGAGGCGGCGCGAAGCACTTAAGAGCACTTTTCCTTAGGATATATTTTATAATATCCGCCTTATACCCACCTTATAGTTTGTATTTCTCAAAATTGAGCCTCACGAAAGTATTGATCTATTTTTGCCTTTTTCTTTGGTTTGAGATTCGAATACAATGATTGGGTAATGACCTCCCAAAGGTTGTGATTTCTCACGTATTTGGAGTACTTGTGAATTTATTGTTCTACGTATACAATATAGTAATAGTATTCACACAAAAATCGAAAACCGATAATACGTATTAGTAGAGTGCTACTAATACAAATACTATTTTGGTTAGTATATAAAAACAACAATTCCAAATCAAAACACAACACGCCTCCCCGACAGCGGCGCCAAAATGATGGTTGAGTTTTTGCACACCTTTAGGAAAAGGAGGCAATTAGGGCAAGTGTTAACGAGTAGTTTAGGAAAACCACAAGTTATGACCCTAAAGTGAGTTCATTCTCGATGAGGCTAGTGCGTTGTGTTAAGAGATGATTAACTTTGTGATTTTATTGTTATGAGAAAAGAAAATAGAAATGGGGTAAGAAGAGAATGACGGTTACGATGACGGATTACACTAAGACGAAAAGGTCGTACACGTAAAACCGTAAAAGCACCAAATTTAAAATTTTATCCTAAAAATTCCAAAAAATTGCAAACAAATCCTAAATAATGTATAAAGAGTTTACAAAAAATCAAAAACCACCCAAACCTTTTAATTAACTAAATAATGATTTTTTAATGCTAATTAAAGCCCTAAAAATCAATTTAATTACTAAAAAGCCCAAAATGAGTTTTATCACTTTGTAAACCTCTAAAACAACCTAACTTAATTTAAAACTATTTTTGAAAATTTTAAAATTATAAAAACTATTTTAAAACAATTAAAAACTATTCAAACTTAAAATAATTATAAAAATAAATCTAAGGACAATGAAAATATTCTAAAAGTTGCAAAACTCCTAACTTTATATATTTGAACTAGGAAAAATGAAAAAAGTCGAAAAAACTAACTTTTAATTTTTAATAATAAAATACTAATAAAATAATATAAAAAACTTCTAATTTTATGAAAAAATTCTAAAAAATTACCAAAAATCTAGAAAAATGTAACTAAGACAAAAATGCAAACAAAAGTTTCCAAAAACTTTTTAATAATTTTATATTAATATTTAAAGTTGATTAAAAACCCTAAAATAATATAAAATAAAAAATAAGTTAGTTTGAAAACTTTAATTGATGTAAACCTCAAAAATACTACTGAAAACCTAAAAACGTTTTTTCTAGATTTTTAAAACACTTTTTCCTATTTTTTATCTACTTTCTAAAATTAAAAGTTAAAACAATCCTAATAAATTAATTAGACACGTGAAAAATAAACTTTTTAAGCCAAAAAGTCCTAAACTTAATACAGAACCAAGGAAAAATGCTAACAAGTAAAAAGCTAAGACAAATAAGCTGAAAACAGCTTATTACTAACCTGCTTGTTTGAATAAGCTACAAACCAATATACCTTATATAATTAATGGTGCAAAAGGTTACCAGTCAAAGACCCTAGGGCAGATGGTAAACGCGTTTGTGTGTGGGAGGAGTGGCGCAGGTTCGAGTCCTGGCCACGTCCTTTTTGTTGAAAATTTTTTTTTTTTTTTAAATTTATAAAACTCAAACCAGGAACTTATACTTACTCTAAAACACAATCTTTATCAAAATTAAGCTAGAATTAAAGCTACAAAAAGGAAAAACGTGAAATGAAAAAGGGAGTAAGTGCTATAGTAACTAAGAAAACAAAACAAAGAGCAACTGGTTTCTTCACAAATGCAAGAAGAACAAAAAGTGGACGAATTGTGTGATTGATGATTGTTTGTTGGTTATTTTTGGCAAATAAGGCACCCCCACAACCAGTTGGGTTGTGGGGAGTCACAATGAGCAATAAAAAAGACCAAGTTAACACATAAGATCAATTACACAAGGCAAATCACTAGCTGAAAATCAAGAACAAGCATATGGGCCTCTTGCTGATGCAGTTGGCACTTAGGGTGAGCTTTGGCTTACAAAATCTTGCTCAATTCAGTTCCAATACACAACAAGACTTAAAAAATCCTAAACTAACAGTTCTCCTAACAACTAACAAGATCAGATGGCACAAATTATCAAGAATGAGATAGAAAAATACACTTGCTGATTTCCTCAATGTTTTATCACAATTTTATCATACAACCTTTGTTTTAATCATACCATACTAAAAATAACACTAAACCTGATCTAACAAAACCAAAGTAGGTGTGATTAGACAGTATTAACTAGCTCAATGTCACTTCAAACTAATTAAGACCCTTAACCTAAACACCCCTTTATCTTTCTGATTTAGCAGTTTTACAAAGTGATTAAGCACAAAACCTATCCAATCAGATTTTTAACAATCCTAGCATGCATATAAGTCCAAATACAACCTAATCAACCAATAAAAACTACAAATCAACAAGGCTTATTCAATAACATACAAAAGCTCAAAAATAATGCCATAAAACTAGCCTAAAAGGTACAAGCTTAATACCAGAGTTTTATGTTGGGAATAAATTATAGCCAATCTACTTGAGCGCTGACAAGAGTAAAACAAGCGTTGACAGGAGCAAACCAAACGCTGACATCTCAAGCGTTGACAAGATAAAGTCAAGCGTTGATACATTGAAGACAAGCACTGATGGGAAGATATACTCTACGCGTTTATTGTATTCTAGATTATTTCTAGTAAAGATAGGAACAACAATGTATTTTCTATATTTATCTTTACCTAGAATTGCTGATACGTAGATTATTGTACAAGGCTTCTTATGTCTATAAAAGAAGACCTTTAGGTTAATGTTTCATATAAGTTTTCATTCGTAAACTACTTTCATTGTAAGCAAGTTTGATATCATTAATCAAAGTGAAAGTTTGTTTATATCTTGTGTGTTCTTGTTTAAGTGTTAATTCCGCATAACACTTAGATTATCATAAACATATACAAAGGTTTCTCTAAGTGTATTACTTGATCTAATCTCGTATACGTAAAGCTAAATCGGTCTAAGTTTGGGATCAACAAGTGGTATCAGAGCTTGTTGAGGAACTTTTGATCTTAAAGAACACAAGAACCCTAAAAATCACCAAAACCCTAATTTTCTCAAAAACCCTAACAACATCATGTCAAATTCAGAACTAACCTCCTCCTCCTCACCTTTACCAAACATCAAGATTCCCATGCTTGATGCAACCAACTTTGAATTGTGGAAATTCAACTTTGAGCAATATCTAGGGATCTATGACTACACACTCTAGGAGATTATTGAATATGGAAACACATTCAGTAAAGCCCAAAAGATTGCTGATGCTATTTCTGGAAGAGCAGCTGTTGCTGGATGTTCTGAAGAAGATAAGAAAGAAAAGCCTGAAGATGGTAGAGCTGTGTCTGCTGAAGACATAGCAAAGAAAAGGGTTGACATGAAAACCCTAAATATTCTTAAACTCTCGTTGGGACAAGAGAACCAGCATAAATATAGAGGTTATGAATCTTCTAAAGACCTTTGGGAAGCTCTTGAAGTTGCATATGGTGGCAATGCAGACACTAAGTAAGAGAAGAAGAAGCAACTCATGCATGATTATGCTGTCTTCAAGGCTCAACCTAATGAAAAGCTTAGCAGTGTGAGAAGCAGATTGCTTGATATTAAAAGCAAATTGTCCTTCATGGGGACACAACTTGGTGATTTTGACATCAATGCTACTTTTCTTAAAAGTCTTGGTGAGGCATGGAAGATTGAGGCAAGATCTATTCTTGCCAATAATACTTACAAAAGTTCCAGGTTTGATGACATCTACAACAAACTAAGGCTATTGGAAGATGAAACTCTTTTAGAGCATGGAAGCAAGTCTACCAACAGTAACATGGCCTTCTTCTCTCAAAGTGATGGTCAATTCAATCAGAAGGACTCTTACATGCATCCAGTTACTGGATCATCATGTGTCAGCGCTGGAACATGTCCTGTCAACGTCTCCTTTTCAGAAGCTGACACATTCAAAAGTTACTCACCAAGAGTTAAACCTGCTGGTTTGGATTTGGATACTGTATGTGCTTATATTGCTTCTTTGCCCAATGGTTTAGTGATTACATATGAGGACCTTGAGCAGATAAGTGATGAGCACTTGGAAGAGATGGACATTAAGTGGAACATGGCTCTTGCTAGTATAAGAGCAAACAGGTGGAACAGAAGGTTTAAGAAGAAGATGACCTTCAATGCAAAAGACACAGCTGGATTTGATAAATCCAAAGTTGAATGCTACAACTGTCATCGTATGGGGCACTTCATGAGGGAATGTAGATCTCCTAGAAGATCTGATGCTGGTAAACCCTCAAGTCAAGTTGTTAAAGCTCAGGATCCTAAAGCCATGGTTTCAGTTCAAGGAATTGATGGTATGGGATGGGATTGGAGCTATCTGGCTAAGGATGTGGAAGAGGATAAAGCTGTGGTTGCTGAAATTGAAGAAGAAGAGCATGTTGAATATGCTCTCATGGCACACTCCTCCTCTTCATCTGATAATGAGGTATACGATGATGCTTTTTGTAGTAAAGGTTGTAGGTTAAACACTGAGAAACTTAACAAAGAGATGTTAAGATTATTAAGTGATGTGAGTACTGAAAGATGCAAACTGTCTAATTACCAACTAGCTCCCACTCAAACTGAGAAGACAGTTTCTGAATACAAGAAAATGGAATTTGACTTAAAAGATAAAATAAATATCTTAAAACATGAGTTAAATGCTAGTATGGATATTAGAAAAATCATGGAAAGGGTTAATGGTGAGTTACAGGCTAAATTAGATGAAGCCATTAAAAATAAAGATAATGTTGGACTTAAAATCCAGAGATTTGATAAGGCAACACAAACCCTAGGAGAATGTGTGGGTAAACAAAGGGATCCTAAGTACTTGACTGGGATTGGGATGAAAGACTACTATGTGGTTCCACCACCAGCTGGTGACTTCTATGGTGTCCAACAAAAGGACCTATCTTGGACTGGTTTGCCAGAACTCCAAGAGGAGGAATTCATTCCTCCACCAAGAGTTGTCACCCCAGTTGAAGAGTATCAACAAAAGTTGACTGACCTGAATGAATGGAAGAAAGCTAACCCTACATTATTTGTTAAGGGTAGCTTGCTATGTGAAAGTCCTAATGAGTCAACTCCCATTAAGGTTACTAACCCAATCACTGGTAAAGCTGTTGACCTTGGCTCAAACACTATTAGAAAACCTAGCATTAAGTATGCAGAGATGTATAGGAATACTAGGTCACCTAAGAGCCAGGTTAGCAATGATGGAACAGGCTTCTTCTCTTCTAGACCTAGGGTTGTGTCTAGAAAAGACTGTTACACTTGTGGTAGCTTTTCACACTTGGCATATAAGTGTGTCAACGCTCCCAAAGTCAGCGCTGACAGGAACAAATTCAGCACTGACAGGAACAAAGTCAACGTTGTTAGGAAGTCAAACGTTGTCAGACCCAAACCTTGTGTGCAGCAAAGTCCACAAGTGATTAGACCTGCCCCATTCTTTACTAGAGGGTCTAACACTCATGGACAAAGACCATTTCAAAAGACAAATACTTGGTCTAATAGGCAATGGGTTTCTGTAGCAAACCCTAGGTTCAACGCTGACAAGGGAAACTTCAGCGTTGACAAGACCAATTCCAACGCTGACAGAAACGTGGCCAGACCTAAATATTTGCAACCACAGGGTAAGGGGTCTAAAGCTTCTTCAAGCTTAACATGGAGACCCAAGAAAGATCAAAACCCTAATGATAATGGAGATTGTATTCAGCTGCTGGTGTTTATTATTTAAGTTCTACAAAGTTTGCTGAGTATCTACTTGTGGATGGTCAGTATTTCATATCCAAGGATATCTTGGAAAAGATGAAGAACACTCAGCTAGAAATTGATTATTCAAGTGATGTGGCAAAAGACTTGATCAGATTTATTTATTACCAATATGAGAAGGTTTGTAAGATTCCTCCTAGTCCTTAATGTTTATTCAGAAACTTGATCATAAGAGTGGATATGAAGTTTAGGGGAGGATTGTTGGGAATAAATTATAGCCAATCTACTTGAGCGCTGACAAGAGTAAAACAAGCATTGACAGGAGCAAACCAAACGCTGACAGCTCAAGCGTTGACAAGACAAAGTCAAGCGTTGATACGTTGAAGACAAGCATTGATGGGAAGATATACTCTACGTGTTTATTGTATTCTAGATTACTTCTAGTAAAGATAGGAACAACAATGTATTTTCTATATTTATCTTTACCTAGAATAGCTGATACATAGATTATTGTACAAGGCTTCTTATGTCTATAAAAGAAGACCTTTAGGTTAATGTTTGATATAAGTTTTCATTCGTAAACTACTTTCATTGTAAGCAAGTTTGATATCATTAATCAAAGTGAAAGTTTGTTTATATCTTGTAACACCCTATTTAGGAAATGGAAATATCACAGTAATTATGGCGTGTCATCAAAGCATACAAGGTAAAATGTCTAAACATTACTTGACCATATAAAGGAAAATACCGGAATCAAACATCGGTAGTCCAAAAGTAAAGCTCATCACACACAAACATAGTAAAATAAAGGAAAGGACTAAACGATGTCCAAAGCATAAGTATCAAAAGAAAGGAAATGCATAATGTAAAGAAGGCTAGACAGCTTCCAGTCCATATGCACGTACTCTTAGTATCTACGAGCGTCCCTGAGTACCTGCCGTTTTGGGAACATAGAAAGGAAAACGGCTGAGCAATACGCTCAGTGCACGGATGTACAATAAAGCATGAATAGAATAAGCATATAACATAATAACAGCGGAAGAAAACTAAGTCCCGAGTAACCTGGTTAAGTCTTAATAAAACTGGTTTTATAGTTTGAAAGTCTTATGTTTATCTTATAAAAACGGTTTGTCATATTTTACTATTAGCCAATATAGGTCATGAAAATCCACCGTGCATGAATAATTGGAGGGGTGACCTCATCATGCAAATTAGAGGGGCTGCCTCTAATTTAATATACTGGTTTATGGGTAGGAGGGATCAGCTCCTTGTGAAGGATGTAAGGCACACACCACATTCACCATGTAATCCTGAATAAAAACATGTAACTAGGATGCACCCATACGCCCCACATGATAAATATAAATAAATGGCCAAAAGCTGAAGGGACGCCACGAGCAATCACTCCGCCGTGGTGAAGTCATAACATCAGTGCCTCTAATGTTATGGTTATGGTACCTCCATAACTAGGTGAAACTAGTCATGCATGTATATGGCTATAGGTAATCATATTTAAACATAAGCAATCAAACTCATACTTATACTACGGGAAAATAGTTGGCTGCATACGGAGAATTCTAATAAGGAAAGAATGTCCATACTGAAAGGACGGGAATCCGTACCTTATGTCCAGTGAACGAGAAAGACGAACTGCGAGAATCCTACTTCCGAATCACTAGTGCTACATAAATACGTACATGAATAAGTATCTTCTTACTAAATACATAGCTGGTTTTATGTCATGTCTTAGCTTATTTTATATGTTCTTACTATGTTTTACTGTTTAAAGCCTTAAACTGTGTTAAATCTTATATTCTGTTCATTCTAATTAAGTATTTCTGATATTTCATGTGTTATTATACTTACTGTGTAATAATAAGTAACTTTTCAAAAATAGCAGGTTTCCTAAAATAGAAAGTTACCAAAAATAGAAAGTTTCCAAAAATAGAAAGTTTCCAAAAATAGAAAGTTTCCAAAAATAGAAAGTTTCCAAAAATAGAAAGTTTCCAAAAATAGAAAGTTTCCAAAAATAGATTTACTGCTTAAAATAGATAAGTTTCTAAAAATAGAAAGTTTCCATAAATAGATTAGCTGCCTTAATTAAATAAGTTTCCATAAATAGATTAGCTGCCTTAAATAAATAAGTTTCTAAAAATAGCTGGTTTCCATAAATAGATTAGCTGCCTTATTTAATTAAGTTTCTAAAAATAGAAAGTTTCCATAATTAGAAATAAGCTGGTTAAATAAGCTAAGTATATAAGCCTAAGTGTTTTCATGATTATTTTCTAAGTCATATGATATATTGTATTGTTTAATAATTATTTCATGTAATTTAATTAAACTATAGGTTATAATATTTAATTAAAGTATAATATGTTTTTAATTAAATAAATTAAATACTTAGGTTAAAATATGTATTATTAAATATTAATAATATAACCTAAGTCATGTTAATTAATTAATTATATCCATGGTTTTTAAAATAATTAATTAATTATAAGTCTTAATAATATAAATACTTAGGTTAAAATAATTTCATGATTATTAATAATTAAATAACCTAAGTCATGTTATTAAATTAATCACATCTTTATTAATTTAATTTTTACATAAGTTCATAACATAAAAAAACTAACATAAACCATGAACCGGATCTAAGCTTAAAAACATGAACCGGACATGAATCGACACCGTACCCGAACCAACTCGGGGTACCCCTTGCTGTCGTGGGACCCACACGCACCAACCAATACCATATGGTCTTGGTGGTGGTCGGCTAAGCAAAACGAAATCCCCTTGGGGTCGGTTGCAGCCTGCGGCCAAAACAAAACACCCCTTAAAACGACCCTTTAATTTAATTAATCACCAAAACATGTTAGATCTATGATTAATTAATATGTTTTTATAAAAACATCACATGTTCATAATTAATAAAAAGATTAAATTAAAAGAAAAGGTTTAAAAGGTTTTTACCGAATTCGTGGATCAAGAGAATGAAGAACAAACACGAACAATCAACAAATCTTCAAGATCAAAGATCAAAGAATCACCTTGTATGGTGATTTAAGGGTGGCGGCACAAAGAGAGGAGGAAGAGAGGGTTTTAGGTTTTTCTTGAAATCTTCTGTAAAGTGATTTTGAGTAGTGAAAAATTAATTAACCCCCCTTTAGTAAAAATTGACAATGGGCTTGGCCCATTGTCCTTGTTTGGCCGCGGGTAGGGACCCTACATGGGGTTCCCGTACCTTGTTCTGTGTCTCGTTATTTAGTTACTTGTTTGGGTTTATTTATGTTCGTGTTTTAAATGTTCTCGTTACGTAAATACCGTGATCTAATATATTTAATTACGCTCGTAGTAAATATATATACGTAATTAATAATAGTTCGTGTTTTAAATACGTTCATGCTTTCATGATCGCATGTTCGTGATTACGGGTGATCGTGCATATAAAATACTTATCGTGTTCTAACACGTACGTAATACGTAAACTCCTAACACGTAATCGTAATCATGCTATATTAGGAAAGTTTTTACTAGTACGTACGATCCTAAGGGTACTATGCATGGTAAAAGCATGCGGGTTTTACAACTCTTCCCTCCTAAAAAGAATAATTCGTCCCCGAATTATTGATAAAGTAAACTGGAAAAGAAGAACATACCCGAATTCAAAATATGAAATGAGGGTAAGAATACCGGATAGACTCCTCCGTTTCCCAAGTGGCTTCCCGCTCGGTATGATCCCTCCATTGAATTTTGACGAATGGAATCGTCTTCATTCTCATGACTCGTTCTTGTCTGTCAAGAATTCGTTCGGAATCTTTTATAAAAGTGAGATCTTCACGTATCTGTTCCAGTGGATACTGAACCTTGTGAAGGGGACGATATTGGTACCCTCTGAGTAAGGACACATGAAACACATTGTGCACATGCGAAAGCTGCAGAGGTAACGCCAATCGGTAAGATACTTCACCGACTCGTTCAATGATATCAAACGGTCCGATGAAACGAGGACTGAGCTTCCCTTTAATCCCGAAGCGTCTAACACCACGTGCTGACGAAACCTTAAGGAAGACGTGATCTCCTATGTTAAAGTGTAAATCCCTACGATGCTTATCGGCGTAACTCTTTTGACGTGATCGTGCCTCCTGAATTTTCTGCCTAGCTACTGCGATCTTCTCATTTGTCATCTCTATGATTTCCGGTCCTTCGAGTGTTCGCTCGCCAACCTGATCCCAGCAGATTGGGGCGCGACACTTTCTGCCATACAACATCTCAAATGGGGCACATTTGATTCTTGCGTGCCAGCTGTTGTTGTATGTAAATTCCACCAAACAGATGTATTCGTCCCAATCACCCGTCCATTCCAGCGCACATGACCTCAACATATCCTCCAATGTCTGAATGGTTCGCTCCGACTGTTCGTCCGTTTGAGGATGAAAAGCCGTGCTAAGCTTAAGTTGTGTACCCCAAGCTTTCCGCAGACTTTTCCAAAAGCGCGAAGTGAATCGAGGATCTCTGTCTGAGACGATGCTGGATGGTGCACCGTGGAGTCTCATGATCTCTCGTCTATACGTATCTGCGAGTTTACTTACCGGATCTTCCTTGCAGATCGGTAAGAAATGAGCTGATTTGGTAAGTCGATCAACGATGACCCAAATTGCATCGTGCTTCCTTTTGGTAGGCGGAAGACCGGTAATAAAATCCATGGTGATTTTGTCCCACTTCCACTCTGGAATATCTAACGGTTGAAGGAGACCGCCAGATCGTTGATGCTCGATCTTAACCTGCTGGCAGGTAAGACATTTGGAGACGTAAGTGGAAACATCCTGTTTCATACCACTCCACCAAAAGTACTGTTTGATGTCATGGTACATCTTAGTCGAACCAGGATGTATCGAGAATGGGGAACTATGAGCTTTAGCTAACAAAGCTTCCCGGAGTTCTTGGTCATCAGGAACACAAAGTCTAGTGCCCTGCCATACGATACCATCTGCATCTACTCTGAATTCTGTCTGCTTATCCAAATTTTGTACTATCGCCCAGATTTCTCCGTCATCCTTCTGAGCTTCCTTGATCTTAGAGTTCTACTCTAAGATTAGCCCAGTAACCGTGATGTCCACGTACCATGATCTCGATGTATTGTCGCTCCAATTCTCTGATGATTTCCTCTTCGATTATAATGCCGTTGATCATTCCGGACTTCCTGCTAAGAGCATCTGCTACTACATTTGCCTTTCCGGGATGATACTATAGATTGATGTCATAATCCTTCAACAGCTCTAACCATCTCCTCTGCCTCATGTTCAATTCACGCTGAGTGAAGATATACTTCAAGCTCTTGTGGTCCGTGAAAATGTCACATGATTCTCCATATAAGTAGTCCCTCCATATCTTCAATGCAAACACGACTGCAGCAAGTTCCAGATCGTGCGTGGGGTAATTTTCTTCATAAGGCTTAAGCTGCCGTGAAGCGTACGCGATCACTTTCCCATGTTGCATGAGAACACAGCCAAGTCCCTTCCCCGATGCATCGCTGTAGATTTGAAATCCACCCGTACCAGATGGTAGAGTAAGAATAGGTGCAGATACTAGCTTCTGCTTCAGGTCTTCAAAGCTCTTCTCTCGATCTTCAGTCCAGACGAATTTCTCCCCTTTCCGCATCAGTTTGGTCAATGGTAGTGCTAGGCGGGAAAAGTTCTCTACGAACCTACGGTAATAGCCAGCTAAGCCTAAGAAACTGCGGGCTTCCGTCGCTGATGTCGGCCTTGGCCACTTAGTAATGGCCTCAACCTTCGCTGGATCCATAGTGATTCCTTCTGCTGATACAATGTGACCTAAGAATGCCACCTTGTCTAACCAGAACTCACACTTGGAGAATTTAGCATACAACTACTTCTGGCAAAGAATATGTAATATCGTACGAAGATGGTCTTCGTGTTCCTCCTTGGACTTTGAGAAAATCAGGATGTCATCGATGAAGACAATGACGAACTTGTCCAGAAATTCATGGAAGATTCTGTTCATCAGATCCATGAACACTGCTGGAGCATTTGTCAGGCCAAATGGCATAACTACAAACTCGTAGTGGCCATAGCGGGTACGAAAAGCAGTCTTAGCGATGTCCTGCTCCTTGACACGTAGCTGATGATAGCCTGACCTAAGATCGATCTTGGAGAAGTGTTTGGCCCCTTGGAGTTGGTCAAACAGATCGTCAATGCGTGGCAGTAGATACCTATTCCGAATGGTAATCTTGTTGAGCTCACGATAGTCTATGCAAAGACGCATACTGCCGTCCTTCTTCTTAACAAATAGGACCGGTGCGCCCCATGAAGATGCACTCGGTCAAATGAAACCTCGTTCAAGAAGTTCTTGTAGTTGATCCTTCAGCTCCTTCAGCTCTATGGGAGCCATGCGATAAGGAGCCTTGGAGATTGGTTCAGCTCTTGGAACCAGCTCGATACTGAATTGCACTTCTCGTGCAGGTGGTATGCCCGGAAGTTCTGCTGGAAACACATCTTGGAATTCCGACACTATTGGTTGATCCTGAATCGATGGAGATTCAGCATCCATGTCGTGAACCGTAGCTAGATAACCCTCGCAGCCATGTGACAGTAGTGCACGCGCTTGCAGGGTGGATATGACTTGTACAGACCGTCCGGGTATGAACCCATTATGAATGTACTCTGGTGCATTGACATCACCGAAGATAACTCGATATGAATGGCAGTCTATGGTAGCATGATACTTGGATATCCAATCCATGCCTAAAATTATGTCGAAGTCATTCATGTCCAGCGTAAGTGCGTCGACAGGTCGAACCTTATCATCAAATTCTAAGGGAAGACTCTTGTATACATGGGTGATTAATACAGAGTCCCTCAAAGGCGTGGAAATAGTAAGCCTATTTTCTAGTGGCAAGGGAGGCATCCTAATGTTCTTAGCATAAGCAGTAGAAATAACCGAGTGAGTAGCACCCGTATCGAAAAGAACACATGCAGCACGACCATGCATATACAAGATTCCAGTGATGGTACTTGTAGACTTGTTGGCCTGGTCTCGAGATGTCGTGTAGACACGCCCGACAGTAGGAGGCGGCTTGGTATCAACATGTCCCGATGTACCCTCCATCTCGCCCTTACGGCAATCCTTCATAATATGGCCAGGAAGACCACACTTGAAGCACGTATCAGTATTACGGCGACATGGTCCTGGGTGCCTACGGTGGCAAGTAGAGCAAAGAGGATGAGTGTATCCTCCAGCAGGTGCTCTGGCTGGCTGAGGACCTGATAAAAACATTTCACATAAGACATGATAGTTGGGTACAAAGGACAAAGCGGATAATCGTAGGATTGAATACCAGTGATAGCTGGACGGCTAGGCTGCGAACCTCTCTGGTTCTGGTCCCTACCATTTCCATGGTTCCTGGTAGAAGTTTGCTAAAGTGTCAGAATATGAGTTATAACATAAAACATAAGGAATTTCGTAAGTATTAGGACCTGCTGTTGTTGGATTGTCCGGCGTTGTTACGGTAACTGTCATTACCGCCACGCCTATCTGTAGCAGAACGGTCGTTAGTCTGACCATTTCCCTTGGGCTGATGAGGCTGCTGCTGAGTAGCCGGTTGAGACCGGTCCCCAGTTTTCTGCCTGGAAGACACAGTTAGAGATGAATAATTGACATATGGAAAGTATACGGATTGGTCACCGCTTGAATACGAATGTTTACCTCTTGTCGGGTCTTTCAGCTTCCCCGAACTCATCCCTCTCCTGCAGCATCTCCAGTCTACGTGCTGCATCGGCTACTTGTGCTACCGTATCCAACGGAGCACCTAATAAGTTATTTTCAATCCTTGGATTAAGAGCCCAACGAAAATGTATTGCTTGTTCTTCAGTGGTGCCCGCAGCTGCTCTCAGGACACCAGTATAGCCAAGGAAACGCTGCATGAAGTCATTGCTGTCTTCGTCAGGTCGATGTCTAAGGCTATAGTATTCCCTCATGAGCCGATTCCTTCCTTCCATGGGAAAGATGTTAGGCGGGGGAGGATAACCGTCGTTATGAAGAAGAGCTTCTTGCATCTCTGCATCGGCAGCTGCAAATATTGCCCAGATGTTGTTTGCGTTTGCCATCTGACAGTATGACATAAAAAGTATGATTAAACACATCAAAACATAAAATATAAAAATATATATATGAAAAAAAATTATACTAAAATTTCACGAGAAAAAATTTATGCAAGAAAATTTTGTGTATGAATGCATGATGCAGTTTTATGAAAACTTTTGTATGCTCGAGAGTGAACGCCTCTGGTCAGTTCACCCAAAACAAAGACATTGCGAGGGGACGCCTATGGGTCGGTCCCAAATCTAAAAGTTTCGATAAAACACATGCGACTAAATAGGGCCAGTCCTGTACCAACCATTACTTAGTCAAAAACCCTGCAACAATGACATGTATATGTATGCTTAAAAATGATGAATGCATGAAACAACTGTCATTTCTAGGAAGACCGTAGTGACTACCCACTAATCACAGGTCATATTTGAGAGCCTACATGTCGAAACCAGGCTCTGATACCATAATTGTAACACCTCATTTTGGAAATGGAAATATCACAGTAATTATGGCGTGTCATCAAAGCATACAAGGTAAAAGGTCTAAACATTACTTGACCATATAAAGGAAAATACCGGAATCAAACATCGGTAGTCCAAAAGTAAAGCTCATCACACACAAACATAGTAAAATAAAGGAAAGGAATAAACGATGTCCAAAGCATAAGTATCAAAAGAAAGGAAATGCATAATGTAAAGAAGGCTAGACAGCTTCCAGTCCATATGCACGTACTCTTAGTGTCTACGAGCGTCCCTGAGTACCTGCCGTTTTGGGAACACAGAAAAGGAAAACGGCTGAGCAATACGCTCAGTGCACGGATGTACAATAAAGCATGAATAGGATAAGCATATAACATAATAACAGCGGAAGAAAACTAAGTCCCGAGTAACCTGGTTAAGTCTTAATAAAACTGGTTTTATAGTTTGAAAGTCTTATGTTTATCTTATAAAAATTGTTTGTCATATTTTACCATTAGCCAATATAGGTCATGAAAATCTACCGTGCATGAATAATTGGAGGGGTGACCTCATCATGCAAATTAGAGGGGTTGCCTCTAATTTAATATACTGGTTTATGGGTAGGAAGGATCAGCTCCTTGTGAAGGATGCAAGGCACACACCACATTCACCATGTAATCCTGAATAAAAACATGTAACTAGGATGCACCCATACGCCCCACATGATAAATATAAATAAATGGCCAAAAGCTAAAGGGACGCCACGAGCAATCACTCCGCCGTGGTGAAGTTATAACATCAGTGCCTCTAATGTTATGGTTATGGTACCTCTATAACTAGGTGAAACTGGTCATGCATGTATATGGCTATAGGTAATCATATTTAAACATAAGCAATCAAACTCATACTTATACTACGGGAAAACAGTTGACTGCATACGGGGAATCCTAATAAGGAAAGAATGTCCATACTGAAAGGACGGGAATCCGTACCTTATGTCCAGTGAACGAGAAAGACGAACTGCGAGAATCCTACTTCCGAATCACTAGTGCTACATAAATACGTACATGAATAAGTATCTGCTTACTAAATACATAGCTGGTTTTATGTCATGTCTTAGCTTATTTTATATGTTCTTACTATGTTTTACTGTTTAAAGCCTTAAACTATGTTAAATCTTATATTCTGTTCATTCTAATTAAGTATTTCTGATATTTCATGTGTTATTATACTTACTGTGTAATAATAAGTAACTTTCCAAAAATAACAGGTTTCCTAAAATAGAAAGTTACCAAAAAATAGAAAGTTTCCAAAAATAGAAAGTTTCCAAAAATAGGAAGTTTCCAAAATTAGAAAGTTTCCAAAAATAGAAAGTTTCCAAAAATAGATTTACTGCTTAAAATAGATAAGTTTCTAAAAATAGAAAGTTTCCATAAATAGATTAGCTGCCTTAATTAAGTAAGTTTCCATAAATAGATTAGCTGCCTTAAATAAATAAGTTTCTAAAAATAGCTGGTTTCCATAAATAGATTAGCTGCCTTATTTAATTAAGTTTCTAAAATAGAAAGTTTCCATAATTAGAAATAATCTGGTTAAATAAGCTAAGTATATAAGCCTAAGTGTTTTCATTATTATTTTCAAGTCATATGATATATTGTATAGTTTAATAATTATTTCATGTAATTTAATTAAACTATAGGTTATAATATTTAATTAAAGTATAACATGTTTTTAATTAAATAAATTAAATACTTAGGTTAAAATATGTATTATTAAATATTAATAATATAACCTAAGTCATGTTAATTAATTAATTATATCCATGGTTTTTAAAATAATTAATTAATTATAAGTCTTAATAATATAAATACTTAGGTTAAAATAATTTCATGATTATTAATAATTAAATAACCTAAGTCATGTTATTAAATTGTCACATCTCTATTAATTTAATTTTTACATAAGTTCATAACATAAAAAAACTAACATAAACCATGAACCGGATCTAAGCTTAAAAACATGAACCGGACATGAATCGACACCGTACCCCGAACCAACTCGGGGTACCCCTTGCTGCCGTGGGACCCACACGCACCAACCAAGACCATATGGTCTTGGTGGTGGTCGGCTAAGCAAACCGAAACCCCCATTGGGGTCGGTTGCAGCCTGCGGCCAAAACAAAACACCCCTTAAAACGACCCTTTGATTTAATTAATCACCAAAATATGTTAGATCTATGATTAATCAATATGTTTTTATAAAAACATCACATGTTCATAATTAATAAAAAGATTAAATTAAAAGAAAAGGTTTAAAAGGTTTTTACCGAATTCGTGGATCAAGAGAATGAAGAACAAACACGAACAATCAACAAATCTTCAAGATCAAAGATCAAAGAATCACCTTGTATGGTGATTTAAGGGTGGCGGCACAAAGAGAGGAGGAAGAGAGGGTTTTAGGTTTTTCTTGAAATCTTCTGTAAAGTGATTTTGAGTAGTGAAAAATTAATTAACCCCCTTTAGTAAAAATTGACAATGGGCTTGGCCCATTGTCCTTGTTTGGCCGCGGGTAGGGACCTCACATGGGGTTCCCGTACCTTGTTCCGTGTCTCGTTATTTAGTTACTCGTTTGTGTTTATATATGTTCGTGTTTTAAATGTTCTCGTTACGTAAATACCGTGATCTAATATATTTAATTACGCTCGTAATAAATATATATACGTAATTAATAATAGTTCGTGTTTTAAATACGTTCATGATATCATGATAGCATGTTCGTGATAAATTATTGTTAAATAATTATTACGGGTGATCGTGCATATAAAATACTTATCGTGTTCTAACACGTACGTAATACGTAAACTCCTAACACGTAATCGTAATCATGCTATATTAGGAAAGTTTTTACTAGTACGTACGAACCTAAGGGTACTATGCATGGTAAAAGCATGCGGGTTAGCAAGTTTGATATCATTAATCAAAGTGAAAGTTGGTTTATATCTTGTGTGTTCTTGTTTAAGTGTTAATTTCGCATAACACTTAGATTATCATAAACATATACAAAGGTTTCTCTAAGTGTATTACTTGATCTAATCTCGTATACATAAAGCTAAATCGATCTAAGTTTGGGATCAACATTTTATGCTTTCCAAAAGGCTGTTTAGAAGCTTATGTGAGCTTA
This sequence comes from Glebionis coronaria, assembly GCA_025667525.1. Classification (NCBI taxonomy): domain Eukaryota; kingdom Viridiplantae; phylum Streptophyta; class Magnoliopsida; order Asterales; family Asteraceae; genus Glebionis; species Glebionis coronaria. Next base: position 925 of record JANFOE010000652.1, on the reverse strand, counting down.
TTGATGAGTAGAGGATCCCTGTTGGTAGGTCTACAGCAGACCTAGGGATTTCAATATCTTCAAAAAAAAGTGAAAGAAATGAATGGAGATGGAGTGCTTGGCTATAGATTGTTCCCTGCACAACACCACAAATCCAAGAAGCATCTTCAAGCTTATATAAGCTGATGCTCATAAACTTGAATCAACAGCTTATGAGTAGGCTTATATAAGCAGTAAGTTTTGAGTGAAAATAATCAACCAAAATCTTTTTGAAACCAATCTGGAACCACCAAACTTTCTAAAAACCAAAACCTTTTAAAACCAAATACTTAAACTATCAAAACCACTTGAGATTAATCAACTCAAACTCAATAAGCTAATCTCAGGTATCCACTTTCACTTCTACCTGAGATTGGTTTAAGGTTTGAGTTGAAAACCTAAGAAAAATGTTTTCTTATGCCTTTTCTTTCCACTTAAACCTTAAAATCAAAAGAACCTCACACTGATACCAACAAAACAAGAACTCCTACACAGGATTCTTGTTAACCAAACACTTTGAAACCACAAATTCTCATAGGAAAATAATGGCCAAAAATGCTTAACAAATAAATTTGGAACTCAGTTTTCTTTCACACAAGTCACAACACTTTTTAAATAACTGAAAAGGAATTACAATTTTACTTCAAAAAAACACCAACTTTCATTAATAAAACAGGTTACAAGACTTGTAATAAAAACTGGAACAAGAGAACAAAAATAAACACATATGCCCCTTATATAGACGGGTACAAATTCTTTCTAGAAAATAGAAACGACTAAACCCTAATGTGTAACATTCCAAATGTACCCTTGAATGTTTGAATTTTGAAAATCTTCAAACATGGTCCAATGTCACCATGTGACTTCCTGCTGTTGTACAACTGTAGCAAACGATCTCAACCCTTAA